>JAWWMO010000001.1:92232730-92286294 GCA_035047845.1 Dendrocincla fuliginosa
TTTGGGGTCGGGGCCGGGGCTGTGGGGTCGGGGCCGGGGCTGTGGGGTCGGGGCCGGGGCTGTGGGGTCGGTGCCGGATCAGCCGGGCAGGCAGGGCGAGCCTCGGAGCTGCGAGGGGAGAGCCCCCCCGGGCGGGGCCGGGGCACCCCCGGGGGGGACACGGAGCAGCCACCGCAACACCGCCCCGGCCCGAGGTTTCGGCTTCCCTGAAACCTACGTCCTGACTCCTTGTTCCCCCCCTCTGCCCCAGGAGTGGAGCTGAGCATGAAATTGATCTGTACTTGCTGCCTGGGCATTCGCGAATAGGAGATGTGTGTTCGCGGAGGTGTTAAGGGCGGGAGGAGTGTTTTCACATTCTGTGTTTTTAAGAGAAACTTGTGTCGGGGGTCTCGATGTCTTTTACACCTGTGGGTTTTGTGTCAGGTTAGAGGAGCACACGAATGCTAAGGTGGCTCTTCTAAACAGCCAGCAAGGCAATAACAATTTCAGGTCTGAATATTTAATTGTTCCTCTTCTGATTCATGCTTTACTACCTGTGACGCTCCTGTGAGCCAGTTTTCCCAAGGCTGTGCCAGTGCTACTGCATGGACAAATTCCTTCTCCGTGAATGGAACGGCAGTATTTTGGGAAGTAAAGCCCCGAAGGCTGGCTTGAAACCTTTTCTTAGTGGACAGACCCCTCTGCCTGTTTAACTTCTGCAGAGCCTATGAGTGTCCTGCACTCAGGTGATAGTCGGCAGGTGTAAAGCGCACTGGGAAGTTGCCATAAATCTAATTTGGCAAGATGACTTCGTATACTGATCTTAGAATCAGTCGTGCAGTTCTGAAACTCTGTCAGCATCATGCTGTGGGATGCAATGTGCTGTAACATTGTAAAATTGTAAAAGCTAATAAAATAAGCTGGTTTGATACTACATATGAGGAAGGTGGATTCACACAAGGATTTGTCTCCTTTCCCAAGTTGTATACTTCCGTGAAGATGATTTCAGAAATCCCCCGTTTTAAAAATAATTTTTGTAACCTGTTACACTTGTACTTTTTGTTGTCATTTTTCTGCACAGAACGGTGTGGAAAAAGAGTGCAGGCTGTATTGGAGCTGTTGTGCTATACCTTAGTACTTTTCAACTGTTTGTATTGTGAAGAAAAACACCTACCAGATTGTTTGTTGTCATAATTTGGGTCCGTTTTATTTTGCAAACAACAGATCCTTTGCTCCAAAAACTCTCCTTGTAAAAGCAGTGGAATCTGCAAAACTGGCTGAACAGTGCAATGTTTAAATTCATTTACTTAAACAGATCTGATATGCTAAATGAAGTGTAACATTTTCTGTAAAGTAGGGTTTTGCTGGAAGGAAGGAGTTTTGAGCTGCTTTTAGAAATAGCAACTGGAAGTTATTTAAAACATACTTGCATATTTTTTTTTCAGCTGTAGATATGTGGAAACATTTGTACAAGAATTCTTTTTTGTTTTGTAGGGTTGATCCATATGGGTTTGAAAGGCCAGAAGACTTTGATTATGCATCCTATGAAGCATTCTTTTCCAGGTATCTAGTGGTACTCACTAGAAGAGCAATAAAATGGTCCAAGCTCCTAAAGGGGAATAACAGTGTACAGAAGAGTTTAAAAGGTGAGCTGTGTGTCTGCTAATAGGTAAAAGCCCATTATGCTGGAACCAATATAAATGGTATTCAGTGGGTTTGTGGTTTTGAATGTTAAATACCGTTTCTGTCTTCTGATGAAAACTGGTAGTGTAAACATTGATGATACATAAGCAGGTATGCTGTTGTTAGAGGGATTTGATTTAAAGCTTAAAACAAAGTAATCCTTCTTTGGCATATGCTGTATTATCTTACTACATCTGTAACCCAGATAATATAGCCACTGGCACTTCCAAGATGCTGTTTTGCAGCTGTTTGTATTGTACTCTGCTGTCTCTTTAAAAAGACATGAAATTATGTAGAAGATGCTGTTTTAAACCCTAGGAATCAGGTTATTAGGGCTTTCAGTTGCTAACTCTTTGACAGTTCTTTAGATTGCTGAGGTTTTCCATTTCTCTGTATCTTCCTTTTGTAAAACCACATTTACCACAGCTGAAAAGGTGCATAGTAAGAACCTATGATAAATGCCTTACAAAGTGAAGAAGGTAAAATGAACGCAGAAGCTAATGCAACATTGGATACAATGCTGATGAAGTGTTAATGTCTGCTTCAAAAAGCAAGAAAAAAAACATTAGTAGAGGTTTTCTTGAAAGATAGACAGGTGGAAATAAATGGAAAGAGTCAGAATGTGCCAGGGAAACCTGTGGAACTAAAAGGTGAGGGTTTTCTCTGTTTTTCTAGGTCATATTTTCATATAAATATCTAAATTTTGCTTTTAATGGTACTATTCAGCTTGCTTTTTTTGGGGTGTCTTTTGGAGTTGGGCAGAGTTCTCTGTAAGTATGTTAAAGGAAAAGTGAGTAAAAGCAAAGCAAAAGTTAATCAGGCATTGACTGCAACATAGCTAAATATTTAGAGCAGTGCTCCAGGTGCAGACTTTGACTGGTCATTCTGGTGGTTTTGTTTTTTGGGGTTATTTTTTTTCTGGCACCAGGAATGGGATGATAACTAGTGGGACTTTTTAAGTATAACAGTGTATTTTGTGCACAGATGTCCATTTTAAGGCCAAGAAATCCCAGAAAATGTAGGTTTGAGCTATAGCTGTTAGATCATATGCTGCTAACCAGAAAGTATCTACTTCTACTATCTTATTTTTCTTACAAATGTAAAGAAGCTTTTGTTTAGGGTGTGGGGTTTGAATATAGCCGTAACTTTGTGGTATTGTGAATTGGTGAGGATTTTGAGATTCTGCAGAACTTAGTCTTCTCCTTGTTATGGAAAAATAATCTCAGGTTTTCATTCATCTCCCTCTCTTAAAAAATGTGTGGATGGTAACAGTGGCAGCTGTTTACAATTTCTTTGAGTTCATTTCATTTCTCTACGTGTTCACAGTTCCAGCATTGCAGACACAGAATGTTACTGTGATACAAACAGTGTGAATGCCTCAGGTCTTATTTTGGAGCCAAAACTTTGCCCAAAACTCCACCAGGTTTCAGAACTGATGGTCATGCTGCCCCACTAGCCACATGACATAATGTGGCTTTAATTGTCTCTAACAGGCTGCTCTTTGTGAAAAATGGGATTCTCTAAATCCACTGAGAGGACGCAGGCAGCAGCTCTTGACTTTCACAAGCCTTTGTGGGCTAGTGCATCATCTTTGACATTGCTAACCTTTGCTAAAGATACGTGGATTTGTAGGCTGTCCATTCTCATGTACATATGTAATATGTAATTCTAAGGAAAGTGACAGGAATAAGCAATGGTGAGGAAACATAGTCCAAGTGTAGATTCAAAGTTGTTACAAAAAGCTTCCTGCATTATCCTCAGCTGATACATCTGAGGAGGAGAGTGATCAGTGCAGTTACTGATTTTTATATACTTTCCTTCTTATACTGGTGTGTTAAGATTGAAGTGTGTTGCATATGCACGTGGAATTATGTAAGCAGTTGTTTAGTGTGTGTTTTATCCTACAAGATGACCCTGCAGTGATTTCCATGCAGGCAGTCAGAGAGCAGAAGGTCTGCGTGGTTATGCACTGAATTTCCCTCCTTCAGAACCTGACTTCATTGCTCTGAAGCTTTGCTCAGGAGCTGCTGGCTCTGCCATAGGCTAGAACTGAGAAGAATATTTGATTTGCCACTTCCCTTCCTCAATGCAAAAGCTCTATTTGTGAACCCACGTTTTGAATTCTGCTGGGGCTGTTTCCAAGTGTCTTGCTGTGAGCAGACGTGAGAGAGGCATTGTACATGTGGTATCTCAGTAGCCCCACACCCATTTGTACACAGAAAAGCTCATAAATTCTGTCCGGGTGCACAGGAAGAAGTGATGACTTATGTTAATTTTCCAGTTTGGAAATGTGGCATGTTCACATGCTACTGTGTTTGCCTCGTATCCAGCATGGTATGTACATGTATAATTCTCTTCTACTATAAAGAAAGATAATTAGACTATGTTTTAACAATGGTAATTAGACAGTATATCCTGTTGTTCTGTACAACCTCTGGCAAGGTGGATCATGGGAATTTTGGCTGACAGTTCCTTTTGCTCATTCTTCAGTCTCTTCCTTTTTGTTATTTTTCTGGTATTTTGTTTCTCCCTCCATCCTTGTTGTCTTCACCTTGTTTCCACTGCACATGAGAATTTTTAGTAATTTTTTGTCACTTGCTGCCTCTCTCCCTCTGCCACTACTGAGATCCTCCTATTTTTTTTTTTTCCCTTTTCCACTCAGCTCTATCTTTATGGGACCAAAATAGAGCTTTCTGCTCTGGCTTGCTTACAAGCAGGCAGCAAACTGTCTGACATAATTGCTCAAAGTAGCCTAATTCCGACCAAAATCATGCTACATGAAAGAATTTGACTGTAAGTGGATTAGTCAAAACAGACCAGTAGCAGAAGATGCTTTCTGATCTTTGATGAAATACAGTGGAAGGTGAAAGTATATGTACAAGCAGTGGTTATAACAGGAGCACTTTTTTTCCAGACCAGGGGTTGGAGGAAGGAGCATTTTAGAAAGTCAGTTTTCACGTTTGACTGGAATTTGAAAATTTACACAGCACAGGTCTGCTTTGTTTCTTCGGTGAGGTACTCATAAAATAAAACTTCCAGTTCCTTGTTGTATGCTGCTTTCTGCTCTTCTATAAAATTTTTCTTCCAGGGCCCAAGTTTGTTTCCCTAGCATGCAACAGCAATTGTTAGTAACTGAAAAAGTAGTAAGTGCAGATGCTTCTCAAAATCATATTCTTTTAATGTTTTTAATATGAGGTAACTTTTATTTTTAAATGGGTTTTTTTGCTGCAGAAACTTAGCCTATGTTGTAGAGTGAAACAATGTTAATGGGAGAAAAAGGTAAGTACAACTTTTGCATGGAAGCAGAAGCCTCCAAAATTCTCATATTCTACCATTAAATAGCGACAGGCAGGTTTAAGTGAATTATTTTAAAATCTTGTTATTTAAGTACTGCACAGTATTAAAAAAATGAAAAATGTTTTTTTCTGCATATTTTTGTCTTGAAGGTACTTTGGGTATTTATCAGCACTTTTAGACTGCTACTGTATCATGTACCTGTTTTTTCTTGTGATAAGAAAAACACGTTCATAAAGTGTGACTAAATGTGTGAAACTGTCACTAAGTGTCAGAGATAATTGAATTATTAAGAGAGGGGAGTTTTTTTGCTTAAAAATTGATGTTCCATATTTTTTAATGAACAGAGGCAAGAATTTTACATAAAGATATTTCTTTACTACGTATATTTTAAAACTTAGCCTACATTGTGTATGCTGTGGTTGTCCAGGTAGTGGGGGAGCTGGTTCAGTAGTCACTTGGGATGATACCAGCTTCTGGCTCTTACCATAAGAACGATGACACTGAGGAATAATGAGTGTATGCTGTGCTGCAGGGCTGCTTTCCCCTTGTACCACTGTCAAAGGCTTGTCCCTGCTTGAGTTTAATGTGTATTGTTGGATGTGGAAGTTGGCTATGCTTCCAGATTTATAGTTGTTCCAGAAAAAAAAATACCATTGGAATTACATGTTAAAATATGATAATATCCAGTATTTTAGCCAGTAAGTTTGCTTCTAGAGACATTTGCATGCTCATCCAAATGTCTCTTGTTAACCAAAATGGGACTCCTTCTTCATACTCATTCCTGTATTTGCTATGTCTGCCTATAGGATTTGAGCATTAGAGTTCAAAATCTTGTAAAAAAGATGAAGTGGGGATTGCTAAGCCACCTGGGAAACACGTAAATTATTTCCAGTCTGTCTAAAAGAAGGTTGTAGTTAAAGTTACTTTACAGCTAGAACAGTTGTGACTGTAACCCATAGTATAAACACTCATTGAAAAGATAAACAAAAACTGTACCCTGAGGACCAGGTGTTTATTACAGATGTGTTTCTTTGAGGGAAAGGTACAGATTTTAGGTGGGTAAAAGGCCCATTATATGTGCATGGATATATCTGTTGTCACTGGGAAAGCAGCTTTGGTTCCTAAAGGATAGGCAGCTGGAATTAGATAGAATGTATTTAGAAGGTGTCTGTCTGAGTTGTAAACCCTTGTTTCAGTCTGCTGTTTTTAAGGCCTTTAATTTAGGCAGCATTTATTTTGACTTACAGATCTTCATGATTGGGTGAAACCTGGCTAGGTCATGGTATTTTGCATGTGTAATAAAAGTCCCCATTCTCATTTGAGTCCCATGGAAATTAGGGAGGGGAAGTTGATGCTCTAACTCATACAGTCTCATTCATTTAGTAAGAAATATCTGGTTCTTTTGTCATTTTATTCTCCCTGAAAAAAAAAAAAAGCAGATGAATATCAAACATTCAGCTGTTTTTTTGTGTCAGAAGAGGCAATGCTGATTTAGGATTATGTACCAACGAGCAGCACTGACTCCTTATTAATATTTTTCATACCACTCCCAGGGGGAAGCTGCTTTGGTTATCATTAGCCTGATGCTTCTTCCTGTAATCTTGCATCCTAATTATTTACACTGAATCATTTGCTTAAAAAAAACCTAAAGCACACCCTAGTGATGAATATGATGCAGGAGATAAGAGCTACTTTAGATTTGAAAAGACTTCCCAGTTATTCTAGGAAAAATCATCTGCTACTCACTCACATCTCCAGTTCTTCCAAGGGGTCCTTTAGACAGAAGTCACATATTTAACATTCCTCAGTTTCAGCCGTGATTTCAGTGGTTACATGCTAAGCTGAAACCCTGGGGTGACATTAACATAGGCATTGGTGCTAGAACATAACGAAACGTCATGTCAGAGGCCACTGGTAATGTAGGAAAATAAAAGTCAGTTCTTGTCTGAATGAAAAAGAAAAACTTTTTCATGGGGAAACTTTGCCATTCGTATCTCCATCCAGAAAGGCAGAAGAAGAGGAAAGGGTTCAAAATTCTAGGGGGAGGAGAGAGGAGGAAGGAAAGCCTGGGCCTAGAAATCTGGGGTGGGGGGGGGGAGTCTGAGTGACAAGAACTTAGGTATGAATCTAAAATATACTATGCAGCTGAGAAGTAAATGTTTGTACTAAATGGTACAAAGCATAGAAAAGAAAACATAATAATCTCTAGTCAAGAGTTTTCCTATGAGTTCTTAACTTTAGGTTGCTCATTTCCAAAAGAACAATACAGCTTTATTTATTTTAAAAAGGAACAAACAAAACCAAACTTCTTGTTTTGCAGTGAAGAGGTATATCAGGAAAGGCATCCCCAATGAACACCGTGCATTGGTCTGGATGATTGTGAGTGGGGCCCAAACCAACATGGAACAGAACCCTGGATATTACCACAGACTGCTTGAAGGAGAGAAGAATGACAAGCTGCTTGAAGCAATCAAAACAGGTTATTGCCTTGATAATGCAGTTTATCTGTATTTATCTGTCCTATGTCCTTAAATGTTAGAGATCAAGTTATGTCATGGAAAACTTAATGTTTCTGTAGCAGTGGTTTAAGTGCTGAATTAACATGTAAATTAGATTATCCATAAGCTCTTTAACAGCACAGATCTCTCCAGGTTCATCATGTGGTTAAAAGCATTCCTTAATGCTTTAAGGAAGATTAGAAATTGTTTGGGAAGGAACAAACTAGAAACCATTATTATATCATCTCCTAAGTGATTGAAGAATTATAACTTTGTGCCATGAGACCTGCCTTTGAGCCTGTTTCTCCACGTTTCTGTCCCAGCAGGACACTGGAGGAACAGCCAGATGCTTGCAATTGTGGTACAGTCTGTATGAGGCAGGTGGAGCATGGTAGGATTTCAGCTTGAGGAAAATGACTGCTGAGAAAAAGCTGTTAATAGATTTATATGAATTATAAATGGTGCAAGGAAAGTGAATGGGGAGCAATTGTTACTTGTTTCTTGTAACTTAAGAACTAAGGATACTGAATGAAATATGCCATGCTGCAGGTTTAGAAGAGCTTATCACTGAACTGTGGCATTTGTTGCTGTGCAGCAGGGGTTAGAAGTATGAACTGGTTTAAAAAGAAATTTGGCAAACTGACAGGAGGAGGAATCTAACTGGTGCATGACATACTAAACACTAAATACAAACCCCTGGGAGAAGTGTAGGAGGTGAAATACCTCTTCTGTACTAATCCAGTTTCATATGCACTTTCTGTGAACTTTGATCAGTGGCCAATACTGGTGAAGGTGTATAAGGGCAATTGGAGCTTAGACTATCCCACTGGGAGTAAAAAGAGGCAGTAGGTGAGGACAAGGAAGTAGAAGTTTGATGTAACTGATGTTTGTCCTGACACTAGTCAACCCGCTACAGCAGAGCTTTTGTAGAGAATCCGATATTGGCTGAATTGCCCAATTAATAAGTCAAGAGGTTGGGCTGTGCTCCAGAGAAGCACAATACTGAGGTTGTTTGGTCAGAATGGCAGGTACAGTTGTTGTCTTTTTCCTCTTGCAAAACTCAGGTACTTAAAGTTTGGGCTCTATGGATTTTTATTCAAGTTGGACAACTGTGTTTTGGTTTATGCAGAGTTTCCTTTCCACCTCTCCCTGCAACAGCAGCGCTTTGGGCTTTTGGGACTCCACGCCTTAGTAAGGCATTTTGGAGCATAAACTTCCATGTTCATATGAACATGAAGACTAGCCATCCTTACATTCTGCTCAGTGCTAGAAACAGTAAATCTCTAACTATGAATGCAGAGAGAGCTATTAAGATGACTTTCTAAAGCCAGTCTTGGTAAGGGCCTAGAGAAGGATTGGACTGTTCATTAGGGGTACAATTGCTGCAAAAGAGTTGAAAACCATTTCTTTTCCAGTACTGGAAAAAGACATGAAGGGTGATATCATGCTAGTAGGTGGCTTTTCACACAGGTTAAAATGAAATAAAATTATTTTTGTGGGGGAAGAAAAATATTGGAAGAAGATAAAGATCTGTTTGTGAATTATGGAGGAAAAAAGTTTTGGAAGATCTACTGCATTGATCAGAGAACTGCAGAAGAGAAAAGTAAAAGTGAGGGAAAAGATAAAAGTAGATTGCAAGATTTTATTGGAGGGGGGAAAATTAAAAGGAGGTCCCCAGACTCCAGAGTAGTAGATTTCCCTTCAGGAAGAAAGATACAACATGGATACAGGAGGGATGGAAGGAGCAAAGTACTTAAGGTGAATGGAAACTGTTTAATGAACTTAGTGCTCCTGACAACTGTGAAAATTTTATAGTGCACTTTAGCTGAGAACTGTTTCAGTTTGAAATATTGCCTGACATTGATTTTGTTTATGCTTGTGTTGTTTTCCCATTACTGTTGTTGCTTTTGTCAGTAAACGAAGGTAAAATGTGGAATCTTGCTGCTGTTCACTTTTCATGTTTGCAGTTTCCAAAATTTTCATGTAACTGTTCTGTAATTAGTCCCACGGTCTAGCTGTAAAGTTACAGCCCAGCCCAATGTTGTGGTTTAAAAACAAGAGAACAGCAACCACACTTTTTTTTTTACCTAGGGGAGGGGCAGGAGGACAAGGTCAAGTAAGGCTTTATTTCAAATTCAGTTTAAAATGCGTAAGAGCCAATGTGTCCTGATTTTTTTACATGCCTAGAAGCTCCAAACAGTTGTCATGTACATTTGGAACTTCTTTTCATATGGGACAGTCTTTGGTGGGATGTAAACAGCTTAAAAAGGGCAAGGTAGACTGTGTAAAGAAATTGTCTAAAGAAAAGTCTGATTAGTAATAACAACACAGAAGTCTTTCAGCTAATTAAATCTATAATCTGTTCTTTCACCATTTTTGCCCTTTAGCTTCCTGGTAATTAACTGATGAGCTTTATTGCTAATTTTGTTTTATATGGCTTTTGCTGTTTGAACATACTTTCTTTTTTTAAAAAAAAAAAAAACAAAACAAAAAAAGAGAAATATAGGAGAGAGCAGCCTTCTTATTCCAGGCATAAAACCAAGAGCTTAGAGAATGCAGGTCTCTAAATGTTGATGGAAGTTTTCATGTCTTACTTTGTGTGCACATTTAGAAGGGCATGCATTCCTACTGTTCTTTATTGTTCATGTCCTATTATAGTAACGTTTAGTAGGACAAATGATGTTGGCAGGATAAAAAGTGGCAGTCCTTCTAATGGAAAGCTATGTACTGGTTACTAAAAGGCTGGGGTGTAAGTTGTCATGTCTTCCTTGCAGTAAACTCCTGTTAGGCCAGGCCATTGAATTTCAGAGTGGGTGTGTCTGTGCTGCTAATACCTGCACTTCCACCACGTGTTTCATGGGGAGGAGTTGTAGGGGCTGTGAAACCCAGGGTCTGATATTTACCAGTGAGTCCCCTGAGCCTGTGCTGCGCTGTGTGACTGCAGGCATGAAGATCTGACTGTGTGATGGTAGTTGCTGGATATTAGTTGAATTTATCATGGGTTCAGAAAAGTAATTCAGACAATGGTCATTGCCACTTCACTGAAGACAGGGAATATTTTACTATCAAAGCACTAATAAGCTTTTCTGAATGTTGTTAAAGTGTTAGTGAAGGTTGGGAATTTTCACATGAGTTTAGGACATTTAACCATGCAAGAGCAAGGGGAACAGCAGTGTCAGCTCTTCTGACTCTCTGTAAGAGGAGCCATATCAGGTCATATCCAAATGGCTGCCTCATCTGGTCCTTGGTCTACCAGAACAGCTAAAGGGAAAACTGGAGGAGTAAAGTGTGTGGTGATACTTCCTTAGAATGTTTTTCCCAGTCTCAGGTTATCTCATGTCTGGGGAGTTTCTGAGATATCTGTGGCCTTCTTTATGGTCTTCTTCCTGATTCTCCCTGAATCAGCATCCTGATTCTGATGCTCCCATACCTAGTTTGTTTATAAGCAGCAGATGTGCACACAATGACAAGATAGTCTTAATTTTTGGATTTATCTAGGAGTATTAAATTCTAATGTTCATTTCCCTGCTTGAAAAGAATTTTGGTTTTGGTTTGGTTCCCCCCCTCCCCCCCAACAGGAGGCTGTGTTCCTTGGGACACCAATGTCTATTAAGAATGGAGCAGATTAGTGGATAACAGGTCAGAGGGTAGGCTGTGCAGAGGTGGTGTTTGGATGTCTGCTTTGGAACAGGTGTAGTAAAGTGGGTGCAAGTGCTGAAGCCAAATATACAGCTTTTGCCTACTCCTGCCATTTGCCTCAAGTCATCTGTGACTGTCATCTTGTAGTCTGGTAAAACATGGTGGTTTGTGTGCACCTGTGGAGCGGGTTGAGTTCCCTCACCCTGCAGCCAGAGGAGCCTCAGAACTGGAGGAAGAGGGAGAGCATGCAAACGGAGCAGAAAGGGGAGGGTGGAGAGGAAGTGGGACCCTCTGCTCTTGGTGTTCTCAAAGTAGTCTGGCACAAGGAGTCCTGTGAGACCATGCCCCATATCTTCTTTTAAGGATAAAGCCTTCTAGCTCTTTTATCTTGTTTTTCTCTCTGTGCCCTCCCCCTAAACTAAAATACTGTTACTAAATATAAAAGAAAGTTTTAAATCCTTCATAAAATTAGGGAAGACTTCTCCCAGTCCTTGCATGGAAAAACATGCTCTGCCATCAGAAAGCAAGCTGGACTTGATCCTCTCAACTGCAGAGCTTCCTCAGGTTGTGAAACGACAGATGAGCTCAGTTTGAGTAGCCTCTGCTCTGTATGTGACAGACTTTTCATACTCCCCCCTCACCCTTGTTCTGTATAGCTGAGGAGAAGAGCCATGGCTAAAATGTTAAAATTAATCTTTTCTGTAACACACAGCATATACTTTAATAAACAATGACTTTTTATTATGCAAATACTATGTTGCTATTCCTACCAAGAAGAAACAAAACAGATTTATTTATCCTGTAACTACCTGCTGTTCGGGTCCTCTTAAAAATTGTCTTTTTTCTTTTCAGTCACATGAGAGGTGCAGTGAAATATTTTCCTGTAAATTATTTGTTCACTGTAAGAGGAAGAAATAGCAATTAGTGTGACAACATGTTAATGCTTATGACTTCCATTACACTAATCGTGACTTTGGGAAGCTTTCTTCCTTTGGTTGCTTCCAGCTGAACTTTGTGTCAACACTGTAACAGGCTTCTTCCTTTATGCCGGAAAAGGCTGATAAGAAATGATAATTCTTAGGACATGAAGATCTGTACAGAAGTGCTGTTACTGCCTTTTTTTTTTTTAAGCCAATTTGGTTTTGTTGTTGTTAAATATAACCCAAACAATTATTCATGTTTGATTAATAACTCTTGGGTTTTGAAAATCCCCCAAGTTACCTTTAGTAGTTTAAGTTGGGGAGAAAAATTCTCTTCAAAAATCAGATGCACAAGTCTGGACTAGTGACCTTGGGTTCTCTATTTATAGAGTGAAGCAGACCAAAAATTAACTCTGCCTGTTTCTTTCCAACAACTAAGGGCTGTTTTGGAATAACTAGCTCAAACTTGTATGTCTAATTTTTAGGCCTTTGTAAGGAGAGATGAGTCCTACTATTCATATTTGCTCTGAAAGAAATTAACGGTTGGCGATGCCAGTAATTGTATAGTCCTTACTTGGTTAAGGACTGAGATTGAAGCATGTAGGAATGTGTTCTGCTGCTTGGATATCAAAAATAGCTCTCTTTCTCGATGATCTTGCACCAGTGAAGACACAACTCTTCTCATGGTCACATCGTGGAGAAACTTCACTTTTAAAAAGTGATTTTTAAGTGAAAGTCACTAGCTGCAGGAACAGGGCTGGTTTTTTAGCAGTTTGGGACTGTTTGATAGAAGCTCATCTCATTTGTTGTGAGACTATACTTTCCCAGAGGCACGGCTCATTTCATGGTCATATATCACTTGATACATTTGGTATGTTTTGTTCCTGTCAGTCGAAATACCTGGTTTGCTTTCCTTCAAGCCTTTGCAGTCAGACGTTGAGACAGTCCAATCTGCAGGAGAATTTCATTAGGCCTACTTGAAGTTGGTTTCTGTATACTAATAGGATTATTCTTTCTAGTAATAGATTATCCTTGAATGCAAGTGCCCTTTTAGCCAAAATGGAGGTAAAGCTGTTTCTTAAAATGAATCCATTAAAACAACCGTTCAATGAACCATAATGAAGCTTCAGTTGTACTTCAGAAGAGCTGTAAAAGTTTCTTTGGAAAGTAAAAGAGGGAATGGCTCTTAATTTTGGTCTTTCTTCCTTTTGTCTAGACATGAACAGAACATTTCCAGATAATGTAAAATTCCGCAAAACTGCTGATCCTTGTTTGCAGCATGCACTCTACAACGTATTGGTAGCATATGGGCATCATAATAAAGCTGTAGGATATTGTCAGGTATGTAATCACTGTTCTTTAAACAATGCTGCCTTTCACCATGGTAATTGTTCTTGTTTGTTTGAATGTGTGTTTTTTTAGAAGCACATCCACAAACTATTTCTGTTTTCAAAATGGCCCTGGGAAGGGGGATGGGGTATGAATCACTTCAGGCAGATTCAAATGTCCTTGTGAGTTACTCTGTGGTGTTTTCATAGCTAGCTTGATCACATTTGGCTCCATTTATTAGCTGCAAAAGAAATATTTTATCATACATGGTTATACCAAGATTAATTGGTTCGGAGAGGAAGAGAAAGTGAGCTTGCCTTTGCCTCTTCCTCCCTCCTGCCATCTTTCCCAAAACAGCCCTTGCTATGTACAGAGCATCATGAGTTCTCAATTTCCTTAGTTTTCACTGTCACATTTTTCAAAACACAGGAAGACCAGCATTCATGTGTCATCGTGTAGTTGGGGGCTGGTAGCATTTATTTGGTGCCAATCTCCTAGTATAGATAAGGCAAGTAGGAAGAAAATTTCTTTGAAGTTCAACCTGATACTGCTTTGATGGCAGCTCAGAAAAGCTTCTGTTGTCACTGTCAAGTACTTTAAAGTTTCCTGTGGGACACGGAGAAGATAAAAGCTGATTCATGACAGTCTGACAGTCAGGAAAAAACCAGCCATCTTTAAGGATCATAAAGAAGCAGGAACTGTTATCAGCAAAACATGTTTTCAGTTCACTTAAGTCCTCTTTTTCCTTCCCTTCCTCAGCAAGGATATGTGTGCTGATATATACATCATGTTAGTTGAGAAATTTAGTACAGTACATGCAACTGCTCCAAAGTTAAAAGAATATTTATAGTAATTATTGAAATCTGAAGAGAAGAAGACTTAGATGGACTTAAACCTACACTAAAGTCACTAAAAAAAAATCTCTCTATCCTGAGCTGTTTACTCTCATTCTTTGAAGTTGAGTGATTTTTATTATTTTCACTAATATGTACTTATTAAAATATTATTTTAATATTTTGATAATAACAGAAGGGGTAAAATTATGAATGCTCACTTTTGCAAGTGTCAGAGCTGGTTGTGCACAATGTAACACATACACAACTTCTAAACCATTGTAGCTTCTACTCAAAATACATGTCCCATTGTTCCTAAAATGTTTTTGTACATGAACTGTTTAGCAGGCTAATGAAAGAAGATTAAAAAAACCTTATGTGGTTTTTTTGCACATCTGGTATGCTCACAGAATCAGTGTTATTATATATGTGTTTGTGTGTGTGTGCAGTACTGGAGGTATTATGTAAGCAAATGGTTTGTATACAGCCTTTGGATGAGTTAAGCAGCGACAGCTCGTAAAAGCTGCTGGAGCTGCAGCTTTGAAGAGTGTTTGGGTCAGGCATTTTCCTCCTGTAGCCTCACAGTCACACACCTGCAGGTGTGTTGTGTTTGCACTGCTTATCTAATAGAGCCGTGTTTGGGTTCTGATCAAAGCAGTTTTCAGTTACACTGGATCAGGGGTTTGGATATAAAAAAACCCACAACAACAAACCAACCAAAAAAACCTGTAAAATTGAAAGTAAAGTATAGACTACTAAACTTTTAATTTTCCTCTCCTTGATCTTTGTTAATAATTCTTGTTAGCTGTTGTCATGCAGGTTTAACAAGGTACTCAACCAGTGGCCTTCATTACTACATTTTACTTAATATGCATGCTTTGTAGAACTGGAGTAATTTGGCCCTTAATCAAAAGAAATAAACTAGAAACTGTTAAGATAAGTGGATGCATCTTAAAACCATTTTTTCTTTTTCAGGGCATGAACTTCATTGCCGGGTACCTGATTCTTATTACAAAGAATGAAGAGGAGTCCTTTTGGTTGCTAGATGCTCTTATTGGAAGAATATTGCCTGGTATGCTAAAAACATGAGTAGTTGTGTTCATATATTGGAGCTTGGCTTTTGTCTTTGGTTTTTTTTCTGGTTTCAGAGAGTTAGATGTTAAAATGGACTTGCCTGGGCTGAAGGTTTTCAAGGGTGCAAGAAATACACAGGCACAGACAAAGCACAGGAAAGCACACAGGAAAAATTTCCCTATGTTTTATAGTCAGATTTTAGTTTTGATGCAGTGATTTATGTGTATGTTAATTTTCAGTCTTACTTCTCACTACCTTCTTATACCTGTTAGGTAGGTGTCCTCCTCTATCAGTATAATGCTGGGGAACAGGGCTTGAAAAGGGGTCTGGGATTTTGCACTTCTGGCTGCAGGAATGTGACACAGATGAAGTAGTGATTGCAGAGCAGAGTGAAGATGGGAGATGTTCACAGTTTGAGAACTGAGCCTGAAGTAAGAATTCCCAGTGGCTTGGCAGGAGGCAATGTGAGCTTCCTTCAGAGGTTTTTGACAAGGTGGTGGTAGTTCCTGATGTGACCCCCCACTTCTGAGTGGAAATTTCTTGGACACTTTATACACCGTGATTTTGCAACAAAGCAAACAAATGTCAAAATCCCTGTCTGTGTTTGTATGGGAAGTTCTTGTTAAAGCTCTGTTAAAGTGATCTAGCCAGGCTGGTCAATAGAGTCCAAAGGGAAATTCAGCACATCCTAAGCTATAGGCAATATCTGCATCTGGTCTGCTCAGTACCTCTCTGAGTTCCCTTGCCTGGATCTCTGGGCTTGCAGGAGGTGTATACATAATCAATTTTGTCCCATGTATAAGCTGAACCTCACTGCACATATGAGGTAGTTTAAAACCAGAGGCAGATTTCAGGCACAGCTATGTTTTATACCCTTACAAAATAAATCTGGGAATGTTCTTTCTTGGGATTTAATTATAGAGGAAGAATGGTTTCATCATTCCCATTAGCAAAGCACAGGACTGACTACAGCTACACCTGTAATGTAGGTGGAAAGACTAATTGGAAGGCTAATTCCTTATTGGCCCAGATTTGCTCTTGCACAGATCTTTATCTCAAACGGTTGGAGGTGGAGTTCAATATTGTACTGTCAAATAAGTGCTGGTCAAGGACATCATGGTTGATACTTTCATTTTTCCTTCTTTCTTTTCTTATTTAATCTTAAACAAAAAGAACCCCAATTTTTGTTGTCTTATTAACAGAAATTAAAGACTTTCAGAAATAAGGAGGATCATCTGAGAGAGTCTTTTCATGCTTTTGAATGACTAAGAAATTATCTTTTACACTGAATCCACCATGTAGGAACTTGGATTTTCCTTGTGGATGAGCAGAGTGGATGGACGTTGTTTCCAGACTGAAAGAGTAGAGACAAGCAGGGAGTGCTATGAGTTGTTGAATCAATCTGCAAATATTTGACATTTTGCAGCCTTGAAGTTTACTTTCAAACTATAAGAATACCCTAAAGAAATCAACAGTCTGTTACTTTTGTTCAACCTTGAGAGCTATAAGCTGTGCAAACAGATAGGAGACAGGGCTGCTGTCTGCCACATGACCTGCCGTGGGCTGACATGGGTGGATGTCTTTCCTTTGACAT
Organism: Dendrocincla fuliginosa; assembly: GCA_035047845.1. Classification (NCBI taxonomy): domain Eukaryota; kingdom Metazoa; phylum Chordata; class Aves; order Passeriformes; family Dendrocolaptidae; genus Dendrocincla; species Dendrocincla fuliginosa. Next base: position 92,249,577 of record JAWWMO010000001.1, read on the forward strand.
CACTGTGTGAGGGGTAAGGTCCGCAGTAAAAGGCGAGTTTCATTGCGAAGTGATGTGTGGAAACTTTTGCTGTTAATCTTCTCAGAGTCTTACATGTTTTCATTTGAGGTAAGGGAGGTAGAGTCAGAATGTAATGTTCATTGGTTTTGGTAGGGAACTTAATTCAGTTTTTCGTAAAACCTTCATTCTTCTCATATATCCTCCTTCTATGCTTTGCTGATACTTAAGTAAGAAAAGGTGCTTATTTTTCCTTTTTAGTTGTTGGATTTATCTTAGGCAAGTAGCATTGGTGATGAGAAGGAACTCATAACGTTTTGAAAAATGTTTTTATCCCTTTTATTCCCACCACTCTCCTATATCATTCTGGATTTGTGTATTTATAGAATTCAAAGCATGACAGATAATTGGTATAATTTCAGTGAAGTATTGCATGTGCATATGTGACAGAGAGAATCAGACAAACAGACAGACTGTGTTAATAAAGAAACTTACTGGGGTAAGTAATTACTACCCTTCTGTTAATAGTGCAAGATGCAGCACATTTCAGTTTAAAGCTGCACAATTAGTTGTTAGGAAAGCAGAGAAGCACTGTATATTTTCCAGATCTTCAGAGGGAAAATTAGCAATAATTTTTATTGGATGCTAACAATTTGATTAACCAACGTTTTTCCATTAGTTTCATTGCAAATGGTCTTTCCTTGATCTGTCTGCATTATAATTTACATGTTTTCCCCCTACCATTCCAGCAAATGTACCTCCAGGTCATGTCCTCATTTTTGAGTGTGTCCTGTTGCTGCTGACCGTGATTTAGGACAATTTGGAAATCCATTCTCTGCCCTCTGCAGTGTCCCTATGAATGCTCCCTCCCCTGCCCACAAATCTCATTACACTGAACAGCCACTCCAGTACCCTGATGCTGACAGTGTTTTTTTGGTCAGCAGATGAACTGAGCCAGCCACAGATCAATGTCATTGATTGGAAAATGCACATTGTGACAGATGGGAGCATTCTGGGGAAGTGACAGAGAATGGGAGCCCATCAGTAGAGGTTTTCTGGCTGACTTGTTCTGTTACATCCAAATGGAGTTAGTGCAGCTGGAAGAGAGAGCCAGCAAAAATTAGTATTTGGTTTACTGGTGTGTGGAGTTGTGTGCATGCCATTCATCTGGCTGAACATAGCACTGCTGGGTATGGCTGGGTGAGGCCAGAAAGTTCCTGCTTCTGCTGAAGGCAAGCCCATGGACTACTGCCTGCTGTGTCTGTCAGCTGCTCAGTCAGGGATCTGGAGGAATTAGGAGCATATCATTTAAACACAGCAGGGGGAAGAGAATTATTTGTTTAACAGAAGTTTTGGGTGTTATCAAGTTTTTTTTATTCCCAGGCTCATTCAAACAGATGGCTGGAGCAGACAGTATTGCTCACAAGAAGCAGTATGGATTCAATTCAAACTCAGAGTGGATGTGCCTGCAGTTTGCACTCAGCATAGCTCTAGTGTTTCTATTCAGTTCATTGCTCTGATACTTCCTGAGAAATTTTTTATGTTCTGTTAAGGAAATATTGGGGAGGTTGCTTTAGAAAGTACCATCTAGATTGAACCTTTTAAGTGTGGTACTTCAGGATGTAATTTAAGGAGTATATTGTCATGGCTTACATACTTGTGGTTAAATGTTGAGTTCAAGAGAAGAAAAACTTGACAATTTGTTCTTGCTTTAGCATGTCAGTTATCTCTATCCTCCTCCTCTATCCCCCCTACAGTGGTTCTCAGTCTGGAAGCAGGAGTGTTTTATCAAGCTATAATTAGTCTGGACTATTATACTGGAGTTACTCTTACTGAAAATTGTAGATTCCTAATTGTAGATTACTTCTCCAGTGGTTAAGAGAGGTTTCATGATTTCTGCGCTAGCCTGTTCATGGCCAATTTTATGTCCTTTTGGTCTTTTGTCAATGCTGACTTTTGGAGGTAGAAAAGACCCCTTCTATTTTGTGCTTGCTTTTCATGTATTCATAGGGTCCAGTCCAAAAATTTGATGGGTTTTCTGACTAAGCTAGAGCAGTTTAATTTTCACTTACATGAAACTCTTCTCTGTTCCCATTTTAGCTTAATAACTATTTTGTATGCGTGTTTCAGGTTTGATCAGAATTGATTTTTTTTTTTTTTTAAACTTGATCACAATGGCACCTTCTGGTATCCAGTGGAAAATCAGCTAGTGCCCTTGTGCAGCAGCTCTTTTTACAGCAGGAAGAGAGAAAAAACTGGAGGATCTCCCTTGCTTTTTTTTTTCTTGTGGCACTTTGGGTTTTATTTGTGATCTCTGTAATAACGCATGTGCTATTGCTCCTCTCTCATAGTCAACAGATGATTTTTACACAGCATATAAAAATTCATGACACATTTTCACTGACCTTGATTTCCACATTCTTGTTGTTTTAAATATGTGTCTCTTACTCCAGTCTTTTCACTATGTTACTCCGTAATGCCTTGTGTATTGGCATAGGACAGTATCTCTTAGTTTGGGCTTTTTAACAAATACCAGCTTTTTCTTTTTCTCCAGTGTTCTAAATAAAAATCTTACATGAGGTTTAGCATTCTTCAAGGATCAATCTTACAACCTTCCTTCAGCTGGATGCTTTTTAGCCATTTGTTTTAAAATTTATTTACCCATGTGTACTGTTCGGTTGTTTATCAGTAATTAAAAATAAGAACAGAGTTTTGAATGATGAAATAGTCACCAGAGTGGTAGACTGCACTGAACTAACTTGCATTATCTGCAAGGACACAAGGTGCAAAGCAAGTTGACACTTGGCTGGGTAGCTTAGTGACTTCTGGTTAAGGCAAATGTCTGCCTGCTGAGATAATGGATATCTAACACATTTCTGTTGAGCTCTCTATGGTTTGCAGTTGTATCAGCCAGAGACTCACAGGTACTGTTGCACAAGAGGGTTAGGTGTACTAAGAGATCTGAATATTTGAACTGAATGATACCAGAGTTACATATCAAACTCATGTATAGCCTCTTCTTTTGAGTGATTGATGTTACAACATTCTTTTAAAGTCCCATAATACAGACTTCCAGGTTTGAAGGGAAGGACAACTGGAGAAATGCAGAATGCTGTACTGATCTGTGAAGTGTTTTTATTTAAACTGTTTGCTTTTAATTGCAATTAAGAATGTATTGATTTTGTTATATTTCCTTTATTTGAATACCTTAATTGTGTATTACCAGGGAGCGCAGAACTGGCTTGGCAGCTGTGTCTTTTAAGACCCAAATCCTGAAAGGGGAATGGATCATGTTCGCATGAAACATTTTATTTAGCTGAGCGAGTAAAATCACTGCTCGAGCTGAACTGAGCTGAATTGGCAGCTTGCAGTGGGGACTGTTGTGGTGAAAAGCATGTCCTTTCACAAAAAAGACTTGAGTATCGCATGCATGTGCTTCTGGTGTGGAAAACTTGCAAGGCTACATATGACATACATGACAACGTGTTTGCAAAGTAAATTTTGGTAACCAAGCCTTTTTTATAGCACCATCAACCCAGAAAACTTCAGGAGATTGATCAATTCCGGGCTGTTTGCTTATCTTCCTCCTCTGTCAGCACTCAGCTACAGAGCCACGGGTCGACAGAATTCTTGCTCACCCTTAGAGCTCCTCTGTGATTGTGTGTGAAGCCATAGTGGTGCCCTCTCCGGAGTACAACATCTACTCCAGCTACTGCTGGGAGACAGGAATGTTTGGCTGCTTGGCTGAACAACGAGGAGTTTGAAATACGGGACTCCATCGTGTTTTCCTGTTAACCACCAGCCATGATGAGAGCATTAATCTTTGAGCATTAGAGATCAATCGAATTTACCTAGGAATTAAACATGCAGTGTCTGTTAAGCTGAAGGTGGAGCAAAGGAGTCATGTGCCTGTATTTAGAAACCATGATAAGCCTGAAATGCTCATTACTTACAAACCTGATCTGCTTGGGGATTTGTGAGACTTGACCAAGCAGGACATTAGTAATTGATGGGAGTTTTTTAATTTAAAATTATACATGTATTTATACTTTTGAAATATTTGATTTACTTTATGTATCATATTCCCTTTCCTCCCCCCCAGTCACAAACTTTGTCAGTAAAAGAAAAATCTCATTATTTAGTGGGTGTGCTTTAGGTAGGTAGAAATCTTATAGTTTTGTCTGAAACAGAAGTTTGCTGTATATGACAAGAATATACATGCTGTCAGTCTTACTTTTGTGAGGAAACTTGCTAAGTTTCAGTCATGCAGCATAAGCACCCATAGTGTTTAAAAATGCTGAAGAATATTGTGTTCCTTGATATGGCTGTATTTACACAGGAAGCAGGAACTATTCTACCAAAAAGAGTCAAATATGCCTCTTTCCTTCTGGCCAGCAAGCCTTCTACTGATATAATTAGATTATGTTGAAGTATCTTCAGTAGGCCTTTGGCTGTCTGTGCAGGTAGTGGTGTTTGCCTGCTTGTCTCCCCAGTAAATCAGTTTCATCCCTTTCAAAAGCCATCAGCAAAATAACTTGTCAAATGAAATCTTACAGGACTGATCAAAGGTAGAACCCCCTGGCTGCATACAAAGGAGGAAAGTAGGTAGAGTGGTATAAACACAGAAGTGTGGGTTGGGGAGGTCTCCATTTATTTGAATTTGTAAAAAACAACTAGTGGCCAAGCCTTGGCATGTAGCATAAGGCTTACTTAGTGTATGCTCTATGTTTTATCGGAATGGCCATGTTGAAGGGATGTCCTATTCTGATTTTTAGTCTTAACTAATGGCTCTAGTTGGGAAAGGACTAATGTGCACATGTGGTATTGAAATAATAATTATGACAGAGCCATCTCCATGTTAGAGGGGTTGTGCTGTTTTACCTCTGGAATTAATGCAGCAAAGGTGCAAAGCCAAAGTGAGTAGCTTATTTCATTGTTCATAACTTTGTTTGTTTGTTACTTTCTGATGGTCAGTCAGGGCTCTGCATGTTCAGTTACAATTTTAATAATAGAACCCTCCTCTATATGGCTTTGACAGTAAGAAGCATAATATAATGGCTGACAAATGTGTAATGGGGTTATACATGCTCAGTGCAGATCCTAATATACAGTTTTGTATTTTAACTTGTAAGTCCCTGTAAAATGTATTAAGATGCTTGAAGTAAGCTGTGTATAAAATACCAAGACTCATAAAACTGGAAATGTAACTGGATTTGCTATACAAGAAGCCAGGTGAGGAAACAGTAGTAATTCCTCTCCTTGTGGCCTTTCAGTACTTAAAGGGAGCTTTTTAAAAAGGTGGAGAACAACTTTTTACAGGACCAGATAGCAATAGGACAAGGGGGAGTGGTTTTAAACTAAAAGAAGGAAGATTTAATTAGATGTTAGGAGGAAATTCTTTATTCAGAGGGGTAGTGAAGCACTGGAACAGGTTGCGTGAGAAGTTGTGGATGCCACATCCCTGGAAATGTTCATGGCCAAGCCAGGATATCTGTAAGGTCCCTTCCAACCCCAACCTTATATCCTTGCCTGCGCAGCAGGCTCATTTGACTAGAGCTTGTCTTTGTGAAAGGTTCCAGACTTGGTTTGAAAGAGAGACTCTTTTCACCACTGCCAGTAGTCTACTGAAACTATAAATCACCCTTAGTAAAATTCCTTGCTGTATTATTTGATTGGAATTTGCCTTGTCTTGATTTGTAGGTATTACTTCAAGACTATCTCTTACTACACTGAAACCCATAATGCCTTCCATGTTTTCCCTATGAAGTGGTCAACCGTGCTTTTCATTTTTCTTGCATAAATTCTACAAATAATGGAATTCCTTACAGAGGTCAATTTTTCCTTAGTAGCATTTATAACCTTTTCTTTCATGTCCTTTCCACTTCTTCAGCTTCCTGCCTTAAATGTGAATATCAGAGCTGGATGCCATTTTCTAACCTCAGTTTTGCTATTGTCATACACAGATTACATCCCCTCTCTTCAGTAGTTAATATATCCCAGGATTGCTTCGGCTTTTTCTGCATTAAGATGTACTTACTCTGGATTTATTGCATTTTCAACTTAAGATACTGCAAAATTGTGTGGTTTGGGGTTTTTTTCAGTTGCTCAACTCTATTACTAAGTGTTGGAGTTTTTTTTTTTAAATATATCTTAGTATGAAGAAGCACTGACAGCAGGCTTTGATATTGTTTCAAAATATAATACACAAAATGAGCATAGTTGGCTACATGAAGAATGTGTTTTTGGAAGGAGATGTGCTTTGAGAGTAAAGGAAATTAAGAAAATAATGTGCAGTGTACAGTGGTAAGTCTTGTCTACCTAAAAATACAAGAAGTGACTGTTAATTTTAGAGAGGTGCTTGGGAAATACAACTTTGTCTGGTTCATGGGTTTTATGTTCAGAAGACTTGAGTGCTTTACTAAGCTGTCAATTTATGGCTAGTGGAGAAGTCTCATTTGTTCCTCTTATAGTTTTAAAACCTGTTGCTTCAAGATTAAAATTAATTCTCTTGTTAGCTTATTCAAGCTTTAAGTAAGAGGATTGTGGCTTTCATTCCCCTTCTCTTGAGACTGAAGGGTTGGATTGGTTTCCCTCTTCCAGTATCAGGCTAGAGCTGTGTGTTGGTCCAGCTCTCAATCTGAGGTGCCTGCTTAGTAATGTGCGCAGTGGTCCCTGTGGCGTGACTGCAGTGTTCTTATAAAGAGATGAAGAAAATGTAACACTGGGGTTCTTCTGAAATGTGAGAGGATATAAATGCTGTGTTTTGTGCTGAGGTGTTAAGAATAATCTTGTCAGTGCAGTGAACTGATAAAACAGCTATTCTTCCTACTCCCATGAAGGAATTAAAAAAGCACAGATCCAGGAATCCTTATTCAGCTGAAGTCATCAGCCATTGAGACTCACTGTACAATTGTAAACTCTTTTTTTTTTTTTTAGTTTGTTTCCTCAACAGACATGATAAGCAATTGCAGTTTTTCATGCTTGTTCATGAATTTCCTCTCTATTTGAGGAAAGCAGTGATAAAAGTCTAAGTGTTTTGTGAATTAAAAGCCCTGGCTCCTGGGGCCGTTGGGGCCATTGTCAGCACCATAAGGCACAGACTTCTCCAGACATGCAACTCTGGGCAGGCACAGCTCATGGAGTGCAGTGACTGGAGTCAGGCCAGGCTGTTTGGAGACAGCTGAGTGGGGAATACCTGGGGTCCCTTGGTGTCTGTCAGCTCAGTGATACTATGAAAAAACCACTATCCAAAACAGGAGCAATTCCAGTTGTAGCAGACACAAAGAGAGGAGAATTGGCCAACAGTATTTTGCTCAGAGTTGTATCTAAGGTACGAGAGAGCATATTAGTAGCTATAATTTTAAACTGGACTAGTTTGTAATGATGTAAATGGCTCTACCGAGCAGCACATGAGAGGTGGCATGTTGATAAATAATTAACATAGCCAGTTTCATTCTCTGTAACTAGAATGTCTGAAACTTGCATTTGTGGTTGTAATCCTGCTGCTATCTTCAGTTTGTTTCTCTGAGAGGTTACACATGAAGTCTTCTCATTTCTTTGTATTTCATCTCTGCCTTCTGTAGTGTCTGGAAGGATGTCATCTTTGCCTGCCTTTCCATTGTCTTCCTAATTAACAAGCATCCTTCTTCAGTTTCCAAATGGTAGGTAGCTGCTACATCTGCTCAGGATCCCACTGTGCTGTGTGAAATGCAAATGGGAAACCAAAGGGCTGTTTCTGCCCCACAGGATCTATTTTCAAAGTTTGGGACCAGAAGCAAAATATGAATGTAGGCAGATGGGATAGGATTATGTAGAAACATCCAATCACTGCCTTTCTGTGCTTGCTGAAAAGTTACTAAGTCATTCCTCAAAACACTATTATTCTGAATTTTGTGTAATCACAGTATCACAACCCATAAGCATCCATAAAATGGTTACATTCCCAATTTTTTTTTAAATAGTTCTGCCATTCAAAATAAATCTGGCTTGCTTACATTCTTTTAAAGCCAATACTCAGTTGTGAATGATACAGCTACTGCTGGTTCTTATGTGAGTTCAGTATCACAGCACAGAAATTCTGGATCAGCTTTGTTTGATGAAGGAAAAGATAAAATATGGCTTGAGCCTGTTTTGGATATGTTTGAACTTTCTTTCCAGTTTCTTGGGGGATTAGAAACTTTTGCTTTAAAAATAACATAGTTAAAAGTTTTTAGCGTGGTATTTAACCACATATCTGCAGGATATTGCTCTGGTCAGGACATCTGCAGGGGGTCACTCTGGCCTGATACCACAGAAAGAATTGGCAGTACGTTTGGGTTTCCTCATTTTCCTGTTTTGGCTTTCTGATTTCTTCACAAACATAGGTTGTTCAACTTTATACACCAGGCTTACGATGTAGATACTTGGAAGACATGAAAAATGATGAGTTTTAAAGTAAAGGATCACTAGAAAGGATTGTTTCCCACAAATGCACATAGTGGAATCTGTTTCTGTTTTGACTTGAAATGTAGAAAATGTAGAAGGGAGTGCTTTTCATGAAGTTGGCCAATTCTGCTCATGGAAACCTCTGATTTTGCTGGCCAGCACTTAGTCCTGCTCTATTTATTTCTTCTAGATTCCAGTGAAGTCTGGTAGCAAATGGTAACATACATCTTCAGTAAGGAAACATTTTTGAATGTTGCATGTTGGTATAAAAAAACGATTTCTGCTGATTGGAGAGAGAATGTTTTCATCATCACCCACACAGAGCTCTCATGGACATTATAAACATAGTCTTATTAATATTTTACTTTGCTTTTGATTGTAAGAAAAGTTAAATCAGCTCATTTTTAATTTTTCTATTTGGTTTGGATCACCAAGGCAAATCATTCTGTCCCAGGCTGGGGTATGTAAGCTCTTGAACTAGTAGTTAGACATGCTGAGACATTAGCAGCAGAGCTAAGGTCTGGTTTTGGGTATTCCTATAACACTGAAGAATTTAGTTCCAGTAGGAGTTATGTATATTTAACCTGACATATGCACAACAAACTTGAAGGATGCTTTTTTTAACTTCTGCAGCTCTGACTCCTTGAGGTAATTTAAGGCTGTGAGAGTACTGCTTCTTAAACTTTTATTTTTGGAACCTCTTAATCTATTTGTATCAGAGAACAAGGTCATGCAGTCCCTACAAGCTTTATCCTTATTTCCTACAAATCTCATTACTGCTCTGGAGCACAAGCAGACAGGTATGTCTTAGTCCTGGACATCCTGGTACGATTCAGAGAGACGCTAATTATTGCGATAGACAGTGTAATTTAAGGAATATCTCTTTGCCGGATGCTGAGGTAGAACAGGTTTCCAGCTCAGTGACTGCGTGCCACAGTGCAGTATTAGTAACTAAAAGCTCTCTGAACAAGGAAGAAGGTGCCTTCAACTAGTCACCTGTGTTGTACTGTAGCAATAAAGCACCTGGTAGCTGGTGAATCTGGCTTTTCCTGTTTGTGCCTGACTCCAAGAGGAAGAAGCTGATGATCCCAGCTAGTGTTGCTCAAGGTCAGGACTTTGATGAGGAAGGGCCATTCAGCAGAGTGAATTCCACATGGGGTGATGCCCGCATGATCCCCTGCTACGCTCTCAGCCACTCCTGAACTTGGCAAGGCACCCAAAATCCATAGGCAGGTGCTCAGAAAAACAGACTACGCAAAGCAGGTGCACATGGGTAAGCAACATACAAAGGAGAGCTGAGAGGAAAGTATGGAAAGCCTAGGATCAGTTTACAAGAGCTTGAAAATGCAGAGTTGCAAAACTTAGAGTTGAGAAACTTAGTCTTCATCTAGACATTTTTCTGGTATTTAGTAATAAGTTAATAAAACAGTAATAATTGATAATACGGTATTTCATTTGTTGCCTTCCAGAAGAAGATGTGATGAAAAGTAATCTAGTGTGTGGTCACCTAAAAATTAACAATATCTTCCATTTGACAATTTGGAGAATAAAAGACAGCAATCTGGGTATGTGTTTTTTTCGGGGTATAATATATTGTCAGAGGACTTTCCTATAAACCAGTCTAGATCAACAGATACACAATATAATTAGCCGCTTTTTTTTTTTTTAATTAGTAAGTGACAGATTAGGAGCAGTTACTGACTCATGTCTGTACTGGGTCATCAACTGCTCAGTATTCTGCCAGATTGTTGAGAGGAAAAAATAATTAAGATGCTAATTAAATGTGGATCATGCAAATCTAGAATTTTCACATAATTTGTCAGATGGAAAGAACATAAATCTAATATGTTTTGATGGTAGGTGAGTAAAAATAATTTACTTGACTGTATCTTGTGAAATAGTTTTGTGGTGTGTGGAAAATGTAGGCTTGTGTAGATGTGTTTATAAACAAGGATATTTTGACTTCAGGGAGAGATTCTGGGCAGAGCAGCCAATTATAAAATATTGGGAAAATAGGGCACACAGTGAAGCATTTGCAGCAAGGGAGAGCTGCAGGATTTTTGCTGAGGGGATGTTTCCAGAAGGCTTAGCGACTGGGAATCTCTAGCAAATAAGAAGCGAATAGATGAGCCATGTAGGTTAAATGTTACCAAGCACTTAGGCACTGAACCAAGTTACAGAATCCTTTTTCCTAGTGAAACCAGATGTGGACTGTGGAAGGTGTTCCTTGTAGCTGATCTGTGGGTAAGCACAAATACGGGGTCCTCCAGGAATGTTTCTGAAGGATTTGGAAATGTGGCTTTCCTAACTTGAGGAGCTAACTTTATATACATACATTTATGTATAAAATGTATGCATAAGTTTATGTATACATTTTACTGTATATACAGTAAAATAAATATAATTGCATATTATCTTTAGTAATTATAATTCATACCCAAAGTAACTCTAATTAATGTATAATAATGACATGTAAGAATGTCTTGGATGCAGATTCTTTTAACCTAACTTCTGCTGTGAACTGGCAGTCCATATCCTGGAGAAACCCTGCTACTCAGTTACGGGCATTTGCATGAATCGTTCATCTCTCCTCCCAGCGGCGCCGGGCTGAGCACTGCAGTGCTGTGCACCAGGGCACATGGGAGCCGCTCCTGCTCCACGAGGAACAGCAGGAGGCTGCCCCAGATAGATGAATAGTTCTTTTTTTTCCTTTCTGTCCAGCAGTACAATCTAACAGACTTGAATGAAATTTTAATTTATGCCAAAGCTTCCTGGCTGCTTCAGTAATTCAGGGAGTGACGTATCCACATTGCCTATCTGTTAACTTTTTACTTGCCAGTGCTCGGAAAGCTGGGTTGGTGTCCAGTTGTGTTTTTAAGATCCTGACATTTACTTTGCTGTATAAAGTAAAAATAGCAGCTGCTGCTGGTTTCAGCGTGTCGGGTGTTTACAGCAGAGCAGAGAGCGAGTGGGCTGCTGCCCTTCCTCCTGAGCACATTCAACAGTGGTAACTTGAAGAAGTTTTAACTACTTACATATCTCACAAAAAAAAAATAAAGTTTGTAGATGTATGAGAGGAGGAGGAAGGGTAGGAAAGGCAAAAAGGCTTGTTCTGTTATTTGTAATTTGTTATTTGAGATGTGATTAGTTTTTCACTGACAATAAAGCAGCATTTCAAAAAAGGTTTACCCAGCTGATGAATGTTTCTTCTACCAGCATTCCAGTGCACAAATGAGCATAGCACTAGCACAACATATGGAGGAAGAGAGGTTTTTGTGTTGGCTTTGAGGTCATGGTGTGACAACTCCATTTAGATTTAATACACTTTTCCATGGGATTACTTGTGTTTTACCTCTGGGAGTTTCCCCTATAAGTAATTGAAAGGCAAATAGTTAAAGGAATGTATATAGTGGCAGTGACTCTTACCTCTCTTGGGGAGTTTTATGTGTTAGTCCTCAGTGGGAACAAAGAAAAGGATCCCAGACAGAAAGCTAGAGTCCTAAAGGTTGAATGTGATGCTCCAAAGTGCCATTAAAAACTCCTGTAGACGTTCTGTGGTTTGGACAGGACAAATGAAGAGCAAATAGGTTGTGGGGTGGGAAGTTTCAGGAAAACCATTGACACGGGAAGGAGTAGAGTATTAAATTGCTCCTGTGATTTCATTACAGAAATTAAAATGGTTATAAATGTACTTCATAATTTGGACGTATTTTTAAACTTATTTATAGCACTGAGAGATTTTATTAAAATTATTTCAGGCAAATGGACTTTGCTCTTTCTGATTTCTTCGCTTCATATAATGGTTTCATATAAACCATTGGCCTATGCTGTGTGTGTCTAGGAACCTTGGCAGAAACCAGCTAAGACAGAGAAACCTGAATTGCAGCTTTCCAGAATCAGTGAAGGAAAGGAGGCATAGAAAGGTGCTTTGCATTACCAGTGATTTCTTCCTGTAAATAAATTTAATAACACAGGTCTTGTCAGCAAAGTACTAGTGAACCATCAAAGATTGCTTACTAGGACTGGAGCCTTCAAGTCCAACTTTAATGTTTCTGTCAACATATAAACCCAAGATACTAATTTTTTAAACATCTGTATAATTCTTGTCCATTGATGGGGCATTTGAACCCTTATAATCTGAAACAATCTTTTTCTTCCCTTAAGTATACCCTGAACTATTTGTTTATAGAGCTGAGATGCTTGGTATTCAGTCTGTACCTTGGTAATGAAAACGCTTACCCTGACATACAGGCTGTGTGTGACAAGCCAGCATGTGCCCCATTGTTCTTAACTGTGCATTTACTGTGCAGTGACCAGAAGTGTAGGAGATGTAGGTCCAATTTCAATCCCTGTCTTGTAGGTAAATTAAGCAGGAAGACATGTTGCCTGAGGGATGTGTCATTCACTTTCTGTTGGAATTACTCTATGAAAAGTGGGATTTTCTTGGCTTGGAGAAAGGAGAAAAAAACTCCTAATTTAATGTCTAGGTCACACTTCTAGAAGAAGGGGTATCTGGCCTCCAGCACCTTTGCACAGCTGACACATCCTGAAGTTTGCATTTCCAGTTTGTGACTGGACCCAGCCTAAAGGCTATGGGTTGCTTTGGGTTGGGTTTTTTGGGTTTTGTTATTTTTTGTTATCTGGGTATTTTGTGGATTGAGAGTTGTGCAGCCTCCCCACATGGGATGGAGGTGGTGGTTATACTGAACTGTTTAAATATTAGTAAGACTTCTGTAGTTTAAGACAGTAGTTAAAAACTACCTAAATTATCCTTCCTTGGGAAGGAAGAAGGAATTGCCAAAACACATCAGAGAGTAAGAAGATACTTCAGTAGGCATGAATGAAGTGTTTGTGTAGAGGCTCAGCCTTGGCTGAAAGAGAAGTACTGTATGACCACAGTGCAGAGATTGCCGTGGCATGGTTTAATTTACTTCACCTTGGGATTCGTAGGCTCAATGTGCTTTTATACGCTCAGCACAGGACGTTCTCTTCAATTTCATGGAAAGATTGTGTCCACAGAGTCCTGAATTTTGATTTCCTCTCTCCAAGATTATTACAGTCCTGCAATGCTGGGCCTGAAAACTGATCAGGAAGTCCTTGGAGAACTTGTGAAAATGAAAGTTCCAGCTGTGGCAGAGCTGATGGAAAGACACGGAGTCATGTGGACCCTAGTGGTGTCACGCTGGTTCATATGCTTGTTCATCGACATTCTTCCAGTAGAGGTAATTGGTAACAAAGTTCTCTTACTATACACTCATAATAGTTTCATTTGTACTGCTTTAGTAACAATTACCAACTGGAAATCAATCTGTAATCTGAATTCTCTCCTTTCCTGCAGACTGTGCTCCGAATATGGGATTGTTTGTTCTATGAAGGGTCAAAGATCATCTTCCGGGTGGCCTTAACATTGATTAAGCAACACCAAGCTTTTATTTTGGAAGCCACAAATTTTCCTGATATTTGTGAGAAATTTAAGCAGATCACCAAAGGAACATTTGTAACAGAGTGTCACAGTTTCATGCAGGTAAATTCTCTGCAGCTTTTGGTCCCTCCGAATTAAACCCAAAACTGATTGAGAAATATTTTTCACTGAGCAAAATACAGATACAGTTAGGAGAAATGTTGCTGTTGGGATTGCCAAAATGATGAAGAATGTTTTTACATAAGAAACTCAAACCTTTCTAAGAACTTTTCTTAAATAATTATCTAATTCCCTATACAGTAATCCATTTGTTACCTATCATACAGGGAAAAAAATTCTTTTTGCCCTACCAGTTAAGGCAGGAAGTCTGATGAGAAAATAATTTCAGTGCATTTTTTCAGTGAACTATGGATTATGTTCCTGTGCTTTTTTTAAAGATTACTTGGCACAGAGTATTGTAGAATAGGCACAAAGTGAATTTTAAACTTGCATTGGTAAATCACTGTGGTGCCAGAATATAAAGCATTCTGTTTAGAACAGAACTGTAGCACCAACTTCTCCTTTCCAGACAAAAAACCATGAGGTTGAAAAAGTCTTACGACAATCTGCAAACTAAGAATGATTAAGACAGCGAGTGCCAAATCGGTATAAGGCATTAGATTTGGAGTTTAACCCAGAAGATGGAAATGTATAAAAGGTAAATGCAGAAAGGTGACAGCAGCATATCTGACATAAATCACTTGGCCAAAGCCACCATCATTGTTTGATAAGTGCACACTAAACTATATCCTGGAGGGCGGCTTTTACCCCGCAAGAGTTCCATGCTCATACCAGATCTCTGAGCATAGGCCTATTGTAGTAGGATGTCAATTATGTTGTTTCATTTTTGCTCAAATAGAACAAAAACAAGTTAAACTTACTGATGTTTGTATTTTTATTAAAGGAGCAAGAGAAAACCAAATCACAGGTACAGCTTTAATTTAGAAAGATGTTTGAGGGCTTCTCCCATTCCATAAACAGTTTAGAATAAGGGTTTTGTTAAATGTTAACTGCCATGAGAACACCAGTTGAGAGGGTGATACTAACACCTGACCTTGAAGGACTTCCCTCCCCCCTCTTTAATTATGTTAAATTTTACACCAGCCATTTTTAGAAAATCAACTACTTTTTCCTTGCAGTTACCCTGAATAAAACTATTTTAACTGTGTTAGTTACTGTAGTAAGGGGGCTTTGAAGGCAATTAAATAAACAATTTAGATTAGGTTCTTCTGTAACTCTGAAACACATCGTTTTGTTTGGGGTGTTTGGGTTTTTTCCAGTAGCACAGGTACCAGTACCAGTGGTGGTGATGACAGTTGAGTATTTTAGGCCTTCCTCCTCCTCCCCCTGAACAGAACCTTCATTTTTAGTTTAATGCAACACAGGCTCCTTCACCAGAATGCTGTTTAGAACTGGTTCAATGACAATCTGATCTCCAGAGCTGTCATTTAACATCTCCAGAGAACAGAGGGGTCCAGATGTCTTAACTGTAAAGTCCATAAACCTGCAACTTGCTTCACAGTTTTGTTCACTCAGAAGTTTTAGGTGAAGTAGTGGAAACAAATGTATTGTTCTTGAGTAACAAGAAATTGGAAATGCATCAAGTTCTTATATCCACATATTTTACTCCCCTGGAAAGCCTGGTAGAGAAGTGGAGCAAAGGTAGTATAACAAGGCATCAGGACTGACTTTTTTTTTTTTTTTTTTTGCAGTGGGAACATATTGATTTATGTATGTTCCAGAGCCTGAGCTACCTATGCCAGCACCAGACAAGAAGTGCACTGGTGCTTTGTAGCAGTACCTAAGCTTAATTTGTTCTAAATATGCCTGCCTTCCACCACTACTTCTGCCTTCTAAAATAATTTTAACTGGATACACATTCAAACCAGATTTTGTATTGCTGCTTTTGTGTAACTTACAACACTTGTTTACCATGTCTTTACAGCAGAGTAGATGAAGATGTTACCCTGTTACAGGAAGGCCAAACAGCAGAAAGCATTTTCAGAGTATGGGCATCAAAGCAGGGATTTCACACTTCAGAGAATTATGTGAGAATTCCAGCATGTTGTCCAAAGCCAGCATTTTAACTAAGACTTTTCTCCTTTTGCCCTCAGAAAATATTCACAGACCCTGGAAGTTTGTCCATGGCAACAATCAACAAACTCCGAGAGACTTGCAGGGAGAAGTTGCTTTCTCAGGGATAACTCACCAGATACAACCGGGTGGTCAGATACTACAGCAGTTGACACATTCCTCTATTTGCACTGACTAAAGCACACTTTAAGCTTTCCATGAGTTAACTGATACTTGACCAATTTTTCCTGCCTTTCAAGTAAATGTGTTAGTACTCTGTACTGTATGTCAGATTTGATAACTGGAAGTGGTGGTTCTGTTAGTGTTTGTTGGTGATGTGTTGTTTTTACTTTTTAAGGATTAAATTGTTTTCAGAAGGTAGAATGTGATCAATGTCAGGACACTCCTTTAAAAAAAGTCGCAGGGCATTTTGTAATATTAGAAGAAAAAGGTGTATAAAATTATGTATTACTGTATTAACTGTGACACCACTACCATTTGTACAAAATAAATTAATTTAATTTGTCAGAACCTGTTTCTTGGTGTAAAGAGAATAAATGTGTGATCTCATTCCAGACTGCCAGTACTTGGCTAGAACACAAGCATCATCTTCCTTCCTGCTATCACTTAATGAACTCAATAAATATGGCAAAGTGGAGGCAAGATATCAGTGAAAGTGACCTTCATCTTCACTAGCATGTAACAGCTCTTCAGGTAAAAGCAGGAGGGACCACATGCAAGGATACAGAAAGCACAGCAAAATTTCCTCTACAATAATTCTTAATCTTTCATACACTTATTTGGGGTTTTCTAGCTCTAGGACCGAGGTAACAAGTAATTTGATGGAAAGGGGGAGGTAGCATTCCTCACTTTGTTGTAGGGGATGCTCACAGTACATGCTGTACTTCTGCTTTGTGCTGGTGTACTGAGACTGCACTACCACTGCTGTATCCTCACACAGCTGTCCATAAAACTTTGAGGAGAAACATTTGTAAAGACAGCCACGAACAGACTTCTTCCCTGACAGGGGAAGACAGCGGGCAAGTCCAAAGTTGTACCTTAAAGCAAGCCTAAATATCCTAACCCTGGGCAGCAGCCGTGTCCCTGGCACCGGGCCATTTCCAGCCCTGCTGGGGCCAGGAGCCCGGGAATTGCTTTCTTGTCCCTGCAGAGCCCTCTCGTGGCCAAATCCTCTCCTTTCAGCTCGGGAAGGGAGAGAAGATGACGGGAGTGATCAACGATTTGTGGTTTTTTACGGTGCCTGTAGAAGAACAACTACTGTGGAAAGCCTCACCTTTTACTTCATTCCTTGCCAAGAAAGGCCTCTCCCACCCCACAGATTGAGTATCTTTCACTTCTCAGCAGGGGGAAAAAAAAAAAAAAAGACAACGTTTTTAGAGGAAGTAGATGAATGCTCTTCTAGACAAGACTGCTACTCAGCTATATGATTCTGAGCTATCCTCTCTTTTATGGGACCAGACATTGTGCTTTTTCCTCAAGGACTGAATGATATTAGTAGTACCATATTCCTAGTATGTCAGCAGATACTGGAAATACTATCCACCACTGGCAAGTCTAGTTTCCAGGTACCTTCAAGGCAGCAGGGCAGATAGTCCAAAGTATACCAGCCTCAGTGCCATGCATTCTCTCTGTCAGGAGGAGTGTTGTGGGCAGTGTTTCAATGTGCCGCAGTTCCTACCCTGCAGAGCTGGTACTGCTAACACCAAAGCCTGACTGCAGGAGGGAGCCAGGGGAGCTTTAAACACAAAGTTCATTTCCAGCACATTACACTACACACAGCCCGCAGGAGATGAGTGTTTCCTACTTTGTGGAAAGAGCCAACCTTCACAATAAAGCACAAAATGTCACTTACACAGTCCTTACAGTGAGAACCTTAGCAGCACTTAGAGGAAGCAACACTTAGCAGGGCAGACCAGTGGGAGACTGACACATCTCAGCAAGAGGTAATTTAGTAGAAGAGTTAACTTCTCCAGGTCTCAGGTTAGCGAAACACAGCATTCTTTTTTTCCAGGCACAAAGTCCAAAACAAGGGACTGGTCCAAAACCACACAGTTAAAGTTCACCTTTGTGCCACAAAGAAAAAACTTAAGCACTTTTTTAACATAACTCCATACTAAGGATTTTTTGAAGCTTCTCAAGCAGAGCCAAACCATGACTTCAAAGAATGATCAGCAATACTAAGAAATACAGAAAAAAAAGTGTCTTTATTAGCATTGTTACAGGCAATGCATACATAAGAACTGATCCTTAAAGTGTACAACCCCCCCAGCCAAGTTTAAAGCAAAAGAATCAGCAGATTGAGATCTGTATTGTACACATGTGCAGTAATAGGATCTCTCTGAACCTTCCAACAGAATAGACTGAAATCACTTTACAAAAAAAGGTAAATAAAAATAACACCCATTTTAAAAAAGTACCAGCTCTTAACAAGCCGGCATAGCATCAAAAATATCAAACAGGGGAGTTGTCCAATCATAAAGAGTTCCTGTAAGGTTTGAGTATTGCGTCGTTCACACCCTGCATGTGCCAGGCATTGAGTTTAAAGCTTAGTAAAAAATACACACCTAAGAGACAAGGTGAAATTCAGATTTTAAATTTCAATTTTGTCAGTTGTTACTAAATTCTTTTAAATGCATCATCAGTATAATTAACGTCATCGCTCAATGGCAGCGGTGCAAAGAATGAACATTTTCCCTTTGTTAAGAGTTCTGAAATTAAGTCAGTGTGAGTTAGCAACATCCCTCTCTGGAATCTTTAGCTGACATGATATTACGCCAATTCCAAAAAAGCACCCTTAAAAACTTTTAGCTTGTTTCTAAGTGGGTAAATATTTAAACTAGTTAGCAAAATTAAACACCAGAATTTTCAGAAGTTATTTTTGTGCATAGTTAAATGCTGCAAGATGATTTCACATTTAATAAAGCAGACTTTAAAGAAGCAATTTGCAAGAAAAGATGTTACCTTAAAATATCAATCTTAGCTCAGGGAAAATGTGTGGGTTTTTTTTTTTCCCCCCAGCCTCTTGCAATTGCTTTTCATCTACACTGGATTTTAGTGCAAGTCATTAAATTGTTTGATACCCAGCATGGCTTCTCTTTCTGCCAATCAAGTAAGCAATCAAGACAATTAGAACAAGACCGGCAAGGGCTGCACCAACTATTATAGGGATCAGCATGTTATTTTCATCCTGTTGACATTCTTCCACTGAAGAGAGAGAAAAAGATCCATGTTAGGTACTACAGCACCAACAGACGGCTACATCCAGAACTTCAGTATTTTGCTCTCAGCACAGGATAAAACTAGCTCAACTGAACTTAGAGTTTGCCAGCAATGAAAAGGAAGCCAAGTCCACTAACTATGATCATTCAGGATGAAGTCTTTCTAGTACTACCTATATGCACAATACAGAGAATTATACTAATTGTTTCCTCCTCAAGAGCTGTTGCTGTTATACACAAGCTTAGTCATCATAAATATCTGTGTTACTCGCCACACAGCCATTTTGCTTTAACCATAGTGGCAAGGGACAGCTTTGCCCTTTCATACAACTGTCTGCACACAGTTAAGAGGGAAAACTAGCACTCTTCCCTAACTCTCCTCTGGACCATCAGGAATAAGTCCCAGTTATTTCAAAGCTTTTTATGTACTTCTCACACTACCCTCAACTCGGACATCTTTATCAGCCCCCACATCATCTGTAGTGGGACAGGCAGACACCAGGCATAGCACCCATAAACTGCCATTGGACTACAGAATATTATATTTATATCAAAAAGTACTTCACAAATCTTTGGTTTGGCAGGGGGCACCCAATGTAAACCTCTTACCTGGCCCAAATTTGTCTCCATCAATCTTGAAAACCTGGATCTGAACATTAAATACATTGACAAGGGCTTCATCTGTGACCTGGAGATTCTCCTCTGAATTGCACTTGTAGGAGTTCCCTACTGTAGCTCTCAGCCCACTCACGCTGTTGTTTGATGCTTCAAATTTTGGATCTGTGTAAGAGAAAGTCTTATATAAACCTGAAGACTTGTAAGCTCATAGAGCTAAAATCTGATACATCCATCCCCAACATTTCTAACATGTTATTTAATACAGGCTACCATTATATTTATAGAAGTAGTCAATAACAGTAGACTTCTTAAAAATCCTTACTTTTTGCGTCAGAAGGCAGAGTCGTGCTTACATTCACACCTTGCAGGAAGAATTTTTCAGCACTTGCATTCTTTAAAAAAACAAAACAACAAACCAGTAGTTGTCATTTAAGGTAATGATATACAATATATATAAGCTGCTAACACTTGGATTTGATTCTGCATGCATTTTGAGAAAGGTTTTAATAGGCTAGTCCACAACTGGAATTAGCATCTAAAGGAAGAGTTTATTAATTGTACTTTAGAGAGAAAAGGTACAGGTGTGCACCTTAGGGAAGCTTATACTGGGGAAGGGAAAAGAGACAGAGAAAGGGGGACTTGTCACCCCTCAAACTGTTGACCTGAGTTCCGTACTGCAGGCATAGTCCCACCTATACCCTAACCAGCCTACTGCAGTGATCTCAGTATTCTGGAGCTGGAGAGTCATTCAACAGCAACAGGTCAAGGTGATCACATTTGATCAAACCCATCAGCAGTGAAAGGAGCAAGAAGCTCTTTGACAAACAAAGTGGATTCAATCCTCAAGGGTATGCATTTCCAGTACAGCACTGGGGCAGGGCTGTGAGAAACAGGATTCCCAACAATCGTAGGAGACCAGAAGACAAGCACACATAGCCCTTCAGCTGTACACGGAATATTGACGAGGACTTAAATCCAGTTCCAGACTTGTACAATTAGATGAGATACCTACGTGTCACAGGCTGTAACCAGTTTGGGCAAAGAGTCCTAGAGAGCAGGCAGTACAATTCTAAAAGAAATTCTCATTCCAAACAAAATACTTTTCTGTGTATATATCTCTCTATGTATATATAATACATGAACACATTCTTTTCTCACAAAAGTTACCAAGTATAAAACCTACTGAATTCTAGAATTACAGCCAAAGGAATTAGTTATTCCCTTTTACTGTAGTTGCATCTTTTTTTCCTCTTGTACTTGCCCCAATTATTTTTCCCACATGAAAAGTCCTGCAGATCCTGTTACATGCTTTGTGCAGGAATTCTTACCAATGTAAACAGGAAGATAACCCTTGTTTTCTCAAAAGTCAAATTCAACAAGGCAGATGTATTGTCGCATCTCCCAGCAACACTTGTATTATGTGGTATGAAATTCAGCAAATCCAAACCCATCTGTGAGAGAAAAGGATCAGTTATGACATCGGAAGAGAGTAACACGTCACCTTACATTCAATCGACATGTGCCTGGCTCATATCACCTGCACAGTGTTGTCTGCCCACCCGTAACAGTCACCAGAACAGATACATGTTCAGGTTACAGGCTGGTGAAGCTGCACCGAATTACCAGGCTGACACAGAGCACTGAGGGCAACTCTGCATGTCTAACAAAGCTTTCTGCAGCCCTGAAAGCTGCAGCCAATAACCTGCTGAATCTTATATAAACCATGTATTTTTACTTTTTTTTTTGCTATCAAAATTATCCATTAAGTAGCTTTTAAGCATTAAAGTCAACCCCAACCTCTTCAGCGCTGGCTGGAAGGTAACTAAGTCACAAGCCTCTCCAGTTTTGCAGTAGTAATTTTCCCTTCTAATAGTTATTCACTGTTTTCATGCAGGTGCCTCTGGCCAAATTTCTGTATTTTATTTAACAGTTTAAAAATCCTGTTTAGATAGCAACTTGGATAACAGGATTCCCTCTGCTCCTATCTTGATAATTTTTACTGCTTCTGTGAAACAGCCACATACACTTCCTGGATTAAATAGACAAGTCTAATACTGTGAATGGAAAAATCCTTAACAGCCACTTTCTGTAGAACTGCTTGAAATGTCACTAGTCTAGACCATGTTAAAGCAATTCAAATCGAGGATAATGATGGATGAACACCACAAAGACTGGGGCTTTTTAAAGAAAAGATGAGCTTATAATAATTTACTAAGTCTTCCCCAAAGAAGGAATCTGAAGGCTTTGAAGAAACAAAAAACCAAAATGTACCTTTTCATCTTTTTTTGGATAGGTGATATTAAGCTGTAAGCCCATGTAGGCAAGCACACAGGTTCCATTTGGACCAGTCACATTGTATTTGCCAACTGCAGGATTTGGGGGCGATGATGTTGGTGCTGGGCTAGTTACTGGAACCTGGCTAGTAGTCTGTTTAGGAGTTGTGGGCACTACAGTAGTAGTAGCGACCATATCTTCAGCACATTCTGTCTCTGCAGAGAAAGGAAAACAGACATTATCAAACAAAACAAAGCTGTGAGATGATCTACCTTTTTAATCCTCAAGGGAAAGCAAGACAATTCCAAGTAGCTTTTCCTAATAGAAGATAATAAAAGCTCAGAAACACAATGGTAAAGCATTACCTAAACACTTGCTGCAAAGTTTCAGACACTTTTAAAGCCTGGCATGTGAAAACAACACCTCTATTTTTAATTTCCTGAAGTTCACATCCTTTCATTCAAATGCATCATTTCACTTTGCCATCAAGCCAGGATAAATTAGACAGTGCCATGTTGACAGAGCCAGCACTCCTGCCGTATGCTCACAGCAAGGCTGGCATGCCTACCCCTCACACACTTGGGCACTCATGCTAAAAGCAGAGAACAGTTCTCCTGCCCACTGTTAAAAGTGGTCTCTCCCAGGAGATGTGTTCTCCTTCCCCTCCCTCTGTTACACTACCAGTTTGTGAGGACCCTGTGTCATTATTTAGGCAATATCCACAGAAACCTTAAAATAGTACTCTGGCTCTTCTGTTCTTAACAAGGGCACTGTAAGACACTGCTGCTAGTGGCAAGTGTTCTGCTGTATCCTCTCAAATCCATCCTCCCTTTAGTCCCACACGAGGAGCCACCCTCCATGGGTGTAACAAGACTGAGTGAAGATGTGAAAGTTGGCCTCCTTTTTTCATCCAGTTCAGCAGCAACTTCCAAAGGAACAGTGACTCTGATTTATTTGCCAGAATACTTAGAAACATATGGCAGCAAGATCTTAACTTGATCTAGGAGCCAAGAAGGTTCCCGCATGGAATATCTAAGCCAAAACCAAAGGTCATAGCAAAGACATTACTGTAGTAGAGACCTCGATATCTCAAGCCAAGGTCATCTCCATGTGTCAGGGATAACAGCTTGCAACTTTGTAAGGACAACAGCCACTGCAGCAGCAGTCAACTCTGACTCAAAGGGCCTACCCCTAAAATTTAATGCGTATGTATCTTGCAGGTATGAGATACCTAATAAATAGCCTCTGAACTTAAACAGCAACTTAACTGTTGATTATGGCTCCGAAAGAAGAACTCTAATCACACCTGAAGGCACACAGACTCCAACACAGCATGTTTTCCTATTTCTACTCTCCATTTCTGAAAAGTCAAACAGCAGAGAGAAGATGGATGAATAGAGGAGTGACCCTATGTTTTGTAGATTGATACTGGTCTGATCCCAAAACTCAATAATTTCCTAACAAACTAAAAAGCAGCTTCTTGGGACTACAGTGTAGAATTTCCCCCTGTCTGCGAGACCTCAACACACAGAGCATGTTACGCAAGTTGGCAGAGATGGAAACAACCAAATCACATCAAGTGGAGGCTTAGCCTAAGTGGAGTCTTGACACATTAGTTTTACTGAGCTGATTTACAGCACAGCTTCTAGTAACTCTTCAGGACAGATCTGAAGATGGGACAAATTCTTACATCTCTTCTTGACAGTTACAGGAAAGCAGCTGACAAAGCAACTATCACAGATAAAATGAAGGCCTCCCTTTTCAGAGCTGCAGATAATCACTACCATCACCTCAGTCACTAAATTCTAGATACCCTGACGGAAGTCACCATTTCTAGTGATGCACAAAAACACTGAATACTGACTCTTCTTCCCTTCAGTAAGCCAAGCCCAGATCACCAGCAGAAATATCCTTTAATGAAAGATTTGCAGAGAAAAAACACTAAGGGAAAATTCCAGATCTAAAGTTTATCAATAACTAGCTGCCAAAGGGACAAGGGACACCTCTAGCCTACAAGAATGAAAACAAACAGATCTGGAAGGAACTCAGGCTTTGGGGTCAAGAAGATTAAAAAAAAGGATAAAGTGAGAATTCTTTAACCATCTGAATTAAAAAAACAAACAAAAAACAAACAAGAAGGAGAACTCCTTGTGCACTAGGAATGGGAAAGTCAGATCCAAGCCTAGTAAGAAATTAGGGAAGATGATAATTTAAAGAAAAAACTATGCATAGCACTATGGGTAAAAGGAATGTGGAAACAACAAAACAATACAAAAAACACATGAAAAAACTGCCTTGAACTCAGACCAGTGTCTATACAGCGATCATAGGAAATCACATGTTTTTTCTGAAGATCAACAGTTCATCCAGACAGTGATACCAAAGGGTTGAAAGAAGTATCTTTGAGAATATGTCATGTTCATCATGACAAATTAAAGCATTTACATTTATCTAAAAAAAGAGAAGGCCACAGAGGAATAAAAAATAAAGCAAATGCTGACAAATTTGAGTTCCCTAAGAAATACACACAAGAAATAATGCAATACTGAATTTTTTTAACCAGAGGACTATGTAAGAACAGACAGTAAGTGGTCTTAAAAAGAAGTGTTACACAGTAGAGAGATTTTACTGAAGTTTTGTAGAAGTTAAAAAACAGATTTACACAGTATCATGCCTTATGTTCAAGCCTGCTGAAAAATAATCATTTCTCACACTTATCCAGTGTAAGAATTGGATCAAGATATCATAACCAAAAATGAGACAGTTCTGAAGACTGTAGTAATAGAAATCAGGGTTTGGAATTTTTTTTAAAGGACAAATGTAGGCCCACATCTTTACTTTAAAACATTTAACTGAATGGAAAAGACTGATCAAGAGAACGGTACACACTGAAGTATGAGCCAGTCATGTGAAGCATCCATAAAAGGAGTCAATGCCAGTATTATCATGCGTCAGGCCAGGTATTTTTCACAGATATGGGACAAGGTAGAGATATTCCAGTAGAAGGCACTTGTTTGTTCTATCCATTCCATGCTAGCACGACTACCCCAGTTTTCAAGATTTGTTTCAACCAAACTGGCACAGAAATGGGATTAACAGCATGAAAAAAGTTCTACATTTCCCAGAGAAGATGAAGACTGTTTTTATGCTCCAAAAGCAAGGCAAAGACTTATCACTGCTTAAGATAGCAGGGGTGATCAGTTTACATATGGCTCTTCATGTTTGAGGAGTGCTGCCACAAAGGCAAAGGACATGAACACACCACAAAGCTGTTTGTCTTCTAATCATTATAGCAGCAAAATTCCAAACTGCTTTTCATTACAAGGAATCAGGACAAAAAAAATCACTTTGTGATTGTACCTGAAAGAGAGCAAGCTTTACTGTCTCAGTTGACATAAAACCTCCTGTAGGAAGATGTACATATCTGTTCTTTACAGACCAGTTTTTAACTGTCTGCCATTATATCACTAATTTTCCCCAGAGCACACAGTAACTAGTTCAAATTACTTTGGTAGAGGCATAATGCGTGGGAATCGCCAGAAACCTTTTAAACTAGGATTCTGGCCATGTGCCCAGTCAACCTACTGCAGCACATGTTTACACCCATACTCATCAACAGCAGGAATGTTCTCTAGTACATGTACAATACCCATGGGAATACAGTGCACTATCTTCTAGTCATGGATTCTGACGTTCCTACCGCGAAAACCTGAGGCAGTTCCATTCATTTCAAAAGATGCTGCTATTAGAGCTTCAGGTCTAGTTTGTACCCACCTAAATACGATTAGTCAGAATGTAAAAAGAAAGAACCTAATATTGGAAATATTAGCTCATCAAGTGCATTTTCTACTACAAGATACCTACTGTTCACACTGAAAGTGCCATTTGTGAGATAGGCTTCCAAAGTGACATTGCTAAACGTAATGTTCACATTCTTCATATTGACCTGCTTGGAGCTGATGCATCTGTATTTGGTGCCCACATGTGCCTGAATAATACTTCTATGTGATACAGTCTTCACTTCTCCTGTAGAAAGATTACATTGCATTAGTATGTAAGAGTATTTAAAGACACAAGTCAGTATTACATCTGGAAAGGTCACACAATAACAGGAAGTTTTCATTTTACCTGTAGTTGAATTAGGGAACAAAGTTGCATCGGACAGATTGTAGTGGAAAACTAACTCTTCAACTTGGTACTTGTCTGTAGATTCTGAGAAATTCAGACTTAATGAATGTCCTGCTCCAAAATCCAATACCAGAACTGGATGAGATGTATTATCTTTACCACATGAGCTCTGTGAGCCTACTGTAGCATTTTGTGGAAGAAGGAAGTGTACAAACTGTGGAGTAGAAAATAAAACACACGTAAGCTTTTTCTAACTGCTTTTTAAATATCCTATGAAACTGTTACAAACATATAGAAGACATAAATACATGCTATATGATGTCTACTTATATACCAGCATATAGCAAGTAGTATGTTACTGGCACTCAGGTTAAAGAATGCTGCTCTCTGAAATTTGAGGACAAAACAGTACGTACTCACAGCACCTCTTAAGACTTTTTTCATCTAAGACAGCAGTATGAATTTGCAGGTGCGTCTGTACTAGGTGAATCAAATCTGGCAAACTCTGGACATACAAAAGTGGGAGCATTTAAGCTTTGCTTCTTGTAGTACAACCCAGCAAGAACAAAAGCAAATGGTACACCCTACATAGTTTGGCCATAATACTTTGAGTTTATTACACATCGTGAAATAATGTGGTATCTGAAGACCAATACAATGCTTTGGGAAGTTTTGAGCTTACCATTTACAGTAAGAAACAGACAAAAGCATATTATGAAAGCAGTCACCTCTGAGTGTAAACATGTATACCAGTATCAGCCAGACTTCAGATCATCAGCACCACCAAAAAAGTGGATTATGCAATATAATGCTTAGCTCAAATCACACATAGCAAGTGCATCACTGGCAAAGTAGTAGGAGTTTTTTTAATTTTGTATTATACTGATTGCTAGGGAAAACAAAAATCAACTTCAACAAGATGCAACCGCATTGAGACTATAAATAATGCACAATTCCTGTTCAGTATTAAAGGTATTAAAAAAAAATCCAAACCTGAAAAGCAGAATATTTGTAAAGGCAAATTCTTAACTTACCATTAATAAGCTTTTGCTGTTAATATGAAACAACTTGTAAACACTGCACTAGTCTATAGATACACTGAAATTTAGAGATTTGCCAATCTGCTCACAGATTTTGAGTAAGTTTAAAAGCTACTTGCCATTTCAGTTCAGATTTAGTTCATGTGAGTGTAACCAAGTTCACCAAAAGACAACTGGTAGCCTTTAGAGTTCCAGTGAAAGCCATTATAGTTACAGGTAGAACTGGTGTGGAATTTCAACCACAAAAGTAATTTCACACACGTATTGTTTGTGATGGTTTCAGGTGGCCTTAACTCTGTTGTTTAACTAGAAGAAGCGTCAGTAATAAAGAAAAGCTGATGCAACATGACTGGGAGGGCAAAAATCTTTGCTGAAGCAGTTTTCCAGCATAAATACTTGTTGAAAGTTTAAACACTGTCCACGTGCAAAAATAACCACACATTTTATAAACACTAGGGACAAGCAGTAAGACAGCCCCCTTACCTCTTTTTGCCCACTGTTTTTGTACTCCACTGAGAAGGCTATGGTCAAATCAGCGATTATGCAGACCTTACCACTGGAATCTTTCACTTCAAATGAAGAGGAAGCCTGTAAAAACCCTGTTAAGAATGACAAGTGGTTAACTTGCTATCACATACATTTTTATTTTTGATCCCAAGGAGACATGCGCACACCTGTACATTTTGGGAGTACAACCTACACATCGGCTGAGTTTGGAAACTTGGGCATTAGTGGCCTCTATATTAGCTTCAACATCACTAACACATAGAGGACAAATTTAACAACTCATCTATAAAAAGACAAAGCCACACTAACTGCTGGCATGCTGGGTCCTCAGAGGGTAAGAAAAACATGCAACAAACATGAGTCATGCTGTTCAAGGCAGCTACTCAGAGTTCACCCTACACTATTTTACAATCTTCAGCCAGACCTGACTTGGCATATTTGATCCTGCATGCCTACAATACACGGCCTTCCCCCCATGGCACACCATGCACCCTTCATTCTCGCTGTACCAGGACACTCAGCTGTACATGCACTGAATGCAGCATTTAGAAAGCTTGGACTGACTGCAGATGTTTTGAAGGCACTGCCAAAAATAGCACTATAGAGCATGCTACCCTTGCCAGGAGAACTTTTTACTGTCATCACGCTCTCTGCACTTGAGAGGAGGAAGGGGCCAAGACGTTGACACAGACTGAGGTTACGTTTTCCTGACTGGTGTAAGCTAAACTCAGACTCAGCTGCTGGGAAAAGCAAAGAAAAGCTTTCCCCCCACTTGCTTCCCTCCAGCCCCAGCACTCAGAGCACCCTAAGTACAACTGACCACAGTAGTACCAACTTAACAGGGTAAGAGCATGCCGCAAGAGGAGCACAGAGTCATCCTGCAGCATGTACTTGGACCAGTGTCCACTGCCAAAGAAGCTTCTCCTAAGGGACATGTTGTGGAGGCTGGATACAGATGGAAGGCTGGTTATCTTGTACTTGATTTGGGGGCAAGGATAACTGACAGTACTCCTGTGCCTGAAATCCTACTGAAGTGTTTCCAGGTCTTTAGGGTAGAGTCTTATTTTTCTGATTCTCAATTTGTCACCACAAATCCTCACAAAGTGAACCTCACTGCAAAAAGCCTGCACCACTTTCATGCTAGCACTTTGTCTGCATTTGCAACAACTTCAGTCTTGCAGAAAACCTGATAAAAAACAGCTGCAAGACATAAACCATTACCACAAGCAAATAAGCTTTAAGGAGTCCAACATGCTAATCGATTCAACTGTTGATAACAGGAAAAGATCTGAATGAGGGATTATGCAGTAGCTAGCTTCCCTCCCCAAGAAGGTTTGGTTTTGATTATTTTAAATCCTAATTTTAAATTTTTTCACTGCAAAACTATGGTGCGTACAATTGTATTGAGACAATTCTCAGGAAAAATTGGGCTGGGCTTTGGTAGAACGTACATCAGTTGCAGGAAAACATTGGAAACTATTTCTCTGGCACCCAGAAAGCATTTTCCCTTGTTGCCTTCCCCTTAGCAACAACATATCCTCCCCCAGCACTGAAGAGGGGAAAACTTAAGCTGGAATGCGTACACTTTACCCAGTTGTTTCAAAAGTCTAGACTTGAAATCAGAGATAGAAGAAAATGCTTAAGAATAGACAGTGTAGAAAACTTATTTCAAAGCAAAACTGTCCTATCTTTGCCTTTATGTCAAGCTTAAAAATGTTCATTAAGAAACATATATTCATTATGTATTGCAATTCAGAGCATAACCAGAAAGAGTTGATGCTCTTCCACATGGAAGTTTCAATTGCAAAGTTCCTCAAAAGCAAGCTGCTTACATTTTTTTGAAGATTTCTAGCATGGCATAGAAAAGCGTAAAGGCAGGCAACAAGAGTCCATTGCTCCTTGAACCAACACCATGACAGGAAAATGTGCTAGAATGAAAACCTTCAGTGTGCATGCCAACTCCCTTGTTTGATAGCTATTAAAAATCTTGACAATTTTAGAGATAAAAACAATCAGGTAACAGGCAGTTAAAGAATGAAAGATAAAAAAGTTCTAAAAAGAAATGCAGGGGAAAGAAAAGACTAAAATACGATTATGAAAAATGTTGCTGACCTAAAGGAAAATGTGACAGACCTGCCCATTACATATGATTCTGAGAACAGACGATCCAGAGGGACCAGAAAGCACCAAATGGAAGATAAATTCTGCGAATGAAGAACTGACACATCATCCTTAGCAAGTTTAAGTAATAGAGAATAAGGGGCATGAACAAACAGTAAAAAATACCATCTGCGTAACTACTGGATTTTTGCAAGGTAAAGTTCACATACTATTATATGAGCCCTGATTTTGTTAGTGTGGAACACTAACAAAAAAAACCCCAATCCTTCTTAATAAATGTTGAGCAACTGCTGGATTTGCAATGTCAGTGATGAGACAGACACATGCAGCACAAGACACTAAGCTGTCCTCGATGCAGTGTCGAGAGAGCTGTTTCACTGCAAGTATGGCAACACAGATCAGGACGGTGGTCAGAGAGCACTGTGCTGCTCCCAAGGTCTTGGAGGAACGTAGATGAAACTGAGAGAAACGTAATGGACATAACGAAAAATTATAAAAAAACCCACCGAAGAACACATCAAGACACTTAAGGTACGAAGGTCCCACTTAATCTTTTCTCCAGCCACTTTAAGGCAGAAGAACAACTCGCTGGGTCTTGGAAGAAAGCAGCTGTTGAGTTTTGTGAAGGCAGTTTCAGTGTTGACTAGTGGTTAATGCATGAATCATCACCAGCCCACAAACAGTAAGAGCGTGCAGTCAAAATGTCAAGAATACAGAAAAGCAACCTCATGTTGAATCAATCTATCCTGGGAATATTTCTATTTAAATTATATAACAATTCTACCAGGGCATATCTACAAGTTGAAAATATTGTTTGTATATCTCATAACAATAACATTCTTTGCCATTTAACACAAAAACTGATACAACCTCCAGACTTTAAAAGCTTCTCTTAATAAACTGCAGCACCCTGTTTGACGACTCTCTATGGCAGAGCACGTGCATACTGAAGAGCTCCTTGACTTTTCAATAGCAACAGGTAAGTTTTGTGAGGTTCATTACTCACTTGGCTGGAAACACTACATTATGGATATCAAGTAAAGCAATCATCACAAATGTAGTAACACAAAAGACACTTCATTTAGTTCAGATGCTTCCTTTGTATTCCAAGAGGTTCCAAGAAAAGGCTGCTTATTTATTTATTCTGGCTGCATATTTTAAACGGAAAATCATAATCTCTCTCTTTATACCTAATTTCTGCAATTACAGTCTCATGCAAGAAAATATTGAAGGTAAAACTGTTAAAGCAACAGCTACACATGTGACTTGAATTAAATCCTGCATCCTTCCTTATCTAAGTATCTAACCCAAAAAGATAAAGTTTATTTACTGTATTTCAGACTGTTAGTAAGTCAAACAAAACAAATACTTCTTTGGTTGTATAACAATTTATCTTAGAGAAATCTACCTCATAAAGTTGTTTGCTTTAAATTGAAAACTACAAAGCTAACAAAACTACCTAGCGCATCTGAACAATCTAAATATAAGCCCTTTTGAATACGGCTCCCAGAATGGCTGGATTCCTCGTATCTCGACCACACAAAGATACTTTCATCTTTCAGCCTTCTTAAAACTGAAATCCTGATAGTCAAGCACAGCTACCCTTGGGTTACTCTCCCATATAATGGAAACCTACTAAGGCAGAGAGATGAATGGTTGCTGTGCTCTAAAAAATATTAAAGGCAATTGTTTACACTGACTGCTTGCAAAGAGGACCTCAGGTACTATAGTTAATGATTTACTTTGTGTCCAGTTTTTATCAGAAACATGGAACATTGACAACAAGAACCTAAAACACAAAAGCTTCTTCTGGAATAATCTGGAGTTTATTACTACAGTCATGTTTTCTGCATAAGTAAAAACCTCTTTAGCAGTTTCCTTCTTCCCTCTTGGAATAAAGGACAGCAAGCCATCCAAATCCACCTGGGCACATATTCCACATCATGAGTAGTTTAAGCCATACAGATAGCCAGCGGATGGGGCTGTTTACAGTTCCACTGACTGCCTAGGCACTAGGGAGGTAAACCAGGGCTGCAGCGTGGCCCAGTTTACCCCTCTGCAGGAGTGCTGTGACAGGGCTGCAGAGCATCACACCCACAGCCCCGTCATACAAGGACTCCTCTGCGACAGCCAGGGCTGTCACTGCTGTACAGCAGCACCCCGGGGTAAGGGCTGCTTGCTGACAGATGCCAGCCCTGTGCAATTGGCTGTACCTGAGCTACAGCAATGAAGTGCTGCCCTGCACCTTTGTCCAGGTGTTCTGATGGCACACACAGCCAATGCCGCTATCTACAGGGCATTAATCCAGGGAGATAAGAAATGCTGGGTTTTATCTAAGAAAGGTTTATTTCCTATTGCACATGTGAAATAAAGTGCCCAGTGATTTACTCATTCTAATGGTTTGGAATGATCCTGTCATCTCAGTCCCATTTTGCGAACAAAGCAGTAACCTTAGTCACCACTTTAGACTCCTAAATCTATGCCAGAGAAGAGAATGGAAAAATCCCCGAGGAGTTATGCTCTCCTCTAATGACCTATCTTCTAATGTAAGCACCCCTCCCAGGGGGACACCTAGTCCAAGTCTTTCATCAGAAGACTCACTTGAGATTACTTTCTTAGGATTCAGAACCTATAATACCTTGGGATAGTAGAGGAAGAAAAAAAATTTAAAAAATAATATATTTTTGAGAGATCACACTATTTCGTAACCCTAACATTTCAGAAACAACTGAAAGCAAGAAAATCCCTTGACAGACTTGATGTAGGAAACGCTTTGTGAGAGACAAGATGGTTTCCATAAAATGAGTTACATTTACCTGTCACCCATGGTCACAGGGGACTGAATGCTGCTTATCCAAACAAGGTTGGACTCACTTCGACTGCTGTTGGACACAGCTGAACACATACACAGGTGGAAAAGGGGGGAACAGAGATTAATGCAAGGATGGATGAAAGTACCTAAGCAGAGAAGAAGAGAACCCACTGCACTCACACAGGTGCAGCACCTGACTATATCAAGTTCCTGATCCAGCCCCACAATATATATCCTTGCCAACTAACAAATCCATGCAGTCTCAGATTACGATTTTGATATTGTTGACTTCCATTAAGGCAGTAAACACTTTGTTTCTCAACTCACGCTTGCAGATGAATAACCTCTGCCTTTATAAACAAATTTATAAGAGTACAAAGGCATTACAAAGGAAAGGCTATCTAGCAGCTGCACACTTGCCATTTGACCCAAGAATTGCATAATAGCATCAAGTTTAGTCACGTGAAACTTCTTTATGGCCTCCTATCTAGAGGCAGGAAATCTTAGGATAGCTCTCCAGAAAATCATTACATGAGTGCACTGGTAGGTCTAAACCTCCTTGGCCAGGCCCTTTTCAGCATTCACACAAGTCCATTCTGCACTTGCTGTGGTTAGTACTGCAGTACTATACTACGCAACTAACACACATTCTTCAAGGCAGCTGGCAGCCTCAAACAATGTTTTGAAAGAAAGAGCATTGTGTGACAATTTAAAGTCTTCCCAGAGAAGAGGATATTGGAAAAAAAAAAAAAGGATAATAAACCAACTGCCTGAGTAAAACTCCTTTCCCAGTCCTCTAAAGTAGATCTTAACCCTGTAATGAAAAGTAAAGACATTGATGTTCCCATACTGCACAGGGTGAATTCTGCCTTGTCAAGAAATCCGAAGCCACTGAAGTTTAATACAAGACAATCAAATACACCAACTGTGAACTACTGTGCCCAGCCTGAACACTGGAGAAGAAACAGCCAGAGAAGTGTCCACTGCACAGAGCTGAACCACATCCAAAACTCCATACTCTAATGCCACAGTGCTCCTAAGACTCACACTTGGAATTACAGTGGAAATAGCACTGGCAGTGTTGCTGTCAAGTGAAAAAGAAGGTTAAGAAACTGTTATCCTGAGACTGAAAGGGACACCAGATGCACAAACCCCATGAAACTCTGATTTACCAAACCATAAGGTACATTTTTAAATATATAATATAGAATTAAGATAACACAAAGGAGTGTTCAAATAAATGTTTTAACTACTGGCATTCACATAACCAAAAGAGTCTCCTACAAAGATAAAGAGAATAAATACCAAGAAATCCAAGATTTCTCTAGGAATTTCCAAGTAATAATATCTGACTTGAAACAAAAGATGAATTTGCAACAAGCAAAGGTGGAGTGCCACTTCATGCTAGAAATGAGTTATTATCTTTAAGGCCTACAAAGACTTATCAGAGGTAATAGCAGTTAACATGTCAGTGGAATATCAATCGTTTATTTGAGTCAGGTTCCTCTGTACCTAGAGGCATTTATTCAGTTTATTGACTGTTACTGATTAGAAAACATCCTAATCACTACAGAACAATCTAGAAGTAGGTTACACCAAAAATAAAACTCCTCAGTGAGTCTGAACAGAAACCTAGGGAACATACCTCAAAAGTGTTTTGTCAGGATGGAGCCTGTAGAGTTCTCATTCAGCAAGTAAAGAAGTTACTTTAAGAGTCAGAAAAGCTCTTGAAGTCAAAGCCGAATAACCAATCACATGACAACTGGCACACAAATTCAGACCCTTAGAGACTATGTCAACACACTTCAAGCAGCTATCAAGCAAACACTGTGATAAGGGCAGCATTTGGTAAAACAGTGTTTCAAAAGTTGGTCAACATAAAAGCAGTTGCATTTTGTGAAAATTAAGTTTTATTCAGTCTCAGTTCCATACAGTTAGCAATGCCAAAACTGAGAAGAACAATTCCGCACCAAATTACTCACTGGCTGGAATTCATTATCAAGTTTCTCTCTACTATCCCTACACTGGCAGCAAGGTTTGAAATTCCCCTTTGGACTAGAGTTGTGCAACAGAAACACGTGGATTATGTGTCAATAACTCTGAAATGGCATCACACTACTTTGACAAACGAATTTTTCCTTCCTCAAATCTCAAGCACTCACTAACACTGAATCTATGTCCGACTCTAATCTCAGATTTTCAGAAAAGTTTTCTCTGATGTGTCTGTGTTTCAGTAAGGAAAAGAAGTCTGTGGGTTCTCTAGGACTCAGAAAGCACGAGCAGCTCTGTTGGGTTTGGCACACAACCCAACTGACTCATCATGCTCAACAACAGACAAGCACCATCTTACTCCATATTTCAAAAAGTAGCAGTGAAGTTTGAGGGGAGGTACTTCTTTTCCCATAGCCCCTTTCCCTGCATTTACCACTACATCTTTTTTTAATCTTTTTTTTAAAGATTAAATCTTTTTTTAATTCCATAGGCATGCTTGATTTTAGTGAGGAAATTAATAACAAAATACTTAATGCTGACATACAAAATATTCAGCTTAGTGCTTACTGCTCAGTGTGAATGGAAAACTGAAACAGTGAGGTGTGGTGAGGTATTCAGGAGGAAAAAAAAAAATCTATTGTCCCAAAGTCAAGGCATTACCAAACAAGCTTTCACATTTGACTCACCCATACTAATCCTTCAGTCTCCTGTGATCATTACCTTACCCTAATCGGTGTTGACTCATGACTAAAAGGCTGCAAATAAGCTAAAAATATCTGAATACTCCAGCTCATATATTTTCATTATCTCATATTCTTCTCCCCTCGCCTACAACCCAAGCGCCACACTCTGACAGAAGATGATGGAGGCTTGTTGTACCCCAAGAAGGGGGTCTCTATGTGCACCAAAAAATTTTCTCCCAAGACTGCAGGATAAAGTTATGCAAACACCACCGAGCTACTAGGCTACTAGACACTGGTACAAAGTTCTGACTATCAGCAAATACTCTGTGGTAAAATAAACCAGTCAGTTGCCTCAGCTGCAGGAACCTAACACATTTTACATACCAGAAAGTGACAGACATAATGCACAGAATGGTGTTTGCAACTGGTGATTAAACAGGAGAAGGCTACTACAATCTCAGAAAATGTTAACCGTGGTACCATTTAAAAACCATGCAGGCTGAACAGAAGGCAAACAAAAGCAATTCTGCATTTAAGCTGTAACTATAAGGAAAAAAACATACAAACAATTTTCATTATAACACCAGTTCAATGACATTTCAGTTGCCAGCCCTAAAAAGCAAGTCAAGGAGCACTGTAAGTCACTGTGCTCGCCAGACTGGCTCCCAAGGGCTGGATATTTGAACTGCTCAGTGCCCTTTGCAAGTGGCATCTTTTAGGCTCAGTGAAACTGAAGTGCTGTCATCAGTGATAAAGATATTTACTACCAAAGAGCCGTCAGAAGAGTCTCAAAGACTGTCGTATCTCAAAAATGACCACAGATAACCATTCACAACTG
The DNA here is from genome assembly GCA_035047845.1 of Dendrocincla fuliginosa. Lineage (NCBI taxonomy): Eukaryota > Metazoa > Chordata > Aves > Passeriformes > Dendrocolaptidae > Dendrocincla > Dendrocincla fuliginosa. The sequence goes on from JAWWMO010000001.1 coordinate 92,285,784, forward strand.
CTGCTTTACTCGGGAAATATTTTTGCCAGCTGCTGAAGAAGTCTCCTTTGCTGCCAAAACCACATCTCAGAAACCTGATAGTGTTGTGTGATGTGGCTTTCAAGACAAGAAACCACAAGCAAAGTAGTTATCAGTAAACAAGGATGACACACTTCCTCGTAAAACAGTCTGGCTGTCCTTACAAACCTTCTCATTAAGGCACTGAAATCTCTCTATCCCAGACTCGTTTCATATTTTACTCAAGATACGGCAGGATGAAAACCAGTAAGGGAGCACTGCACGCCCTACAGCAAACTGGCACTTCCTAGCAATGACACCAGCAGCTCCCGCGTCCCCACGCCTCGTGAGAGGTGAACGCTGTTTCCAGGCTCTCCCCGGAGCGCTGTCCCCAGATCCAACGCGGGCGCGCAGACAAGCGTTGCCGGGCAGTATGCGGTGCAGCTCTGCCGAGCACGGCCACGGCCACGGTCACAGCCACGGCCGCGGTCACGGCCACGGCCGCCGCCTCGGG
>JAWWMO010000001.1:92286394-92324362 GCA_035047845.1 Dendrocincla fuliginosa
ATAGGGATAGGGATAGGGATAGGGATAGGGATAGGGATGGGGATGGGGATAGTGATGGGGATAGGGAATAGGGAATAGGGATAGGGATGGCTGTAGGGATAGGGGTAGGGGATAGGGAATAGGGATAGGGGATGGGGATAGGGGATAGGGATAGGGATAGGGATAGGGGATAGGGATGGCTGTAGGGATAGGGGATAGGGGATAGGGATAGGGATGGGCATAGGGATAGGGATAGGGATAGGGGATAGGGATAGGGGATACGGATAGGGATGGCTGTAGGGATAGGGGATAGGGATAGGGATGGGGATAGGGATAGCGGATACGGATAGGGATAGGGGATAGGGAGAGGGGATGGGATAGGGATAGGGGATAGGAATGGGGATGGGGATAGGCGATAGGGATAGGGAATGGGAATGGGGATAGAGATAGGGGATAGAGGATAGGGGATAGGGACGGCTATAGGGATAGGGATGTCGTTTTGGAGAGGGTCCGGGCAGGGGCAGGATCAGAGCAGGGGTGCGGCGGGCGAAGGGCAGGGCTGGCACAGGGCGCTGCGGCCCCGGGCGGGGGGCTGCCCTGGGCCCTGTGCCGTGTCCCCCGCGGTGTGAGGGACAGCCCCCTGGCACAGCCCCCTGCCCGGTGCCCCGGGGGTCTCCCGGGAATGCTGTGCATCCCATCGCTGTAGCCGGGGGCGGCCCAAAGCCTCGTGGAGCGGCGGTGCCCGGCCCGGCCGGGTGTCAGACACCGCACTCGAGGGGGATGTGGCGGGCAGGCCGCGGTTAACAGGGAGGGGACAGCGAGAGGCGTGTGAGGAATGCTCACACCTCTACCGATAAAATACAGAAGGGCACAACGTCGTCGAAGCAAAACTAAACTTTTTATTTCACAAATTCAGCTGAACTGGTGTGTCCCCTCCGGCCTAGGCGGCAGACACAGGGCAGCAAGAAGCAGAGGTTTGTATACCCTCTCCTGGCCTGGGGTCCCTGCTGCCAGTACTGGGGAGCTCACAGCCTGGCCCATCCACCTACCTGCCCGAGACCCCCACCCCACAAAAAGCCACAAAAAACAGGTCAAAACCACCCCAAGTCCCAGCTGCCAGAAACTCCACTATCCCCTGCTCCCCCCTCTGCTCTTTACCCATGCAATTCCTAAATCAAATCAGGGAGGGGAGGACAGTGGATCAATTCTGGCTTCAGCAAAACTCCAGCTCTATTTCTAACAAATGGTTTCGGTGAGCAAGTACAGGATCACAGAATTGTTAGGGTTGGAAGGGTCCTCTGGAGATACCCATTGCAGGCCCACCTCCCTCCAAGGCAGGGTCACCTGGAGCAGGTGACACAGGGACTCATCCAAGTGGGTTTGGAATGTCTCCAGAGAGGGAGACTCCACGACCTCCCTGGCAGGCTGATCCAGTGCTCTGCCACCCTCAATGTAAAGAAGTTCTTCCTCATGCTGAGGTGGAACTTCTTGTGTTTCAGTTTATGGCCGTTGTTCCTTGTGCTGTCACTTTACAGAACTCACCTAAGCTCTGTATTGCCTCCAGAATATGTTTATTTTCACTGAATTTAGAGGCAGTCTAAGGTGAGTACGGTCATTCTGCACAGAACTATTTCAGACCAAGCAGTATAAAAACATTGGAAAGTTGATGGTCTATTGTCTCTGAAGTGATGTACCTGTATCTACCCATGTATACATATAATCCACATGTGGTCCAAGAAAAAACTTTATGCATGTGTTTGCATGAATAGAAGTTGCAATTTCAAATAGTTCAGATGATGTCTGTTGTTTTCTTCCTTTGAGAAAATGGAAAAAAAGGTGAAGTTAGATATAAACATTCTCAGATGTAATGGAGCATAGTAATGGAGATGGGAAACCCAGGCTATTTAATCACTTTGCAATTCAATGCTCTCTCTTATCTATGCTGTTAGGGATATGCTTACTTTGTTTGAAACCTCAGAAGTATTTATTTTGCCACTGAAATCCTATTTCTAGTAATACTGGAAAATGTGCCAATAGCAGGGTGCTTCTGCTTTCTCAAAATGACTGCTGTGTCATCCCTCTCATTACAGTGTACTCCAGATTCATCGTTCCTGAAGCAGAATCAGTTCTGCTCCCAAGCTGCTGTCATACATTTTTACTTAGAACCCATTTGAAATGCAATTTAGCTACTACCAGCTGCTAAAGTCCAGTTCAGCTCCTGTGAACTTAACCTTTTCCTTAATGCTTGTCTCAGTTCACTTACAGTTCCTGTTTCCCCAAAACATCCTAAGCAAATTTAGTTGCTCCATAGGGTGGCTTGGGAATCTACCTTTCAATGCTATTGCTGTAAACAGAGATTTCTTAATGCTGCATTTTTATCTGTTCATTTTTAGAGACGGTATTTTAGTTTGTTTGCAACACTTGTAGCAATCCTTGTTCTTGTCATGTATTACCAAAAGCAGAAGTTAATCAGTTTGAAAAAAAAAAAAAAGGACATAACGAGCAGCTCTGGTCAAGTGTCTGAGTGAGTCATCTGCAGAGGAGTTGAGGGTAATGGAGATGGGACATGGGTTGTTTTTATTTTTCAAGCCCTGTTTTTGGAACCTGCACCAGGAGTGGAGGAAGGGCTGCAGAACACTTGAAGTCTGCCATAAGACAAAATAGAGAGGGAGGCCTGACGTCAGGTTTAAACTTGTGCAGCAGTCTGGCTTTCTGCTGAAAAATTGGTAGGTGTCTATAAATGGCAGAGTGACAAATGCTTGGATTACCACCAAAAATGATCAACATATGTTGATCAAAAATCATCAACATATAAGTTGCATAAAGCAACAATATTGTAAAAATTTGGTAAACAAAGAACATAAAGCTATCAGCAGAGAACAATGTTGACCTTATATGCTATGGATCATTAGCTAACTAGGCCTTTTATAATGGTGTAGAGATCACACAATACCAGCTTCCGTGGCATTTCAGTACAAATGTTACCAAGGTGCTTGTTAGACTAATGGAATAAGTCTTACACAGTTGTTGGCCATCAGCCCCACCGCTCAGTAACTTGTCTGACATCAATCAAACTTGATAGCAGGGTAACACAAACAAACCTACAGCTTCTGTGAAAGCTGGTATATACACAGCCTGGAAATCCAAATTAGTGCCATCACTGGGGGAGATGAAATGCAGTCCATATCCAGCCCCTACGCATTTTGTTTGACAGAGCTGCTGGCCAATGAACATAGACACAGGTCCAGATATTAACCATGGTACTCTTCTGGGCCTTTCTTCAGAGCTATGGATGCAGAATGGCTGCTCATGGGAAACAAGCAGGGGATGTAGGAGCCATTCTACAGTAAAAGCTGTGCAGCAAGGTCAAGGCAGAGTACAAGCATGGGAGGCAATAGAGGTTAGAGATTTTTACTAGGAAAAAATTTCTACAAAACATGACTCCATTTTTCCTCTAGCCTTTTGCCACATATTTCTTGACTTCACAGAGTTATTTTCTTTCTGGAGAGGCTTATCAGGAATAGCTAACCAAGTTTATGGTACAGAGTCCACTCTCCCTAATACACCAGCTGCCAAAGATCATAAACCTACAAATGGAATCATTCAAGTTGAAAAAGACCTCACATGTTGTTGAGTCTAACTGTTAACCCAGCACAAGTCCACCACTAAGCCATGTCCCCAAGTACCACATCCACAAGTCTTTTAAATACCTCCAGGGATGGCGATTCCATCACTTTCCTGGGCAGCCTGTTCCAATGCTTGACAACTCTTTCAGTAAAGAAATTTTTCGTTATATCCAATCTAAATCTCCTTTGGCAGAACTTCAGAGTCTTTTTCTCTCATCCTAGTGCTTGTTACCTGGGAGACAAGACCAACTCCCACCTCGCTACAACCTCCTTTCAGTGAGTTGTAGGGAGTGATAAGGTCACCCAAGCTTCCTTTTCACCAGGCTAAACAACCCCAGCTCCCTCAGCTGCTCCTCATAAGCCTTGTGCACCAGTCCCTTCACCAGCTCTGTTGCCCTTTTCTAGACCTGCTCCAGCACCTCAGCACGCTCCTTGTAGTCAGGGGCCCAAAACGGAACACAGGATTTGAGGTGCTGCCTCACCAGTGCTGAGTACAGGGGGACAATCACTGCCCTGGCCCTGCTGGTCACCCGATTTCTGATACAGGCCAGGATGCCACTGGCCTTCTTGGGACACCTGGGCACAGCTGCTGGCTCGTGTTCAGCCACTACTGACCGTGACCCCCAGGTCCTTTTCCACCAGGCATCTTCCCAGCAACTCTGCCCCAGGCCCAAACTGGTCCATAGGTCTATCTGCATAACAATTTGATGTACTGAAGTTGCCTGAAAGGTGTGTAAATTTTTTTTCAAATATATATAGCACAAAGAAAGGAAGAAAAAAGCTGCAACAGACCAGGGGATTTAAATGACAAGCCCAGGATTAGATAAAGGAATCCATGGGAAGCTAAAATATAGAACTAAGAAAACAAGATCCAAGGAGAGGGCAGGAAGGAGGCTGTTGGCTGGGAAGGCGGGCTGCATTTGCCAAACTTGGGAAGCACCGTCAAATCAGCTCCCAGCCTACACACTCATACTTACTTTCCCTTGGGAAATGTTGGACTACATGACAGGGCATCAGGTTTGGGAAGATTGCTTTTTAAATGCATATAATGTATGTTTGGAGGAGTTATCTGAGCCCCCACCTGTATCCCGAACTCTTGCTGTTATTTTTATCATTCCAAATAACCAGCTCATTCAGACTGGATGTGCAGCCAAAATCTATCACAAGCAACCAAATGCAGCAATTTTGCTATGGAGAAGTGATTACCATGCTGACTAATAAACTAACTGCTAACCTGTTGGTTCAGCATGTAAAAATGTCCAAGGAATAAAAATTTGAGGAAATGAAATATGAGGACCTGAGACTGTCATGATTACCTGGCCCATCAGTCTCTCCCATGGTTTTTGAACCTCTGAAGCCACTTGCAGACCAATCTGGAAAAGTCTTCAGGGAATTTCTATAGATTCAGGGATATGGGAATGGGTGGAGATCAGCAGCTGGAACAAAAGAACACTCATTCTCCCACAAGCAGGAAGGCAGAACTAAGGAGAACCCCTCCATGAACATTGCTGCTTGAGGTTATTTGTGGGGGATGATACAGTCAGCGACCAAGGACAGACAGCACAGAAAGACAGGCTTTCATTGTTTTCACTGCTGTGGAACAACTAATTTTTAATTGCTAGTCTGTGGCAATTAGGGAAAACTGCACATCTCAGCACTTTCAATGAATTAACACTGCTTCTTGAGGCAGAACCATTTCAATCTTCAGGATAACACCACTGCTTTTAATCTATTGTTTAAAACCACTGAACCAGGACATCTGGGCTCAAAAGGGGCAGGCAGTACACACTCACTGCTTCATATCTGCTCCTGCACACTACTGCCAGCTTTTGGTGTGGATAAAGCCTCTGGGCATTACAGTTTTGTGAGGCACATATTTTTTCTGGTTTAGAAGTCTAGTAAGAAGGATCTAATCAGCTTCCATACACACAGAGAGTGAACAGTATAATTAACACTGAAGGATCAACTGCACAAATAAACTGAAGTTTCATGTTCTCACAAAGGCTAGGAAATTAATATGCTTTAAAGATTTTATTTGCATTAACTGAAGATTCAAATATTAAAATAAGTCTATATTAAATTACAACATTAAATATGCTTTAAATACAATAAACGTGTTTAGTTTCTAAACAAAGGGAACAAAAATAATTCAGAAGAATGCAGTAAAATTAATGACACCAGATGACAGAATAAGGACTTTTAATATGTAGATCCAGAAGATGTCAACTGATAGCAAGAGGCGATGGCCTTTTAATTGACGCACAAACTCCATGTTACACAAATTTTGTAAGGTATCTCTCAAAAAATATCGCTCAGTTAAATTCTCATTTATGTAGTGATCAAAACTCCCTCGGTAGCTCTTTTTCAGAATGAAACACACCACTATGCAAATCAGGAAAACAAACAGTCTTTTAAGTATTACCACAAAAGGTGTCTTCCTTAAGAGTTACAATTATCTGACAGATCTACAGTGTCTTTCATTCTTTAATTCAGATCAACTTATATATATACAATACATAACAAAGTACTCACAAAATCCTTAGTCTTTCAAGACATGTAGCTTTGCTTTCACAATATCGAGACTAAGTCTTTTTAAAAAAAGGTTTCTTTTTTTTTTAAAGTGGAGCACGCTGTACAGTAGATTCCCTGTAGGTTATTTTCAAGGCAGAACTAAATGTTGCAGCAATTACATAAACACCTGTTGCCCTAAAATGAGGTAGGGCCTCCTTGACTCAGATCTAATCTTTGCCACCCAAGCCAGCAGAAGTAGTAATCATAGAACAATCCATATTTTAGCTAAATAATCCCAACAGCTCAGTACACACATGAATGCAGTTGTCCTCTTGGCACTTCAAGGATCTCACTTCAAAACCTGATTTATCCAAACCAGACTGAAGTTTGTAGTAACTTGAAAGAAAATTAGCTGAACACAAGTTTAAGGGTTTTCATGGTGCATAACTTCAAAAATTCAGTGTATTTCAACAACACTGCTTGTATGTAAGTGTTCATCAATTACGGGTTTTTAAAAAGATATCCAAGTTGTCACTGTAGCTAAAGAGTGCAGCATATAGGGACTTTACAGATGCAGTTAGAAACACCTAAATGAAGAAACCAGACTTGCATCCATCACAGAAGTATTTCTCACGCAGGTGATTTTACCTTTCCATTCAACTTCAATGACATTGTTAAACAAAACTGTAAAACTAAGCTTTGAAGATTGCAGAAGAACAAGAGAGTAACTAAAGATAAAAAAAACCCCAGGATGTTTAAAATTAGTAAGGAGTCTTGACAAGGATGATCAATTAATATGTCAATTTGCTTCTTTTCCACAGCAGTGCATGCAGCTGGTTGAAGAATACACATCAACCTGAAATCTGCTAAAAGGAAAGTCTGGAACAGCATAGGTATTTGGTGTCCTGAAGATACACGTGGTTAATTTTGGTTTTTACTTTTTGGGTTATTTTTAATTTTTTTTTAAAATTAAAGGACTTCTCCATTATGCAACATAGTGGTACTGATTGGGGTTGTCTTTGTCTCTCTCCATATAGTCTCTGTCAATGAGAGATTCAATCCTCTTTTTCAAGTCTCCAGGCTACAAGGAAAGATGAGATTAGAGTAAGTAATAAAAATGCAAATATATTTTAAAAAGTAAGACTGCTAAAAGCCACATAAGAAAATGCACCATAGTATATAATTAACTTACTACTGATACTCTGGCTTATTTCTATTCACACAGTACCTTAATCTTTAGGTTTGATTCTATCATATTTCACATTTCTTGCTCTTACAGACAAGCTGAATAGAAAAATATATTACATATGTTCAGATAAATGTAGGATGGTTTGACAAACAAAAACATAAGTTACCTTCACGGGAAATTTCAGTTGATTATACAATTCAGAAACAAGAAGATTATGACCAAGAGTCTTTCTCATCTTCATTATTCGCACAATAGCAGCATCAATCTGATACTGCCTGTCCTGAAATACTCTTTCAGTTGTGCTGACCTGTTCTTCAACCTAAAGAACAATACAACACCACAAATCACATCACTTTCTATCGCTATTTTTCATTAATTATATTTCTATAGTTAACCTTTACAATAAAATGAAACTCATGTACAGTTATTTATCCTCGAGACAGATGCATACATTACTGCATATTAAGAGCTAAGTGATTCTGGCATGTACTGCTAAAGCAAGTTAAAGAAAAAATTAAGGGTAATATAGGAAAAAATTACATGTCTTATTTTCAATCTATTTTATAAATTGAACTAAATATTAAAAACTCCCTTCAGCTTTCTGAGAGAACACTTAGCACTTCGACAGCCCAAATAAAGTAGTCTTTTGTGTCAGACTCCGGTTTGACTTTCAGGGATTTTAATATCAAAGGCAAAAAAGAAACAAGCCAATGTGAATTAAAATATGTCACCTTGTGTCAGGAATTGGGATGCAGGTACAACCAAGACATTCACTGCAAAATCAGGGACAACCCTGAATTTTATAACCCTCCTACCTGCTAAATATAGAAGCGACAGGGTGACATTTGATTCATAAGTTCAGTATAGTACAAACACTTCAGCAATACCATGGAAACTTCTAAGATGGACTGAAATATACACAAGATCCTATCAATCAAATATATAAGCATTTAAATTTGGAAACACAGGAAGGAACCTAAGTTTTTTTGATTTATGTGAGTTTTAAAATCTTTTTCCTCTGTGAGTCATCCTGACTACCCCAAAAAATTAAATACCGTTTTCCTTTCTTCATACACAAAACTTACAAGAGAAAATGCAGAGATCCTATCTTTCCAGGTGGGATATGTAGGTAAACACTTAATACATAAACAGAATGAATGCAAAAAAATACATACTGTTTCTTTCATTTGGATTTGGTTGATCTTTATTCTAAACAATTTATGCTTGAAATCACTATTGAAGATGAACTTATCTCCATCTTCTACATCCTTGCCCTTTGGATTTTTAATCAATACTCGAGCTTTTCCACAAGCTAAAGACTGCAATGTTCTTCTTAATTCACTGTCCTCTGTGAAGTTCAAAATATGAGAGAAAGCAGAACAAAACATTAACATGAGGAGTTTTATGTGATTAATCTAGAAATACAATTGAAAAGCTACTCGTTCTGTGTTAATACTTTCTTCCAGTTAAGTCCCAATTAGGAAACAACTCAGCCTTCAAGCTTGGTCTCACATCTTTCACAGGTAAGTGCTGAGAACATGCACAGAATTGTGTATGTCTAAAGACAGACTCAGGCTCGTATGAGTGAACTTTCTATCCAAAGGACATGAAAGATTTCACATTAACATGGGCCTGGGCTTATTGCTTTAGTTTTGTTTGGTAGTAACAAGACTTGAAAAAAAGTCAGTGGGTGACAAGAAACTCAAGCCACCCATTTAATGATTTCATCACTGCTTATAACACACACCAGAAAAGACAAAATAGAATAAAAACCCAGAAGTCTAAACTGACAGGAAGATGTTCTGTGAGAAGGTAGAGCTGACAGCTATTACAGTCAAACTTCCCCCACAACAGGAAAGTAGTAGAAACAAGTGGGTGAGGAAAATTTTGTCTAGTAATCTACAAGGCTAAAAACATTTGGACAAGTAGATAAAATGAAGTCTTAAACATTCTAATAATTATGTTACAAAGTCTTGCATCAAGATTTTGCATTAAAACGTTCTCTAGAATACTTTATTCACAATATAAGATTATCACCAATTGTGTTGGATCTCCTGAACAGAATTTTAGTCTAAAAATTGAAAGAAAGGTTTTGCAACCTAGTTCTGGAGTGCAGGGTAGCTGAGTAAAAGATAAACTATTTTAAAAATAGTAATAAACTTTCACACAGAGACCTTTTCCTTTTTTTTAAGCTTCCAACTGTCTTATGATTACTAAAAAAACCCTTAAATCTATGTGGTCTAAACAGGCATTTATGATATTAGACACATTTTTGTGTTTCAACCTCAGTAAACGCAGATTGTCAAGTTGTGTTTTTGTCCAAACACTAGGATGCTGTTAAAACACTTTGGAGCTTTGCCTCTTCCTTGCATGTGAAGTCACAGGCTACCATATGCCAAAGGGAAGGAATCTGTAATTACCTAGCAATCACTGAAGTAAAAACTACAGCTCCTAGAGGCTTTCTTGATAATGAGAAAGGCATGTAAAAATACGGAGTATATTTGGACAACACATCTTAAAGCAGCACAGTTACCAGAGAGAAGGTCACCATTCCTTTCTCTGAGTGATAGTTTATGCATTTTCTAACTCTACTAACGTACCAAGGACAATCTCATTAAAGGGACTGATGATAATTTATTGTAACAGTGACTGGAAAATGGAAGTTCCAACACAGCCAGTCAATGCCAACAAAATTATGTACAGGGACTTTTTACAAGAGCACGTAGTGACCGGACAAGGAGGAATGGCTTCAAACTGAAAGAGGGTAGGTTTAGATCAGCTGTTAGGAAAAAATTCTTTACTGTGAGGGTGGTGAGGCACTGGAACGGGTTGTCCAGAGAAGCTGTGGATGCGCTATCCCTGGAAACATTCAAGGCCAGACTGGATGGAGCTCTGAGCAAACTGGTCTAGTGGAAAGTGTCCCTGGCCATGGCACAAGGGTTGGAACTAAATGATAAATTTAAGGTCCCTTCCAACCCAAATCAACCTGTGATTCTATGGCATTTATCCTGGCCTCAGAGGAAACCTGTGGACCATGAACTGTCCTTATTACCCACATTTCTATACTACTTCTCCCTAGGGGAGAGAAATATAGACATGGCACTCAGTGCAAGGACATGTAGGTAGGTCCTAACTATCAATTCCAGCCAGCTGCCTTAAAAACACCCTATTGAAATTCTTTATTTTTTGCTATAATGGAATGGATTTCCATGCAACAGATTGTTGATGTTACGTAGCCAGAATGCAAACTCAAAGGCAGAGCAATACAAGATGAGAAAGCAGAACCTGGATTAGGCTTGTGTGAACCTGTTTGTTCTGTAAATATTGAACTCAGTCCAGACATGCTCATTAGGTCAATCTTGATGTTTATCAATCACACTGGCATGGATTTTCTTCATCTCCCTTACTATTAAAGGAGTGTATGACTAAGCAACTTGAACCATTATTGCTGAGACGCTAAGGCACCCAAGCTGTACTGCCTTTTGCAATGTATCATTCCAAACCACAAGGATTCTTGGTATCCCCATTTTACAGTATTTTAGTAAATGCATTACAATATTTTAGCTCAAATCCTCTTTCAGCATTGCTGTTTTGGGTTAATTTTAAGTTTCAACATGTGAAGGGCTCCTGGGTATAACCTGCTGATTGACACAGAACTTCCAGAAAGTAAAGAGATGATAGAATTATGGCTGCAACTATTTCAAGAAAGTGTAAGAACTCAGAAAAAAAAAAGAACATAAGAACAAAACCCAAGAACATAAGAATACAGAAGGCAGATACCACAGATGGTTAAAAAGAAAACTATACCCTTCTTGAGTTTTCTTTGTCCTTTATGCCTTCTGGTTCAAGTGTGGAGGCAGAAAGCTATGAAGTCTATGAAGTATACACCGAGCACAACACTGCTGCTCTTAACAAATCAGACTTACTGTAAATGGGGCACTCCAGCAACAGTGGTGGAAAACAGGTGGAAGAGCTCTCAGGACAGCTCAATTGAAAATATACTCCTGAATCACCCCCAAAAGACAGCATTCTCAAATTCATTTTCAAAATCTAGTATGTGAAACTAACAGAACAAAAATAATCTGTACACACACCAGTCTATCACCACAAATTTTAAGATTTGCAATGATATATTTTGTAAATCTAGTAGGTAGTTAGTAGTACCATATGCTACACAGGTCTTACTATTAATTTTGTGTAGCATCTATCTTACACACCAACAAAATACCCTAAGAAATACCAGCAGTGTGTTTTCATCTCTTCTGGTGTCTGGATGCTACTGGCTCAAAGTTTGTCTAATAATCAGGGCAAATTTCTTTAAAATTAGGCATTTACATACCAAATCATAATTGGCAATCACTCAAATAAATTTAAGAAAGTGTTTTTCCTACCTACACCAGTGGCCATTTTAATTTCTTCAAAACTGAATTCATCTCCTTCATTAAACATAAGCAACACTAATGTCTGAAAGAGCGATACTTGAAATTCTTTCTTCCCCTAGAAGAGAAATATCAAATAATTAGAAATAATAGTCAGAGAATTTTCTACTGTACCCCCAAATATTTGACAAGTTAAAGAAGGCATACATTTGTTTTTCTAAAAGAAGCCATATGCATTTTAGAATGCCTGGCACACAGAAGAATCTGCCTGAATGTAGTATCAAGGAAACAGGATATTTTTAAAATTTCTTTTTTTGGCTCCTCTAACAGTAGCAATACAGTACACAGCAGAAGCTCAACAGAATGGCCTGATATTGAGTTCATATCCTTTACTTCATTTTAATTACAATATATGAAATTCTGACATTGCCACAATCAACAGTGGATCCCTTAGTAATTAAGTTTCATTTTATGGAGATAAATTAATACAAAAGAAATTCTGATGTTGGTTCAAATATGAAAGAAATAAAAGATTATTTGGATTAACTACAACCCATAGGGACAGTATTATCAATAGCATAACAGGCAGTAGAAAGGAAGAACCTGAACTCTTCAGCCAGCTGTGAACACTTCTGTCAATTGACAACTACAAGCCTATCCATCTTACTCCCATGTAATGACTAAACCTCCAAGATTCATGTTAGCAATGAGTTAGCAAAAGAATTCAAGTCTTTTTGTCTTTGCTGTGGCTCAGTGAAGCTCCATTATTACAAGGCAGGATATTGCATGAGACAAAAGAAAACCGCATTAAGAAACAAAGTGGTTATTTGAGACTTAAATAATTCAACAAGCATTTAAAGTTTAACCACAGTCATCACACGACTAACACCCTTCAGTCTTTTTGTATCAGTTAAGCATACTAAAAGCATCACCAGTATTTCTATGATCAAAACAATTCCAGATTAAAAATAAAAAGATGCTACTGTCTTCTTTCATTAATTTCTTGCTTTATCACAACTTACTTTATATGAATGAGCAACAATTCCTATCAAATGAATATCACCAGAAGGTATCACACTGTTGTCTTCCATTACCTAGGCAGTATTTCAGTTTAATTGTAGAAAGCTTAATTTCCATACAAAGTAAGAGTCAAATTGTGATTGTTCCTTCACAAAAACTACCTTTATAAAAAATAAACGACTAGATTACAACTGCCTTAAATTTTATCCTGCCAGGCTAAGCTTTAAACAGGCAAACTTACTTCCTTAAACTCTGCCTTTAGGACAGCATGCCCTAAAGTGGTCTGCCACTGAAGCTTTCGACCACTGTGTTTTCCCAGGTAAAAGGTTTTAAACACCTCTTGAAGCTTTATCATCTGTAAAGAAAACAGAGAAAAAACATTTATTAGCCTTATACCAGTGCAGTGATGTCAGATGATTTCACACATGTAATTTCTTTTTATTGAAACATGATTGAGGAGAATAAGTGTTTTTGAGCAAAATTCTGCTCTTAAGTACACTTGTACTATTTTGCACAAAAGACTTAATTCAAAACCAACTTTTAATTTCCCTGAGTTTTTTTTACCTCTTTTGTTTGTTCTAAATAAAAGTAAAATAAACCCTCTGTAAAGGATTTTAAACCTCAAAAATAAATACTAGTTTTGTCCTGGACTTTGAATCAGACTAAGAAGTCATCAGACAAAAAGCATACATTTCACACTTGTACATGGGCTATTACCATCCACTCCCAAGTTCTTCCTATAGTTTGTGCTGTACTGGAATTCAAGTCTGATTCCAGTACTTTATTACTTCCTTCATTTTCATCATATGTTGCTTAGGCTGGATCCTTCCATAGTCTGCCACAGAGGAAAAGGCACCTCAGGAGCAAGAGTAGAAAAGCTTCTTTATTTTCTGAACTGAATGGGAACCCCATTACCACCTTTTGCCTCTGAAGTGCTTCCCACACTTCAGATCAAGCAAGGTGTTGCAGGAAATAGCACCCAAATACATATTTCAACCTACATCACTACTGGTAGGAGCTTTGCAAAAATTCTTGTAACTTGGAAGCAATCTTTTTTCATGCAAATGCTATTTAAATGCAGGGACTAGTTTTGTTGCAGGGACCAGAGGAAGGATCTCACAAAAAAAGGAACAGGCAATACCATAACTACCGGCCAGATCAAAGTGCCTAACCAATGTAGTTAAAGACTGACTAAATTAAGGTGAACTGACCAACTGCAAATCTTTAGATGCATGACTGCAATGCTAAGTGAGGCAATGATTTTTTAATGCTAATTTTATATTATTATTAAACAGGTAAAACCCCCCACACTGAGTGAAACAATCGTCTGAAAAAAGCAGATTTTATCCACTGCATTTTATTTTTTGCAACCCTGCAATCTTTAAAATTACATAAACCCCTTAAATATGTAGCAGAAAAACATTTAATGAAATGCATTAGTTCAACCTGTGGTAATGATTATGATTCCACTCTGTATAGTGCATTAAGAAGAATTTAAACACTAACCTCTGAATTTAGGTGGACTTCCATAGGTGTATAAGTTGGCCAATATCCCATAGTCAATATATTCACTGTTAGGTCTATATTTCCTGGGTCACTTTGGTTCTGCATATACTAAAATACAAGCAAAAAAATCACTCAAGCATATTGTCTGCATACTAAATTAGAAAATACAGATACACTTATATATTTAAAATTAGTATAACAATGAAAAATTTCTAAATGCCACATCCTTGGTTAGACATGCTCTACCAGGATTTTGAGTATCTAATCCCCCCTCTTCAGTTTCAAAACACAGCAAATGGTTGGAAGTACAAAGAACATCATGCCATGATATATCCTAGACTACTGTCTCTACAGGATATTAATGTCAAAGACCTTTAATCAACATGCAAATAAAGCAAAAGAAAAGCTCTGGATCATGGCAGAAGCCATGGAAAGGACCATAAAAAAGAAAGATCGCCTTTGACTTCTGCATCTGTTACACAAAATATTTTCATATAATTTGAGCACAGCATCAAGTCAATCCAGGCTGCAAAGAGTGGTATAGAAAAGTCACTTTAGTATTTTATTATAGAAGCAGGTGTCCTGGGTTTGATCTCTACCCCAGCATCCTGACTTCAATAAAGCCCCCAAACAAGTAGCCAGGCAGAAATGCAACAACAGGGTGAGCATATACAGTATTTCCTTAGCAACCTTCAGGGAGTTACTGTGGTGTGGGCCATTCACAAAGAAGTCATCAGATGAGAAACAGTTTACAGAATTAACGGATACAGACTTTAAAGGATGTCAGTTGACTAAATAACTATGTGGTACTTAGACTAATTTACTTAAGAAGGAACCAAAACTGTAAAATAAACTTATCTCTAAATAGACATACAATAGATAAAATCTATTGTGTAAGAATAAAAAAAATCTATAGACCAAAACCTGCTCAAAAGCTGTTTTAATTTTAGCTTAATCCAAGGTATTACACCATTAAATACTTCCCCACTGCTTTAAAAATTTACTATGCACACAAAAGCTAAATATACCTGCTTAAACTGTACCATGACATCTTTTGACAGCTCCATGTCCTTGAACATGCCCTCCAGTTTGCTGGTAAAAGCAGCACCACATTCTGTCACACAAATTAAAACAAAGATCCCACAATTACAAAAAAGCACAGAATAAGCCATAAAAGGCTTAACCTAAAACAGCTGAGCCACATTTGCCAGGTTACAGAGCATCCACACATAGGTGAATTTTTAAGGATTTTGCTTCTCTGTAGGTACATTCAAGTACCCAGTCTCATACCTAAGAGGTCAGCCCAACAGTTCTCACTGAGCACAATGAAAGCTGTGATATATATACAGCTAAGTATTTAAGTAAGAGTTGTTATTACTTAAAATCTGGCTTGTCACTTCTTAAAAGCATGACAAAATAGGAATTTCTATTTATTTGCCAAAAAGTAACACAAATTTAACACATCTGAAAACACCTACCATGTTTAAGCTTTGACAACATGGACTTCTCAGCATCTACTGATGCACTTTTTCCAACCAGCAGTCTTTTGGCCAAGTCTTTCTTATAAAACGCCTCAAAAACATCTTTCCCTGTAAGGAAAACAAAAAATAAAATACAACTGAAATAATATGCCCTATTTGCATCATTGCATTTCAGATTTATGATACAAGCCTTTCCTGTGGCATGCTGATCTGCAGAAGAATATTTACTATTCAGCAGTGAAGAAAAACTTGTAGATTTGTTATTTTTATATTTTAGTAATTTTATTAACATATTGTGCAAAATTTTTTTTTCTTCTTTCTGATTGCTGCCCAAGGGAAATGGACTGCCTTGTATTTCCCACTGGATCAGCTGCAAACCAGACAAAATTATCCTGGGGTCCAGAAGAACATTCTCCAGTGGTCTAATTTACCAAACCAAAAAAAAAATGGACACAGGGTCTTTATGTGTTAAAGAATATATTTTAGAAGTCTAAGATGAAGAAAAATTGACAGAAGTATTCTCACTTGGTTTGCCAATAGTCTTTTGAAATGGAAGAGTCATACAGACACCCACAAACTTTCACACCTCAAACCCAAGCTTCCGCATATCTTTTCTATTGATAGTGCAAAGATATCAGCAAGTTGTTTCACTTCTAAGAGGAACAAATTCACTGTAACTCAAGGCACTATTTGCATTGCCTACAGTAGCCTCTCATAACTCCTTATAAACATCTTCCAGTGTAGCAATTCCTCCATTGTCTTCTTCCTTCTCTATCCTATCCTCTGGTGATGTTTCAGGAAACAGCTACATCAAGACATTATCAAAATGCTCAATGCCCAGAGACTACCTGCTAATTATCATCTGCTCTTGAAAGGACTCATACACTAGACAGCTCAAAATAAAATCTGCATTTTTTGCCCAAACCATATGAAGATAAAAAGAGCTGGTGAAAGTGTCATATTAACAGAAATTAATCCCTTAGGCTGACAAGTTGCCAGTGTAAATGATACTACCTGACTGCTTTACATTAAACTTGTTTTGGATTTTATGAGGAGAGAACCCCACAGATCTCAGAACAAAATAATGCAGAATTGGGTAGTTCCTGCTCATTCCACCCCAGCCCAGGGTACACATTACACTTCCCTCAAAACAATGACCATGCATCTATATTGGGCTGGACCACTTTTTCTTTTTCCTGATATTCAATCTAGGGGAAAAAAAAAATCTCCTAACACATTTAAGGGTTTTGCTCAGGTAGAGACATACATGGGGCAAGTGCATTTCAAAGGCAGTAACCCTCAACAACACCTTTTCCCATCATTGCGAGCCCTCTACTGTGTTTCCCCTCAGTCATGATGAGAAAAGAGAAGTCATTAGTTGCTGGGTTTTCACATACTCTGGGCTTTCAACATACTTAGGTGGACAGGGGAGAGAAAATCTGTACTAACATCCATTCTGTCGTTAAAGAAGAGGTTGTGGTTACAGATGTGGTTAATCTGTGTGAAAAAACTTCCAGCAACACCTCTAACTCTTAGGTCTCCACCCACAGACTGCAAAAGGCCTGTAACTTGCCAATTTCCATAGAACTAGTCTGTCTTCCCCACCCACCTCCGGGTTTATTTATTGTGCTCCTTCAGGTGTAAGTCAACCTGAATTCAAGACCAAGTCAAGCAGAAACTCATGTTGAAGATCTTACATTCAGAGGAAAGCAGCTCTGCTAGGAGCAATGGTAACAGTTTTAATTGCATCAACAGTGAAGTGCTATTTCTTACCATGAATGAATCTAAATATGATCATGATTTTGTCAAGGATTCTTTCCAGCTCTTCATCTGTTGCTTCTTTATTACCAGCTCTTAACTTGGAATCCACATATTTTGCTACAAATAAAAAAAAAATTATTTAACAGCTTAAAAAATACATCTCAAATAACGAACTTAAGAATTTCCCACTTGAAATGTTACTATCTGTTAAATATTAATATATGTTAAAATACAGGACAAGCATTAAACATTCTATTTTCCTACCCCTGTGTTCAGTGGAATGCCAGAGCCCTACTGTACTGCTGGCATAATGGAAAAATATTGCAAAAAGTAACAGTCCAAGAAAAAAATGAATACAGTATAATTAAAATGAATGCATTAGAAATCCCCATATTTTGTGTTATAGTCAGAACAAGCACATTACTTGTCGAAAGACAATGTTTTGAAAGCATACAATGCATATGAATGTATTTATGAGAAACAGACAAAGAACATAAAGGGGACTATCTTGTTGTAGAACCTTTACCATGCCTCTCATACTCCTTGGTAGGAGCATATCAAAATATTTAAACAGAAGCAATGCTTTCAAATTAGTAGCTTTGGAATGCCAGAAATAAGGTTAAGCCTTGAGTTTAGCTAAGTATTTATCAAGACACATTAGTATCCTTATACAATCTTCTGTGTAAGAAGGAAACCTTTGCAGGAGCTGAAACAACATGATCCACAAATGACAGCAGTCTCTATCATGGCTTTAGCCTGTATCACTGTGTTGTCCTACATAAACCTGATTTTAAAAGGAAGTCACAAAATAAGATGAATAAAGGCAAAAGAATGTACAGAGGAAAAAACAGCCAACCAGGGAGCAGGATCCTCTCCTAGTGTAAAATGCCACAGCTCATTTTGCTGCAGGCAAAATAGTCAGAATAGCTTTTGCCAGATCAGGGATAAAACAATTCATAGTATTTTTAAAATATTTGTTACTATTTCTCCCCCCTTAATATACACTAGTTCCCCATTTGAGGTCATGAATTTCTTTTCCTCTATTAAAACTCTTTGTATCTGAAGGCTTTAAAATTGTTAATCCAACTTCAGCCTTCAAGGCAGATAGATGGGCTGTGCTTAGTCCTGTCCAAGAGATCCAGAAGATCCAAAGAACTCCTCTACTACCACAGTTAAAATCAGTTCCCTTTTATTTGCCACAGCTGCTCTTTCCCCCTAACCATTTGTTCCACTGGTACACCAGCACCATACTCCCTGAGCAGTTGTTAGCACCAGCACCGTGCAAGCAGCAGAGCACAGGGACAGCAGGAGGTGACATGCTCTGTCAGGACACACGACACACACCTACAGCACACCCCAGCTCCTGGAACCCGCGATGCCCCCAGGTTAACGTTTGCCTCGTATCCCCAGAAAAGAGTCTCCTGAAGCAGAATGCGTACTGCACCACTATTGCACTAGCACACTCAGCAGCAGGATCTTACCATGCTTTCTACAGATTTTTGAAATATTTTACAGAAAAATATTTGTGTACCTATCAATTCTGCAGGCTTATTTGGTCTCTTGTTGATAAATGTTTCAAAGGACTCCTTCATCAAGTTTATAAATTTTTCATTTTTCTGAAAGCATACTTCTATGATATGGTCCACTTTATCCTTAAAATCTAGTAGCTCTTGCACCATATCCTTGTCTTTTTCAGGATTAACCACTATTGTTGTCCCAAAGTTCTGTAAAACAAACACTTTTGATAGTAAAATACTTTAGAGTGCTACCTATCTCCCCCAACAGACACCCTTATAAAATTTATCATTAGAAAGAGTAATTTTTTTTTTACAGAGCTGCTTATGTGACTTCAAGTTTTCAAAAAATGAGATGCATTGAAATTTAAAATAAAATCCCAGACACACATTAATGGCTTTCAAATACTATTGTTTGATTTAAAGATTATACACATTCAAGACAAATGCTAAAAAAATTAAATAAAATAAATACACAGTAGACATGACTATGATGTGCAAATTTACAGTTAGATACAGAACTACATGATTCATGTAAAACAAACTATATGGAAACTGCCTCAGAAGTGTTAAATGTAATAGAAAACATCACATTTTTCTTAAATCCGCTAGAGAGCTCTATTGATGGAACAGGTGGCAAAAATTCAACTGCTGCTTATCACTCCAAGATTCCTCTTTGAGGAAAGGCTCTAAAGCAAAAAAAACCAAACCAAAGAAAAAACCAAAAAAAACCAACAAACCACCCAGCTGGCTTGCAAGGAAACAAAACTTTTCCATGCACAAGAAGCAGCTACAGACTTGACTTTCTCTTCTTGTTCCTACATTTATTATCTTAGATACAACATCATTTGTCTAATGAACCAAAATATCCTGTAAGGGAGAATTTTAAGCTACTTGGTAATTCACAATTGCTTAGCTGATCAGCAACCTGGACAGAATGATCAATTTTCCAAGGTGACAAAGAGGAACATCTGCACAGTAACAGCAAAACAGTATTCAAATGGTGTATTTACATCAACTGAAGTACATTAGCCACACCAACAGTAAAAAGAGACTGGGAAATCCCACTTAAACCTCAGATTTTCCACTTCAGTGTCTAAGTAGCCACTGCTATCTTTCATGGAGATCTTTCTCAGGTAAGATTTCAGAGTGAAGCTGAATGCAAGGCTGCCCCAAAGTCCTTAGATTCAACGTATGTATCACAGAATCCCAGAATAGTTTGGGCTGGAAGGGACCTCTGATGATAACCTAGTCCATCAGATCTTCCACTTACCATAGTTTCCCCTTCATTAACACAGTATTTGGGCACCTCACAGTGTCTATCAGTTACGCTTATGAATTGCAGGGCACTCTTCCCATTTTGCAAATAGCAAATGGAGATACAGATAGCCAAGTGTCACCTCTGAAATCATACAAAGGTGATGACAAGAGAGCACAGACCTTCACTCCAGTAACTTGGCTCAAGATAAATATTAAAAGTTTTTGAAGCATCTCTTTAATGCATTTTGTCATATGAAATGTCCAAAAGGAGATTTACTGATGCTACAGAAAAAGGCTTCTAGCTTTCTGACTATGTAAAAACCCATCCTAAAGCCCCAGAACATCTGATTTTGTGAGATTTCGTGTATGATAAACCAACTTGGCAAATCGCTGCTGTGAAAGGAAAGGTTGTGGTCCTCCTTTTCTTATTTTGCTGTCTTGAACTCCTGCTTCTTTCTTTGGACTTCTCTGTCTGCCTCTTTAGTTCACTAAACCTGGCATAAAAGTGACCTTGCCCAGGTAGTGTGTTAAAACACATCACAAAAGAGTCTATGGAGTGACAGGCAGCACAAGGGTTAACTCAGGAGACTGATCTGGGAGCAAGGAAGGAGAAAGTGGTTCCTCCTCAGCCACAGCAAACCATTCAACTAGCCCAGCTGTCTATGGATCCATGGGCTGTATATGGGGACACCAGATGACCCCCTGTGGAGTAAACTCCAGACAGATGTGCCAGAAAGGCACCTATGAAATGCACTTAGTCCTGAAGGTTGGTGAACACGTGGGCAATTCAGGGGAGAACCATCCCATCAGGAATTATCAGCTCCAGAGAGAAAAAAACTCTTCTGTGAAGATTTCCTCCCTTCATCTTGCAAGAGCACTAGAATGCACTCTGTGGGGCAGCACTCCATATGCACATTATGCCTAGCAAAGCATCTAAATACAATTTTGATGATGGCTTATTTTCAATAGGAGCATTCCCTTTGAAATAGCTTAAACACCCATCAGCACTGCTGTAGGTTGGTTACATGTAGCATTGCTAACCTGGGGTAGAATAGTGACATTCTGGTATTTCAGTGTTTTTGCAGATATGTAAACAGTTGAGCATATTTGCAGCAACAAAACCACATTAATACAGTCCAGCATACTCTAAACACATGTGCATGTGGCTCTATTTAAAAGAGAAATCAAACATCTTGTATAATGCTCAAACCTATAAGGAAAGCAACTTCCGAGTAGAAATTTAAAACTGAAACAGGTGTTGCTGTTTCTCATCATGTGATTGCCTTCAGGGGAAGCATTAACATCCCTCCCCATATTTGCTTAAAAGAGAACTTTGATGCATACACCTACATATTATTCTTGGATTTTACAGAAGAAATTTTTAAAAGCATAGATTTTGACATTAGTAATAAATCTTTGAAATACCTTGATGTATTCACTCCAGTGTTGCAACAGGATCTGCTGCCCACCTTTTACCCGGCTGAACAGCTGGTACGTCTGGGTCAAATCTGATATTCTATTTTCATCAAGCAAGTTATCAAGTCCTAAAAAAATTAAATTAGAAGAAATAGCAAATTTGAATACCATTGCATAAATAGTTAGAAATACATTTGAGAAATCTGTATAAAATACAGCAAAATACAAGACTCTCCCTCCAATGTGCTTAAAAAGTATGAACGTTTTAAGATTAAATTTCTGAAAGCAAGTGATACATTCCCTTGTTTAAACTGGATGAAACGATTTATGGTATATTATTTTAAAAAGTATTTCAACTGAAGTACTTTCCCAACAAGGTGATGACCATGAGCCTTTTGCAGAACGGTTATGAAGAGAGCTTGATTTAAAGGGTACAGTTTTATCAAGAACTTCTAAAAAAACCAGTAAGCTAAATAAACTGCTCTAAATTTAAAGTAAAGATAAATACTTCATGAGATTTTTGTCTGTGCAGCATGGCGAACCATGTTTTTAGATTAAGAATGTGCTAGGAATCATCTGTGCTTCTACCAATGGAGCAACACAAGTCTACAAATTCCTTTCAAGCAACTTTTGTTTTATCAATTCACCCTACATGAGACTAAGCTTTGGACTAACAAATGGAGAAGTAAAACTCAAGGCATATAACAAGCAAATAACAACTTAGCACACATTTTTACATGTGAGAATATGATGACTGTAGTTCCAGTGTAATCAGAGATACATTGTCTGATGTCAATCAGAGAGGCTTTAGTAACAAGGGAGCACAGCATGAAAGATTTATGACATTTTTTTAAAACCAGAAAGCTTGATTTTACACAGGCTGACAATTCACATCATCAGTGTAAGACTGTACAACTGTCCTACTTCACAAAATATATTTCACTAATGACAGTTTTTAAATGGTATTAGATTACAAAGGATTTTCAAACACTACTGAATTATCCCATATTCTACTACATTTTTCAGCTTAAAAATACTTTCACTGTATGTTATAACTTACATGTTCAGAAAAGCAAGCAATGTTCAAGAATGATGTCAGGTAGAGACTCTGAGATTTCCTGAACTTTTGAGATATTAGAAGGGTGGACATACTTTAAATGTAAGACAACAGACTCCACAGTCTAAAACACAGATGTGTTTGTGTTCTGTTGGCATTGAGCATGGAATAAGAATCATAGAAATCAAAGAATCAGAGAAAGGCTTAGATTACAAGGGACCTTACAGATGATCTAGTTCCAACCCCATCTGCCACCCATCAGAACAAGTTGCTCAAAGCTCCATCCAAACTCCTGAAGATTTCCAGGGATGGGGCATCCACAAGTTCTCTGGGTAACCTGTTCCAGTGCCTCACCACCCTCACTGTAAAAAATTTCTTCGTAACATCTACTCTTAAATCTCTCATCCTTTAGTTTAAAACAATTCCCCCTTGTCCTATCACTATCTGTCTACATAAAATAGCTGCTCTCCCTCTTTTATAAGCCCTCTCTAAGTACTGGTAGGTCACAATGAGGTCTCCCTGAAGCCTTCTCTTCATGCTGAACAACCTCAGCTCTCTTAATTAAGAAATGCCCATTCCACCACATCCAGGTATTACCTCCTATTCATTTGAAAATACAAATGCACTAACAGCTTTATTAAAATCTAGATCATAAAGCTTAACCTTCCCCCGTCCTCTAGCATGAGCTGTATGATTGAAACTGGCAACTGACAAATGAAAACAACATATAGCAAAGTTCTCTGATAAAAGGTTACACACAGCTTTCTGAAAACACTGCCACAACCTTGGGGAAATCATTGTACTTACAATGGAAAACCCCCGTCAATATCTAGCTAATGGCAGTTGTAGTAATACAAGAAAACAAAAAGGGTTTCTTATACATACTCTTAATTTTTAAGCTTTTTTTCCTTCTGTATCAGACTGACTACACCACATGCCTTCTCTTAATGAAGAAAATGTACAAAAGGCAGCATTGTCTTGTAATTGCATAGAATACTAGGATGTTATAAGCAAATTATAATGTACTCTGAATCAAACGAGTACAGAAAGTTACGCAAGTCAAGTGATGCTAGGCTTTTGAAAGTTTTTTAAGTGCAGACATCGAATGCAAAGGCCAATCCAACACTACTAGAGACCTAAAACGTACTAACTAGAAAAACATACAAATCTCTTCATATTTACATGAATGGTTCATATACATTGTAAACCAAGAAAAAGTTCAGTTTGAAACAAGACACACCCTTTCTGTTTTAAGCCACCTGATAAACAAATACATCATTGGAAAGGTTACTTAAAAATAATACTTGAAGAACAAGCAAAATTGGCATATATCAACAAAAGATAATTATTCTTAGATTCTCTTTATAAGCTTAAAAATAACTAAATGAAGTGGCCAGGCTTATTTTTATAAATATGTTGAAAACAGTGAAATGACCTATTCCCAGAGCAGTTGAGAGAAAACTGTGAGCATATGTCATCTTTAAAGGGGACAAAGGAAGATACGGAAATGGTATTTTTAAGAGTTTGGAAATATTAACAAACACGACAGTGATGGAACTCAAGGCTACCAGACTACCAGGGACATCTGTTTTGCAGCAGTAAGGGAAATAAAGATGTAAGGACAAGTTACTAGAAGATCTGAAACCTAAAATATGGCTACTGCAAGAGAAAGAAACGATCATTTAAAGCACTAAAGAATCAGGGAATACTGACCACAGCCAGAAACGCAATGGAAAATGATATTACAAGTTAAGAGGAACAAAGAAATGGTGACTTGAAGACATTAATGTCTGAATAAAGGACTTCCTAAAGACTGCAGCTCTTACCTGAAATTGCCAGAGAAAAGGTAAAACAGAGATAAAAGCATTATAAAAGCTCACTGCCTCAAATGCTGCCAGTTCCAATAACTCATGATTCCTGAATTATGCAATCACAAGAATATGGAAAACTATTGCACTTGAGCTGCGTTATTATCACATAGAATCTACAACAGCAACTGCAGCTCTCATTTAGAAGTTTATATAATTCTAGGAAATAAGCAGTTCCAAAGGTTTAATTCCTAAATCCACTGCTGAAAGTCAAAGGAGATTTGGGGGCTTAGCAACCTTTACAAATATGGAACTATATTTTAGACATTTACACACGTTACTTGTCACAATGGGTGTAATAATCATATGGTTGACTTTGTGTGTGTTGAAGTTTTTCCAATGGCTAATATACCTCCTAAAGTAAAAGCTGTGAAATATATAGCTTGAAATATATAAGAATCCACTGCTTATGGGACATTACATGTATTTTAACAAACAATACCTTTTTGCAAAATAGCTGATAAGTGTTCTCCTAGTAGCTGCTTCTCCACACAAGCAATCAGTGGTTTCCTAAATTAGGCAGAAAAAGTGTATTAGAAACATTACAGTATAAGGCAGTTGTCTTCTGTCACACTGCATTTCTGTATAGTTTACATTATAATACAAAAATCACCAACAATTTTCCACTTGGAGAGGACACAAAATAAGACAAAAATGTCACGTGATATAAGACAAGAAAGACAACAGTAAACCATATAACTATAAAATAAATTCAGGTTTGAACACTAAAAAAGTCCTTGCACAGTAGAAGAGAAATTTAGACAGCAAAAATCAATGCAAAAGCATTATTGGCAAAAAGTTATCCTGACTTTTGGAAACAAACAAGCAAACAAATAAAACAACAAGACAAAAACATCTATGGGTTTGAACACTGGTGATGTTTAAAACTCAGCCTAATTGTGTTACGTACCTACCCAAGCATAAACTGAGCTAGAACCATAAGACTGAAATTTGCAAAACGTTTTAAATTTGTCCTTGAATATTCCCTATTTTACTAATCTAGTATTTGTTTGATACATTCACTTTAATTAGGAGTGAAAAATAACATCACACTTTCCTTTATATCTTTCATAGCCTAAAAGATGAAAGTAATGCCTGAAGTGCAAAGGGATAATTAATTTCAGCATTTAAATTTCTACCACTGCTTACAATGTGACAATGTAAGACCAACCATTTATTTCCAAGTTAACTTTTATACAACTGGTTCTCAGATCCTTAGTTGAGATTTCCTTTAAAAGAGGTGCCCAACCTGGATTTATGGAAGCCTTTTACAGAGCAGCATACACTTTTGCTAAAACACAAGTGCACCTTGACTAAAACACTCCTTCCTGAAAGAGCCCATTAATTACATGCCTGACTTTCCATACAATACACCAGTTTTGGCCCTTCATATCAGAAAGATTAGATAAAATTTGGAAAGGTTCAGAGAAGGGAGCAGGGATGATCAAAGTATGCAGCAGCAGCTGGCAAGGGAGACAACTTTCAGGACTCTTTCTGGGATGACTTAGTCGGGACACAGTGCACTGACAGGCAGAAATGAGGTGGAAAGGAGCTGATTGATCACTTTTCTTTCCAATGCAAGAACTGGGATCACTAGTGATGGTGCTGGGAACCAGACCTGCACAAAAGGAGGCAACTTATCACATGGTGGCTGGTGCACTGATAGAACACTTTGCCAAAGACCAGACAGAAAAGCTTATGTGAATCCCCATGAGACAGTATTTTAAAGAATCACAGACAGACAAACCACATCAGGCTCAGAAAATACTCGAGGTGAAAACAGGCAGATACTGGGAGACTATCAGGGCATCACATACACTTTCTCTATTCTTTCCCTTCAGTGGTCATAAGTGAACATGAAATACTGTTTGGACAAACTCTCAGTATTAACACATGGCCATTTTTGTGGTCATTTTCATATTCCCTGGCATTTCCAACTACTTCTATCTGCAGTTGCTGACTGTCTCCAATAGCAGAAGGAGTCAGGGTTGTGTGAAATACCCTCCTTTGCCCTGAAAGACCTACTCTGTGTACAGAGGAAAAAAGGACAATTCATCTGCTTGAGGCCAAGAAGCAGAGCACTGTATCCTAACAGGCACATGAGTGTTTTATTTATCTTGACTTCTAGCTAAGGAATGAACCTAAAGATACTTCTTGTATGGACTCAAAGTCGTCTACCTTGATCATCTACTGACTAGCAAAGAAACATGTTTATTCTGGTCAGCTTTCCAGAAAGGCATGGACCAATGGGCTGAAAGAATCCTTCTGTGGGCTGCAATGACACTTTCCAAGTGTTGTTTGAAGTATCTGGAATGATTCCCATGGCAGTTTCCTCCTGGAAGTATTATTTCCATCTCAAGATCAAATCCAGTAATTAAATTTAACATCTTTTCTGCTGTTGTCATGCAAACACACAGACAGCATGACCCTTGAAAAAAAGGGCACTAATTTTAAGAACTGCTGTTTCTTAATACAAGGAAAAGAAGTTAGTGTGAAGCCTTCTAAAAGTAGGTTTCTAAGCCCTTTAACTAAGGCCAAGGTTCAAAGCAAGAACTTGATGTCTATATATTTTCAGTCTAGAAGGTACCAATCTATTTTTTAACTCAAGCAGTAAATAAATAAATATCTTTGGTTTAATTTTATATACAGAAATAGTTCTATGTACTTCAGTGTTAGTGATTCCGCCAGAAAAAGTCACCCTGCAATCAGCATTTACAGGAAGATTCAAGTTCAAATATGTACCATGACAAAATGCATGTGTGTGTGAGTATATATATAATATCTGAAGAAAAAAGTAAAAGTAATTCTTAGTAATTTCTCCTTTTGACACCCAATGAAATGCCAATATATCATCCACAAGAACAAAAGATAAAATACAATGTTATGTTCTTAACAAAAAAATAAGCAAGTGGTTACTGCAGGACAAGGTATATATGGATTTAAATAGTGTGTCAATGACTCGGCACTACTTCCTGAATGCACATTTTAACCCAACAAAACACAAACTATTACTCAAAATCCGACTAAAAAAAGGACAAGCTGCTCCACACAGTACATTGGCAGCAGCTACACCAAAACTGACGTACTCTTAAATTCACATCCTGAACTGTTAATGAGTGATATTCATGTCGTCCTCTGTCCTTTTTGGGTTTGTTTGGTTTTTCCTGTGGTTTTTGTATTGCTTAGTTGGTTTTTTGTTTGTTTGGTTGGGATTTTTTCTAATGAGTGTCCTTCCCTCAAGGGATTTGTGGTTGAAGTTTTATCAGTACATGAATGGCTAAAATCACATGTTATTTTGAAAATGCAAATTTGAGTTCTTATATAATGTTTTGTAACTGGACTATACAGGATTCGTACTTCTGGACAAGTTTCTCCCTTCTAACTGAAAGTATATTTTTATTTTAGGGAAGTAATTTTTGATAAAAATGAAATCTTTAAAAATTCAAGGTGTATCACAAGCACCATCAACAGGATAGTATCTGCAGGATAATGCAGAAATAATCTTTGTGTCCCTAAAACCATGGGTAATCATAGTGATTTATGAAGGATGCTTGACTCACTAAAAATGGCAAAATTTGTACTCACTGTGTGCTGTGGTCTAAATATGTTATGACTCTGTCTCCTTCTTCTTCTAAACGTTTATTAACATGGTGAAGATATTCTGGGACCTAACAAGACAAGAGAATGAGAAGTTCAGCTAAAAAGGTATGAAACACATAATCTTGTTCCATGTCAATTATTTTCAACTACAAATTTAAAGAGAATATTAATTGGAAAGGACTATTCCACCGGAATGTTATGTACTTAATCAGTGTTACTTAATATTATACATATGATAACCGCATCTGACAAAAAGGAAGAGAAAAATCAGAGAATTTTTCAGAGTTAAGTTAATTTTTTTCTCAAAACCCTTCTGAGCTAAGCTAGCCCATAAAGTATAATGGAGCAGATTTTCAGTTGGTGTGAACCATAGTTCTATTATTTTGATGGCATTTTCTCCAGTGGAGCATACTTTTCTATGGAGAGTTAAGACATTTAGAACATACCACGACACAGGTAAGTGCATGCACATATGCATGTAGGTGCACATGTGCACACACTAGGTGTGTATGGTAAGTATGTACACGTATATAGAGTGTACACTAGGGCCTCACTCCTTTCATGCCTTCCTACAGCTTTCTCCTAGATGCACAAAAGCAGGTTTCAAGACCTGTGTTGAAGCATTTCACCTCAGGTCCCACTGGAACACCAGGGAATGAGGTAAATGGGGCAAGACACAAGGATTCACCTCAATACAATGAAAACCTGTGTTTTCAAAATGTGTGTAGTAACTCTGTGCTAAAATGGAATTAATAAACATAGTCTTCAGTATTTTAGACCACCAAGAAATACACACATTTTCAGATACCCACACTTGCAGGCTGCCCACCACAGGACACTTATCTCAAGAGAACAGAAAACAAAAATGTATTAAGTTTATTTAACTAATTAGGGAAAAGAAACAAAACTGCAACATAAATACAACAGCAAAAAAAATTTGTTTACTTTGGTATTAATCACATACTAAAATGATGCCAGTGGACATTTTACAGCTCTTGAGCAAAAATAGTATTGATGGCACACCTTTAAGCTTCATGTGGAAATGACTTTCTGGCAGTATGACTTCACTTACAGAAAATGTCACTGGGTTACTCCACAGTTAATTATATACATCAAGTACCACAGCAATCTGGAGCCTGCTCTTCCCTTTGATACAATACTGTGGCTCCCATCAAAACACATGAATACCTGTGTGCCAGTAAATTTTACTGAACATTCATAATTCATAAAACATGGCACTACCAGAAGCTCTCATGTCATCCCACAGCTGATAAAACTAACATAAGGACAATCATCTATGGTATGCACCTACCTCTCTTTCTTGCATTAATCTTTGGCCTTCTGCAGCATATAAACAATTTGTCTCTTCCAGAAACCTCTGCTCAAATGATTCCTTGTAAACCTGCTCAAGAAATTTAGTTACTTACATTAAGCTCCCAGAAATGGTAGCATATTTTGTTTGTCAGGCATAAAGGGCAAGCAAAATCTCAGGAATGCACACTGCTGTGAGAGTGTCAGAGTAACATTACATTAATACAGAAGTTCTGTTTGCCCACTGGTTTCAGAAAGACTGAGATCAGAGCTGACAACCCAGGGCAGCACTGGCGTGTTTCAGTCATCAGTACTCAAACAGTCTAAATTGACAGGCTTCTGTTTAAGGCACACAGCCCAACATCAGCATCCAACATCACAGCACAGCAATGACATCCCCATTGACTTGAGCTCAAAACTCCCACTGATATTTCTGTTGAAAAAAAAAGTACTTCCAACTAGTGAAACATGGGCACAAAATAGGCATTTCTCATCAGTAAAATAATAACACACTCACTAAAGCATCTTCACATCTGCCAGGTTTCTCTCAGTTGTCCAGGAAAAATTAATTATACCAAGTAAGGTGAACTCTTTCTCCAGGGAACAAATAAGTGTGTAAAAAAGGGCACCAACAACAATCACAGACATTAAAATTTTTTTGCTAACAATTAAGTGTTTATTATAGAAAGAAAATGAATTAGAAAGGACATCTATATAAAAGTTTAAAACAGTCTGAAGAAGGTAGCCAGGGAATAATATGTAAACAGAGGGACAGTAAAAAGAAAAGGGAAAGATTCTTTGAGTGCCATAGAAGAGTAGAAGAAAATATTTCTTTCAAAATGTATTGCCAGGTTGTAAAACTCATCACATTCTGATCACCTTTTTTTTTTATTAAGGACTTCCAATGGAAGGTTCCTTGCACATGGCAGAGAGGCTGGAGCTAGATGATCCTTAAATCCCCTTCCAACCCAAACCATTCTATCATTCTATGACTTCTGGTTTTACAGGAATTCAGAACATGACAGTTCACTAACTCAGCATCACAAGTAGACATCAACTTACTTTTTCAGTGTCCCCCTTATACTACCTCCATGTTAAACAGAATCAAATACTAGATTTCATTTCTCACCTTCCTTTCCATCAGGAAAACTGAAAGCACATTAACAACAGTCTATGCACATATGCATAAAACACATCTAAAGCTCTTTAATAGGAAACAGCTATAGAGTAGGATTTATGCAAGGAGGAACTAACTTTCAGCAACCAGGCCTCAACTGCATAATTACCTAAAAGTCAGGAATGAGTTGGAGATGAGTTATTTTAAATTGAAATGTAAGATTTGCTTAATTAACCTTTCTTCGAGAGCAAACTTCTGTTGAAAGAGGGAGAAACAAAGATCCTGGCATATAATTACAGGTTTACAAGCATATTCTCACAGTGAAGCAACAGCTATTACAAAAGGACAGATTTCACTACCTCAGTTTCCCTAGTGAAAAAAAAGAAAAACTACACTTTTCAACCAATGAAGGAAAATGCAGACTTAAATTCTGCAAGAAGGATACAATAAAGGAGAATGTATATCCTTAGTTAGCAGAGTAGTTTGCTAAACAATAATAAATATTAAAAAGTCAACTTCTATAAAGAGTTGATGCAGCTAGAGCCATGTGATCTGAAAAATCACTGACACAAGTTTGCCTTTTCTCTTGAACAGGATAATTAGTTACTAATTTTTCTGGTATGCTAAAGAAAGCTACAGAATAAAAGTCAAGAGGTTTAACATGAAAAGCAGAAACCAACCAAAGTACTTTTTGCCTAACCAAAAAGTACTGTTTTATGCAGTCTTCCCCTTCAAATTTTTTTAACCCTCAGCCAGTTTTGTAATGCTGTACTCCACTTGGAAATGGAGCATCCTCAACAGTTTTTAAGAGTGAAAGACACCTCCTAAGTTTCACTGCACATCACACAAGGCTGCAACATCAACTCAAGGACAACCTATGCCGAAGCCAGAAGCACAGCATTTCTCAGTCTCCTTGGTTACTTAATATCTCTGCTCATGGAAAGTTCCAGTAAGTTACAGCTTGACACTATCTATTCGAAAGCCTTGGCCTCTACTTGGCATTCTACCCACGGCATTTCTGCTGAGAACCTGCCAATACAGCCATGCTTTTGTGATACAGACCCAAGATCAGGGCTCCAAAAAGTGACCCCTTTTTACAGTGGTAGAGTGGGTCTTTTTCTGTTCCTATGTTTAATTTCACTGGTACTAGATAATGAGTGATTAAAACACACAAAACATTGCACATAGTGAAAGACTTGCAAATCTGTTAAGCTCTGCAAACCATTACCTCAGCTGAGGAAAACAGGCAAAGAGGTCTCATTTAAAAACAGAGAATAAAAGACTGTACATCAGCTAGAGAAGAGGACGTCGTATCAATCCAATAGCTACACAGTGAAGCACATTTACTAGCAGAATTAATTTTCATACAAAACACGAATTAGAGGAGTCAAACTGTGTTTCTCAATGCAGGCACTACTAGTGAATGTTGCTGTACTCACCTGCAGATCGGACAGCATGCTCAACAAACTCCGCAACAAACTCCTGTCCACTGCTTCACCATTTCTTTCTCGTTCGATCAGCAGGAGAATTCCATCAATAGTCTTGGTCTGAACTTGCTTGTCACTAATGATGTGGTTTCTAAATAACTCTAGCCCCATATCCCTGTGTGAATATTGAAAATTAGAAAGTCACACCGTTGATTCTCTTGAAAAATCTCTACCTCAGTTTGAGAAAAATAAACAAATGGATAAATAATAAAAAAATGAATATAGTGTATATATATTATGCAGAAAGAGACAATATTGTGTGTATATTCTTTTTGACACTGTCCACTAACAAAACTGTAACAAGAATTATCATAAAAATACCAAGTCACACGCTACCAGATGCATATACATCAACTGAGAACCGTGACCAGCCTGCCCATCTTTCACATAATGGACTATAACTTTCCCTGTTTGTTAAAAAAAAAAGGTCTGAACATATACCTTAAGATTCCCTGGAACAGTCAGTCTCTCTGCAATTTATAAGTTTTTATAAAAAGCATGAATTCTTTTTATCTCTAGGATCTTATCACCTGTATCAGATTCTTGTTTCATTCCAGTATGATGAGGAATGGTGCCTCTATGCCATGAAGCAGCCAATTATTAAATATTGTGTTGAGGAATCTTAGATGAAACTTATTATCTCCAATTTCTTCCCATTTATCAGGATTCAATAAAAGGAATTTCCCAGTATGAGAACCGATCTCTTGAACACCATATAATAAAAGGAAGCCTAGCACAAAGAGCTGGAAGAAAACTACTGCAGAGTTTGGAAAGAAAGCTGTGGACTGGACAAGCAAGAGGTGGGAGAAAGATGCCAAGCTCTTCAGACAGACTGAGGAATTCATAAGAGCCCAGATCAGTCAGGTAGGGAAAAGACATGCTTTTACTTCAGTACTTCATTCCTTTTTTTCTTTAGAGGAATAACAATATCAGAAATTTTTGGCAAAGCCTGGGTTTGTTTGCTGGTCAATGATATAAAATGCCCTCAGGAGCAATGCTTAAAAAACAGAATGCCCAAATATTCAACTGTGGTGAGCTGAAGGAAGGTGGGCATCATCTCAGTGCTCTGAGACACAGGTCTCAACTCTCAAGTGGCCAGTGCTGCAAAGATAATCTGCCCCTTGTCACTATATCTGACTTATTTAAAAAAAACAGAGCAAGAAGTTGAATGTTGAATTTTGTCAACACCAGGAGCACCTGGTAAGGCTGGGCCAGTGCTAAGGTGCAGAGGTAGCAGTCAAGAGGAGGCCGGGGCAACTACAGCTAAACATGCCTTGACTCTTATGCTCATAGACCTTCTTTCATCCTCACTTTACAATGAATACTTCTGGGGAAGGAGGAAATGATACATGTATACATGCTGACACATTTATTTCCAAAAATTGACATAAAATTTTAAAGACCTATTAAAAAGATCAAATATAATGTGAAAAATTTATTTTCAGTCTTTGCAATTATAATAGCATGCCCACACTAAAGATTTGAGAAATACTTACATGGATACCTACCATATAGAAGGAAGCATTGAATTTTGAAGAACATAGGTACGATCCAAAAATAAGAAAATGCTTCTGATCATGATCTGAAAATACATAAATGTTTTTTCTTCATCACCATATGATATTTTAAATTATAAAACAAATTCTAAAAAACTGTATCACATAGACATGCACCTTAATTACTGATATTGGTATTTGGAACTGGTACAGCTACTAGTACGCAATTTATTGAAATTAATACTAAGTGGCATTGCCAGGTACGTTCAAGACAGTTTTCAAACTCCTAACCAGTTCTAACCTAACTGTTCACTAAACAATTTTATTAACCTGCTAGGAGTTTTATACCATTGAGATACATAAGCTATTCAAACAGTACCACCAAGACAGTCAGTAAACATCCTGAACTAGCACACTGCCATGGTTTTTGCTTTAAAATTTTAAAAAAGGCAGTTTTATGCAGGAACAGTAATAAATTGTGCAACAGATATTTTAATAATAAAAGTTAGCTGCCAAAATTCATGAGACAAACAGAGATACATTAAATCTAACAGGACAAAGAAGGTATAAAAATATATTCTCATTTTTATTTTAAAAAGTAGGAGAAGGAGGTGATTTTTTAGCTTATTACTCTTGCACATTCAAAATCCATTTTTAACTTTACTAATAAAACAGCTGCCCAGCTCTCAATTTAGCATTAGCATAACTCAAGATGTCAGTAACTAACTCACTTACCCCCAGGCCAGATACAGAGATTTCTATTTCCAGCTATCCACCTACTCCTTCTCTAAATTATTTCATTGCTTCTGAAGTAATTCTCAAACTGACATAGCTTTTGGTCAAGAATATTAAAACAGCAGTAAGCCTGATTTTTTTTCCTTAAATACCACAAGTGTTAATCCAGCACAGGGAGGGGCAAGAAAGCCACTTGCTACAGGTTGTTGCTTTAAAGAAAGCAAAAAAAGGAAAAAAAAAGAATGCTCACAGGTAATTAAAGTTGACAGCATTCATACTAAAAGCCTTTTTATAAAAACACAGGCTCAATTTAACTACATTGTCAAGGCAATAAACTTCAACTTGGTTTTCATTAGACTCTAGAGTTTGTTTCAAATAATTTCCCTAACTCTTTACATTTTAAATTGAGATAAAAATAACATCTCTTCCCATCCCTCACAGGAAAAGAGGTGAATTTGAGGAATGAAAATAGAAATTCAACTGTTATTAGTAGCCAAAGCTAAGTGACAATGCAATAAAAACTCATTGAAAAATGCTGGTTTGGAATTATACTGATGCCTTCTTAAAAGCACAATTCTCATGGAATGTGTTTGAGAGAGGATTTTTTTCTGCAACATAAATCATTGTGAAGGTAGAAGACAAGAAAGGCAGAAAGAAAGCAAGTTTTAGTTCTTTAATCTTCCTGTTTCTTAGCTCTATAGTCAGGATAATCATCTCTGCTTTGAAAAAAAAAGTCACAAATTAACCTTGTTTTTGAAGCTATCTAAAAGCTAACATTCTGGATTTTCCAATTACCTAAAATTATAAACCGCAGATAACTTCAGCATTGCCTGGTTAGTTTTTCTTTCCACACACTGAAAGAAAGGTGTCAACGTATTTCTCAATGATATTCCAACTTCATATGAAGCCTATGAAAGTCAGAGGTAACACAACAGAACCTAATTTTCAACAACAAAACTGCTTTCAGCTAGCAAGGGGAAAGAGAAAAGCAATGGTGAAACTTGGAGGAGGTGCAGCACAGTCCCAAGTTAAAACTATGACAAACTCGGTTTTGCCAGACTTTGCACCTCAAGGACACGTATTCTGAACAAACATTCAACTTACCATTTGTCTGCAATGATCTTGCCAGCATTTATTTATCTTCTTTAAAAATAAAAGACTATCCAGAGAATCTGTACAGAACCCATTAAGGAAAACTAGTTTGCTAGTATCTTTCAAGGCAGGATTCTGGAGATGATCTTTGCCAGCCATTAAGCACAGCTGCTCCATGGATATTCCAATGTTACTGTGCCTGCTAGAGATAAACTGTTAATTGCAGAGCTTCTACCCAGCACAGGGGCTGGCAGTTCTCCAAAAGGCCTCCCTATGTTTTCAAGGAATAGCACTCACTACTCTTCAGTAATACCATCTAGTGGCTGTACTGCATAATCTTTATATAGATTTAAACAGAAACCTCACCAATGTCAAAAACAACCTTGCACCAATGGAGGTGAGAGGGATGTAAAGGTTATTTTGTTTGTCTAATGAGTTCACACTGTGTACAACAGGAGTGACCTTAATCTCTTAAAAGCAGTTACAGTTCTAAATAATCCTCAACAAATCCAAATACCACCCTTTTCATATACATCTCCAGGTCACCCGAAGTAATCTACAGACTTTTCTTCATTACACAACAGATCCA
The DNA here is from genome assembly GCA_035047845.1 of Dendrocincla fuliginosa. NCBI lineage: Eukaryota > Metazoa > Chordata > Aves > Passeriformes > Dendrocolaptidae > Dendrocincla > Dendrocincla fuliginosa. Next base: position 92,322,389 of record JAWWMO010000001.1, read on the forward strand.
ACTGTTATTTACAAATAACAGAATTTTCATATGTCATGTATCTAAATGAGGCTTTACCTTCCTCTCCCACACACTATCATCTCCAACTCATTCTGGCCAAATCTGATTAATCTGATCTCATATCCTTGGGATATAAAGTGGTATACCTGTAAAATACAGAACTCTCAACTCTCCAACCACCAGTTCTGTCAAGAGGGCAGGGTGAAAGCAAATTTTTAAAACATCAGCTAAAGTCTGAAATAGCACTGATGCAAAAACCAGTTGACTGTACACTGCTTTAAAGCAAACTATAAGATTTGGTTCTCAGATGAGGTTTGTTCAAGAGACTACTATACTGACTAATGTGCTATGTAGAAGCCAGACTCCTTAAAGGGGACTAAAAAAAGAAACCACCCAAAAACACATAACCAAAAACCATGTTAGTACTTAGCTATGTAACAGGAAAATAATATATTCTTTATGACTATAGGCACCTACCTGGGGAACGCAGTGAACTGAGAAACTGAGAATCACAACCCAAAGCACATTTAAAACATTCACCTGGAAAGAAAGCTCTTTTTAGGCCCTGGTACCTTGTTTCTTTCCTTTTATCCTACCATTTTCTGCTAATAAAATACCTATAGAGACCTGGAAAATACTGCCAGCAGCCACAGTACTGTAATATCAATTCAGTATGGTACTCACCATCCAACATCTGCTTGCTAAGGCACTTTCCAGGAATGTGGGAACAGCAAGGTACATAGACTCTACCTACTGCCCAACAAAGTGCAGCCCCATGGCTATTACACAAAAGACAACTATCATATTAAAGCACCTTCTCAGCATGCAAAGCTTGACTGGAGTCAGACAAGAGGGCTGGCTGCACCCAGATGTCAACAGAAGAGCTACAAGCAGTTTGTGACCCACTGAGACAGAAGAAAAGCCCAGCAATGTAACTTCAGTAAACCATGGGGAAATTTGCCATAAAACTTAAGGTTTCTGTGCATCCCAAACAATCTCCTGAACTTCAAGCTCTCCCACAAGAACCTCCCAAGGTACACATAAGATACTTGAAGGCTTGTTGAATGCCTTTGACACATCATTGCTGACCACTAGTTATTATTGGTCAAACAGCTGCACTTTATTCTTTTATTACTGTTGAAAAATCACTGTGGTTTTTAAGCTATTGCTACCTTACACACCTTCACTGCTCACCTGCCACAGAAATTCATAACTGCTGTGAAATCTCATAGTGCTACTGAAATTTTATAGATGACGTGTAAAATCTGCATTTCTATTAAAACAATAAGTAAATCCTTAACAGCATGCTACTTACAGGTACACAAAAATTATTCACTCAGACAACTGACGTTGCTTATGCCTGATTTGAAAATACATAAGTGGTCAAAGAACTTCTTTAACACATAGACAATTACTGGTGTAATTTTTACAAAGTGATGTTTTAAAAAATAATGATTTAAACTAGTAATTCTAACCACGTCTGTGCACGACAAAAGGATATTCTCTGAACTGAAGGATTTGTGCTTTAACATGCTCTTCACAAACTTGTCGCAGCTGTTTGTACAGTGTAGCAGAGACTTTGTAAGAGCAGAGATTTTCAACAGCCTAAAAAAACAAAACAAGATTATGAATAAGACAAAAAAAGAAATCAAAGTTTAGTGTCTGTGTAATTGAGGCTGGCAATAAAGGAAAAAAAAAAAATCAGTATTATACATTCAAAGTGCACAAAACCAAAACACTAAAATTCTGTAGAAAAATTAAGACTTCATTACTCCTTTCTGATTTTGATCCCTTCTTACACTGCTAGACTTTGTGTACAAACAAGGTCCATCATCAGAATCTAGGTCATATTTCAGATATGTTGTTAAACATTACCAGAATTCTACCTCCTCCAATACTGCCCAGCAGCAGAACTCATCCTGTTAGGTCTGTTTTGTGGATCCTTCAGTGCATGCTCACATGTGCTTTTGAGGG
>JAWWMO010000001.1:92334755-92357314 GCA_035047845.1 Dendrocincla fuliginosa
CGAAAGTTTGCTCGCAGCACAATACCTCACTTTGCCGCCTTGTATTCCCTCCACAGTCAAGGCACTGTATTCTTCCCTTTTTCCAGCTGTGTGCACTGCTTTTGTTGCTCATTGGAGCCCTTTCTGAGCCCATAAAACTGCTGACATGCAAATAATCCCCAAATTTACATTGTTTTTCTTGGGCTGGTGAACTGAAGTAGCTTGTGTAGGGATCTATTGAGAACTGCTAGGCCAGGGTAAGTGGCAGAGTTGTGATTTGCTCCTAGTCACTTTAGCTGAAGAGGTGAAGCTAAAGTTCAAGCCAGGTTAGAGTTTGACAATATCCAGTTTTTTCAGTGTTCATCCCCTCAGCACTCTCATGCTCTGGCTGCTCTTACCCATTGAACCACACATGTGGCATGCTTGCACAGAGAATATTTTTTCGGTGTGTGACTGCTCTGTAACAAGTCTCAATTCTCAGTCTGAGTGAGACAAATTCATGTATCTGAGTTGCATGAAAAAGGGGAATATTGAATCAGTCATGTTGGAAGTATTTGAACTCTGTCTTCTAACCTTAGTATATTTCAAAGGATGTGGATGCAGAGAACACTTCTGCAGCAGAGGGTGCATTTCCACTTCTTTATGTTTCAGCTAGTGAGAATGCAAGCACTATGATAAAACTTTTTAGAAAGTAATAAATACCTACTTGCTATGTTTTTTTCTGTTGAAGCCCTGCATTAGTCAGTGCATGGATCTTTCCCATGTATTGACAACTGAATTCTTTTTTTTCTCTTGCTGCTGTAAAATAGGTTTTGCATTTTTTCCTGGAAGTCTGAGGTCCCAGCAGTGTGTGTTACTACTGAAAAATGTTGAATATGGCTTAGAAATAAAAGCTAGTCTTCATGGCTGTGGAGAGAAACTGAATTATAAATTCTAAAACTCAAAGTCCGTACCAAGAGTTTTCCCAAACTCTTGGTCCTTGTAAACTTAAGTTGAAGCGTTAATGCTGCAGTTCAGGTATTGAACCTGAATTTAGGTTTCTGAGATGTGTATTAAGCTAGTGATGCAAAAGGTAATAGTGATCAGTGCTATTTTCAAAGGGCTGTCCTCCTGTGCATTAGGTTTGGGCAGTTCAGGTATTGAACCTGAATTTAGGTTTCTGAGATGTGTATTATGCTAGTGATGCAAAAGGTAATAGTGATCAGTGCTGTTTTCAAAGGGCTGTCCTCCTGTGCATTAGGTTTGGTACGTGTTCAGGAGCCCCTCCGAGTGTTTTCCTCATTCTGTGACCTTGACTGCCTTTTAGATTTGGGACATAGCAGGCATAACAAATCTATTGCTGTAATACTTTATAAATTGCTGTATTAAGGAACTGGACTGTTTGCAACCCAGCAGACCAAGATGGAGAATTACATATTGTTTCTTGCTGTGTAATGCTAGGCAGATCAACAGCTTGTGAAGAAAGGGAAAAGCAAAGTTGGTGATATGTTGGAAAAAGCAGCAGAACTGCTGATGAGCTGTTTTCGAGTCTGTGCCAGTGACACGTAAGTGAAAGACCCTCTACAGAACTTGCACTAGTAAGTTGTTCAGAGCTTAATGAACTTTACTTTAGATTTTTTCCACTTACTAAGGCCATATATGGGTAAGAATGAAGACTTCTGAGTCTGGTTTCTTGTAATATTTAATCTGTTCTCTCTTGACAACTACAGATAGAGAGCCCTTGCTTCAGGTTTAACATTCCCAGCAGATATTGTTCAGAGGGACTGTTTTTATTTCCCAGGAAAATTGATTAATGCTTTTATGCCCTGTTCAGTTGTGAATTTTGTTCCATTAGGATTAGATGGAAAAGAGGTGACTCTTTGGTTTTAGTCTTAGCAATTAACACTTTTGAAATGGAAAAAAGCTCTTTTTCTAATCTTTCTCTCACCTCAAATATAATAAGTCACTGCTGTGCAAGTGTATGTGTTCCCTGCAGACTGGAGTGAGGGCTCTGATGCAGACAAATAATATTTTGCATGACATCTTTTCATTATGTTGAGAAAAAAACATAGCAGAGCTGTTTATATGGGAGCACATGTTCTGTTTTGACTGTGCTGGTATGGTTTAAGACATAAGAAGTTTTAGGAACTGGCCATGTCATTTATTTTCAGACACCAGTGTTTACACTAAAAATCCATCAAATATCTTTGGACTGAATTTACTATAAGAACAAAACCATTATTTTCTTACAGGGTTCTGTACTAGTAATTTTTTCGTTTTTGCTTATGACAGTCGAGCAGGCATTGAAGACTCCAAAAAGTGGGGCATGTTGTTTCTTGTGAATCAGCTGTTTAAAATTTATTTTAAGGTAAGGTTCAGGTCTGGTAAGCTGCATTCTGTATTTCATATTCTAATCAAACCCATCCTTTTCTATATGATGCTGTTTATCTACACTAAGTAAAATGCAATTTTTTTTTTAACAGATTAACAAGCTCCATCTATGTAAGCCCTTAATTAGAGCAATTGACAGCTCAAACCTGAAGGATGAATATAGTATGGCACAGAGGGTTACATACAAATATTATGTTGGACGCAAAGCCATGTTTGACAGTGACTTCAAGCAAGGTACTGTATCATTGAAAGTCCTGCTGCTTGGTGTGAAATCTGGCTGATGTGTGCAACTCAAAACATGAGTAGAGGGTGTTGTGTTTGCATTGATCAAAGGAAAGTCATGCTGAAAGGTCCAAGGCCCACGGCCTGACTCAGAACTTAGATGAGATTACATGACACTTCTAACTGTAGTCTATGTCCAGTTTTAAAATATTTGTGTCAGTGAAGTTCCCTGTAGTCTTATGCATTACATGTGTGCATTACAGAATGTATGCGCATCCAAAAGAATAGGTTTGTAAAAGGTGTCACAAAGGAGGCTTTGTGACTCTGTCCTTTTCAAGTTGCTGTGTGCCGTGTAGGAAATCTGCAGCAAACAGTAATGTAGAATCAGTTTCTCCACGCATTGATTTCAGAAGATGCAAAAACTGCATGTCTCAGATTTCTAATGTATTTCACTAATAGAAATGCTTCTAGAACTTAGGTGTGCAACTTCCTCACTAACTGAATTTTATGACCAAAATCTATTCTAGAGCTGTTTCTGCTACTCTAACAGTACTCTTGACTTCTGCCTGTCAACCTTATCATTTTATCTGTTGTTGGAAACTGCTGAGAGATTTTCATGTTGTTATGCTGTGTTACACTGGCATGTTTCTGCAGCTCAGCAGATGTGTATATTGCATGCAGCTTTCATCCACTGAAGAACTGAATCTGAATTTAGAAAATAGAGTGCAGTTCATCAGTGCTTCTTGTAATTCTCTGCTTCTGTAAAAGGAGCACAATAATATTCCTGAAATGAGCTGAAAATTCCAATATTACTTGTAACTGTTAGGTCTGATATTTAGACCTTGGCGAGTTTACTTTGACTTTCTGAAGGAGAACTTACTTTTCTCATAATGCTTTGTGAATGCTTTTATGTGAATGTCCAATTTTTCTTAATGTATTCTGATTGGTGTGATTATTTTTTATATGATTTCAAATGTCCCAGCTAGAGGTGGACATTGAAAACAGAATTTGGGTTACTGTTGTAATCCATTTTTGTTGTTGACTCACTACTGCTTTCATTTGTGTCTGCAGCTGAAGAGTATCTGTCATTTGCCTTTGAGCACTGTCACCGATCAAGCCAGAAGAATAAAAGGATGATTTTGATCTACCTGCTGCCTGTAAAAATGTTGCTGGTGAGTAGATGTTACTCTTCTAAATAATATGTTCCCCTTCTAATAAGGGGAGGGGAGACACACACGCAGATAATAACAGTGATGCTTAGTATTATTTTTGGTTTTCCAGGAATTCAGAGGCTGTGTTTTACCTCTATAAGAGCCAGCATATGCACACTTTGTTGTTTGAGGACAAAAAATGTTGTCATTTATAGCAAAACAGGAAAGGAGAAATGGGAGGGGAAACAGCCAAACAAATAAATCTCTCCCCCACACCTCCCACCCCAACAAAACCAACTTGACCCTCCTTTCCTCCTTACCTTCCTCCCACCTCTCCTGATGGTCAATCTGATGTTACATAAAGATATCTTTGAGTTCTTTGGAGAAGCACTCAGCAATGTAAGTACTGTCATGTAGTAGTGTGTCTCTCCAGTGATCAACTGCACGGACAAGCCAGGGAATGTGTGGATTCACTAGAACAGATTCATCTGCTCCTTTCACCTGGTGGAAGGAAGGAGGATGTGCAAACAGGTGGCTGAGGATTGTTGAGAGGGCTTTGCCACAGCGTATCTTCATGTTTTCTATTTGCACCTTGAATATTTGCCCATTCGAGGCATGTCAGAAGGGTCAGAGCCTTTTGGTTTTGAAAAAAATCAATGAAGACTGGTTAGTATTTGATAATTTTATGTCTATTAAAACAATGCAGCACATCCATTTCTTGTTTCTGTCCTTTGCCATGTGCTGTATTAACATTTGTGTATCCCTGAGTTAGTGGGATTATGCTAACAATTCAGTGTAACTAGTCTTTAGAGTTTCCTGTTCCTAGCCCTGTTAGAAAAGTGGCCTGTGGAGAATGTTGTTGTCACCTGCCTCTGCTGAGTTGCCATCTTCCATCTTTGCCACAACCTGTTTGTGGCCACTCTCCCTTTTCCGTTCAATGCTCCCTTTCCAGTCCCTTGCTGTGTCCAGTGGGTTAAGGGGAAGCATAGTGGATGTGATAATCAGCTTCTGTTTTCCATTTTTTGTTTATTGACATTCTTATTGGTTTCAGATAAATCAGTGGTAGGGTTGATAAAGGAAAGCTAACAGTCTTCCTAGAAATTTTGTCCCAGTCCTGACTGGGTGCCTTAAACTGGTGTGTTTGTTAGTGCCTAGAATTACCGTGGCTGTTCTGGAGCAGTTCTAGTGTACAAGAGGCACTAAAGAAACTAGATAAAGGTCATTGGGTTTAAGGTTACTTTTTTTAAATCAGAGCCCAAACATTACCACTAACCTTAAACTGTACTAAAATAGCTTGGATGTTGTTTTTTTATTCCTAGCAGCTCTCAGTAAACATGCAGCTGAGTTCTGCTCTCAGCTAATCTTCCATCCAGGAAAGGAGTTACCAACAGCATAGCATGATGTAACTAAATTTAAAGCCTGACCAAGTCAATTTGCAATCTGATCTTTGTTGTGCAGGGGAAGAAAACAAATTATCTTTTTGATAGTTCAGTCTTAACTAATTTAGCAATGAGAATTTTACTTCTTTAAATTTAATCTGTCTCTTTTTTTGGGCAGGGGGAGGAGGAAGGGAGGGGGCTGCTGGTGGTGGTTTTTTTTTTTTTTTTTTGAGAGGACATTTTTATTCCCACACGGAGACAGAATAAAATCCCTGGTACAGACTGAGCTAGCACGTGACAGTACTGAAGCACTACTTGCATTCCCTTGGGAGTGCTTGGTATTCCCACAGTTCTTCTGTTTGTGGATTAGGTCATACATTAGGTCATGACATAAAATTTGAATCTGCCTAGGCCTCATGACACAGGATCTTGATTTTACAAATTTGATGTCTGTTCCCTATCGTTAAGTATGAAGACTCCCTACATCGTGATAAATCAGTAGTTACTGTGAGTTGAGCTACAAGATGTTTGACAGGAACAAGGAGGTTGTCTTACAAATACTTCTATTCACTTCTTATTCTAGAGCAAAAAAAAAAAGTAGTAAAACATTTGTCTTTTAACAATTTTTTTTTTGTAGCTTACTATTCTATTTAAAATGCTTTTGACTTTACCCTGCAAAACTTGGAAACCATTTATTTTTCAGGGCCATATGCCAACAGTTCAGCTCTTAAAAAAGTATGACCTTATGCAGTTTGCTGAAGTAACAAAGTCTGTGAGGTATGATGCTTGTTTTGTTGCTTTGTGTTCAAAAAGTATTAAGTAAAAGGTATTTATCTGGGATGATTGAGGAAGGCAGGGGATGCATATTCCTACCAAGTCAGACCATTTCTTTTCTTGTTTGGGTGAGACCATCTCTTTTTTTTTTTCATCCTTGCAGTGAAGGCAATCTTCTCCTACTGAATGAGGCTCTGACAAAACATGAGACCTTCTTTATTCGATGTGGAATCTTCCTTATCCTTGAGAAGCTGAAAATCATCACATACAGAAACCTCTTTAAGAAAGTGTAAGTGTAACAAAACCTGTATTTTGCAAGAGCAGGTTTAGTATGGTTTTACCTGGGTCTGAGGTAGAAACATATGTGCTCCTTTGTTCTCTGTGAGAGAGCTGACTTCCTGTTGAAGTAAATTGTAGAAAGGCTGTTTTTCTAAGAACCTAAATTTTGAAGTGAATATTTTTCAATAACACATTTTTTGTGGTGTTTCTTTCAGATATTTACTACTCAAAACCCACCAGCTATCTCTCGATGCCTTTCTGATTGCCCTGAAGTTCATGCAAGTAGAGGATGTTGACATTGATGAAGTCCAGTGCATTTTAGCTAACCTTATATATATGGTATGTGCTGACCACTCATTGTCTGGTCCTTCCAGACAGCAGGCAGTAAAAAATGTTTTATTACAAAACCCACATCAGTAATCCCACATTTTCTTGTATAAAAAAATTGTATTCACAGGTTCTTGAAGTGAAATGTTGTCATTTGCCCTGAGGATTTTCTGTAGTTGCAGCCTTTTTTTTACAGGAATCAGTTAAAATTGAAGTAGAATTTTATATTATAAATCTGGTACTGACATTTTTGTGTCTATGCACAAATACTGATTTAAAAATACATTTTAGCTGGGACCAAAAAGAATTTGTTCTGCATTTGAAGTAGCAGACTCTTGACCTTCTAATGTCAGAAAAAAGTAAAGCCAGATTTCTCTGGGCTTGTTCCACGTTTTGTCTTTAAGTGGATTTTAACTACTCCTAAACAGATAAAGCCTTGAAATAGAGAGATTTCTTTTAAATCTGAGGTTTTGGAGCAGCACTGTGGTGTCAGCAAGAAAATGAACCACATCTCTGTTTTTCAAGCAGATCATTTGATGTGGTGTAGGTCACTGGAAGATTTCTTTCAGTGTTAAGATTGTGTTTGAAAAGGAAGTACTACGTCATTTAGTTTATTAGGTATGGAATACTAGTAGATTAAAATCCTCATTTTAAGGTGACCAAGAATGAATTTAGAACCATTTCTGTAGAGCTGTGTCTTTTCAAGGCAATGTAAGCAGACCCATAGGGGGCCCTGGCAAGAAGCTCTCAGACTGACAGCACCCTTAGTACCCAAACATGGGGGTGGTTCCAGCTTTCTGGTTACTCTCCAAATTGACCCGCTTACCTAAATTGGACTCTTAGAGGTATTAAGTACAGTAGTGCTGTGGTGATTGAGCATACACACAGAGTTTTGCTATGGTTGCAGGTATTTGCTTAGGTTATAGGCACTGTGTTAACAGCTCCCAGAACTAATGACTGCATTTTCTCCTTCTGCCAGGGTCACATTAAAGGCTACATATCCCACCAGCATCAGAAGCTTGTGGTCAGTAAGCAGAACCCATTTCCACCGCTGTCAACAGTGTGCTGAATATTGCATCTTATCCATGCAAGTACTTTCCAGATACTCATCTTGCCCACTGGAACTGCTCCTGATCACCCCAAGAACACTGTAAATTACCTAGTTCTTGTCCAGGACTGGAATACCAGGAACTGTTTGTGGCTCCTTTCCCAGAATGACCAAGGCTGCCAGTGTTACAAAGTGTGTTGGAATGAAACACTGACTCTTAAATGATAGTTTCCACAGGCTTTCTAGATCATCAAAGTATTTCATGAAAAAATAAAGCAAAGCATTCCAAATTCCTTACAAACTACTTAAAAGCTTTTATGAAGTACTCTGTGTTACTATTTTTGCATTTTATCTTTCAGAGAGAAGTATCAGCCTTTGTTACTTGTGTTAATCCATTCTTCAGAATGGAAATAATGTTTTTTTACATGGTCTCTTCAATAATCTTGCTGGTATTGAATACTTTCTTGAGACTTTCTCTAAAAACTAGAGAAAGTAGAAAACCTAAAGCTTTACTGTGTCAGTAATACTTACAAGTTCAAATAAATGTGGGTAGTTTGTCTGTAGATGCCCACAGGTGGGTTTGAGTTCTTTTTTTAATTCTGGTAATATTTTGTTTAATTTTTGTAATGTTGAACAAAAGCTGATGTAGCTAACTTATTTGTACTTTGTTTTATTTTGCTTCTGGGGAAAACACTACCACTGGATCCAGTATTTTAAGTGTTACTACCTTGCGGGGTTGGTTTGTTTGTTTGTAGGTAGTACAATGTAACTGTCCAGACTAATGAGATGGTAGTTTTGGGAGTTTAAAATTATTTTTAAAGGAAATTAAACATTTTCTTTCCTGTCTTTTACAGTTGGGTTTTATTTTACCCTCTAACTGCCATGCATTTTTTAGCATGATGAAAGTGTCAAGTCCTGTATCAACATAGACATTTAAAAGCTTGAAGTTCCCCCTCTTATTTGTAAGTTTTATGTGTATGTATCCTGAAATAAGAACATTAATTTGGTGAATCAAACCTCAGGGTAACAAGAATGAAAAATAATCATTTCCTTCTAGCAACATTTAAAATCCCAGAAAAACATCAAAGTATTTTGAGTTTTAGGATGAACAGTTCTAGGAAATTTGAAGTTAAATCAGTGTTTAGTAAAATAGATTTATTGCATCATGGCTTTCACAGTACTGCATGTCAGCAGAAGAAGGAAAGACAGACAGACTTTTCTGTATAAATTGGAGTTAAATATTTTTCATCGTTGCAACTTTCATTGCTGCAAGTTGTGATAGAGTCCAATGGGTGTACTGGCTGCATCCATATGTTTCCTTCCAGTGACTGGTAGGGGTTTGGTGCTTGAGAGTTGGTTGTGTTTGTGTCTTACTTCATTTTTTGTTTAACCCATATCATATACCTCGCGGTGTTGGTGAACAGAAGTGTTTTCCAGTCAGTGTCTTCTAGTGGCCAAGATCCCAGGATGCCAGTCAGAAACCAAGTGCCCTTATACTCAGTAGCTAAAAAGCTTCCTCCAGCCAGTCGTTTATCTACAGCCTCCTGGAGGTGCCCACAAAACTGCCTGTTTGTGAGGCTGATGTTTAGTATTTGTTTGCAGTCCTCAGCAGGAAGGTATGAAACCTGCAGCTCATCACCTTGAAGTTCATCACCTTCCATTCTCCAGCCGCTGACTGTGCCAGCCAATTTTGGTATTAAAACATGTTCTGCAAAGTCTCTTTCAGGGGTGCATACAGGAAGCTGGTAGTTGTTGCACTCAACATGCTCTTGAAGTTGTAGCAATGCAATGTTGTTCTCACCAGTGTCTTCATCATACCGGATGTGTATGTGCTTCTCGCTAACTTGCATTATCTTCTCAGTTCCATTTGTTCCATTTAGCCCTGTGAAGCAATGGCATTTCACTGCTCTTTTTTTTATAGAGACCTGTAAGCTGTATGCAAGCTGATGACTGCCTGGTCGTGCTGAGGAATGTGTGTGGCTGAGAAACAAAGGGTGCTATTTCTCAAAACGGCTGCAGTAAAGGGGAACTAAGAATAAGATGTTCACTGCTTTTTAATGCCAGGTAGAAGCATGCATTTTCTGCAGTAAGGACAAATACCCGACACAGAAGTGAATTTTGGCATAAACAAAAGCCACCTCTAAATCCACCATGCTTAGCTTATCCCTACGTGCTGAGTTTTGAATTCTGTCTGAGGAGTTGTCCCTGCTCAGCTTGGAAAGGGGCATGGGGCAGCTGTAATTCCAGCTCAGATACTTGACTGAGTGCTTAAATGAAGTTACAGCATATTTGTTTAGCAATATTTTTATGCAGCAGCAAGTTTAGTGAGCTTTTTTTAAATTTAGCTTGTCAATACTAAAATGTGCTGTAATGAGAAAATGTGTTGGATCACTTACCAGCACCAACTCTGATTTCAAAATGGCTGTGCAGAAGGGCACACTCTGCTGTGGTCAATACGAAGTTACTTTTCAGCAGCACTCCTCCACAGAAGCCTTTCCCTTCTGAGTTCAGCAGTAGCACCTGGAAAAATGCAAAAAGACAGTAGATAGCACTAGTCATTTGAGGTTGAGTGATGGCTTTTATGAATTGCTAGAAATACCTGCCAGGGAAATTGCTCATGTTCTTTCTTCCTGGTTTCACTTATCAGATTATCACCATCTTGAAGTCTGCCACATGCACATTCATCTAGTAAATAAAAAAAAAATAAAAATCAACACCTCATGCTGTATCATTTCAAGATAACTAATACCTGCAAATGCCTAATTGCTTTCACCTTGACTTTGGGGTTTTATTTTTGGAAAAAGAGAACAACAAAATTGGCTGGTGAAAATTGGAATAATTTGCTTGGTATTTGAATAGTTTAGCAATGGGCTGAACATTTTGGGTCATTGCACTAGGCTTGTAGTGATCAGGTTTCACTGTGTCTGTAACTAATGAAATGAGGCTTCCTCTCCAGCCAACCATCTGCACAGCTTGTGTTTTCAGTTTTGTATCCTGTATTTGACTTATGCCAAATAGATGATAGCTGTGGCCCAGTTTGGATAAGGTGAATCCTGGGTTTTCCTTGTTAAAGCTGTCACTCTAGGGACGTGCGCGCCTTTTTGTTCTGGTTCAGACAACATGATTGCTCTTCAACTGGATCACCCAGTTATCTCATTTATCACGCTTTCAGTTCACCTTGTGGTTTGATTTTGGGTCACACACACTGGATTGTGGCCCTGTGAAGCTGAACCAGAAGATACCCTCCAGGAACACACATAACATAGTCTAATAGCAAATGGGTGCTTAGGCCAGAGGAGTGAATGAAAGCTAGTTTGACGTACAGCCCACCTGAAGTGTGCAGAGTGTGGACACCAGGCTTTCATCACCAAAAGTGTGGCTCTACAGCTGAACTAATCTTGCTAATACAGACATGGGTCTAAGTATACTTCTGTGTTTTTAGTAGACTTACTTCATAAGGGGATGAGATTGATATACCTAGGATAGACTGAAAAAATGAAAAGGGCTACTGCTTTAAACTAATTAATATGGCAGCAAATGTTACCCTTCATTTATCAGACCATTGAATGCCTTATGGGAATCAGTTGAACCTCATTCCCAAACAAGCAGGTGTTCAGTAGAGTTACTCTTTACCAAACACAGGAGAGGAAAACCTGGTCTGGTGAGCGATATGTAGGATGATGCAAGTTCTCTCTGCACTCATATTTAAATGTTCTGATCAAACATCACTTCTTTTACTAGTACTTTGGCATCTTGGGTGGTGGTCCCTAGGTTCCTCCTTTTTCTACCCAGTAATATTCTCACTGCTTTAGCCTCGAAGCAGGTTGATCACGCCTGGGTACCAGATGGAAGTCTGTCCATCCAAGCCCTGAACAGATTCTCCCCCTATTTCCTTGCTCACACCTACCTAATGCAATGCACTGTTTTTCATCCTTCCCAAGCTTGTAGCCATCAGCACAGGAACAGCGGTAGGAATTACTTCCTGGGTAGCAGAAGTGGTGACATCCTTCCTTTGTATGGTGGTGACATTCATTTTTAGCTAAACAGAACAAGCAGAGATAAAAACATTGGGAATAGTTCACCTGGAGTATTCTTTCATAGCTCAAGTCCTCTTTACAATTCATTTTTATGCACTTTGTGTGGAGACAGGTAGGGATCTTGGCTTGGTAGTATTTCCCACCACGTTATTTTTTCTATGCTAAGCAGAAATTGGAGGGAGCTGAATCTCTGCAGCATCCACAGACTCACTGCAAACTGTGCTCCCCCAACATGTCCCTGAATGGACTCTGCACTTCTTCAGTTCTGGGGAGCATTAGTCATGGGCCAAACTGGGCCTTCCATGTCAACCCATGGAAGCATGCCACAGGTTTTTAAACAAAACACTAAGTACCTCCGTGGAGGGGAGCTGTTGCACATGTTAAGAAGGCAAGTACTGCTTGAGGAAGATTTCTGTTTTTCAGAAAGAACAAATTCATAGCTCTTATTTCACACCCTTGTGCTAAAAACTTTAAATTATCAGCAGCCAAAGATAAGAAAGAAAGGGAGTATAAACACTGAAACGTGCTCAGTCAACTTTCCATAGCCGAGATACACTTGAAGCTTTAGCACAAAGCAACAGCTGTTTGGTATAGCTCATAGGTGAAGTAGCAAAAAACCTCACATAGCGTTGCTCCCTAAGGCTCATGCTAAGCAGATCCAGTTCCCACCACTGGTCCAAGCTGTGTCACCATCTGTGCTCCTCCAGAAGCTGGTCACAGTCACACCCCTTGTACAGAAAATGACCCTGCCTTGCTGCAGCCAGGGTGTCTCCCACCCCAGGGGAACTGTGAGCCAGCAGAAGTACTGATGTAAGGGCTGGAAAGTAGAACCTGGCAGACGTAAAAATGTAGGATCTGGCCCAGGGTGTTTCATGTGCCAGAAAGCATCTGTTTTGCTTATGCCTTTCACATCCACTGGAAACAGTTTTCTGGAGTCCCTCTGTCCTGGGGGACTGCCTTGTGGGTGTGTGTGGCCCCAGAGGCACTGGGCTGCCTGCAAAGCCAGTCACTCCAGCCCTGCAGCCCTGGCCCTTCAGGCCACCTGGGAGCACAACAGCACAAGCAGTTAGGTAGCACAGGTAGCAGTGGCAGGGCTGCTTTTGGAGCCCACCCATGAGGGGGATTTGCTTCAGCCCTTTCACTGCATCCCCGGAGAAGGGAGGCTCAAGGGCCAGGGACAGCCCCTTGGAATGCCAAAAAGTTTTGTAGATGGACAGCGCACATCACTCCTGCTCTGCCAAGAACTGCGTGTTTTAACAAAAAAAATGATGACTAACATAATGGGAGACCTGCATATGGTTTCACAGGAACCCCTTCTGAAAGGAGAAGACAGGGCTTCTCTGGAAGGGGAGTGATGCCTTACCAAAAGCACAGTTCTCTCCCTCATAGCCCTCGGCACAGGTGCAGGTGTAGCCACGAATGCTGTCCTCACACACCCCATTGTTCTGGCAGGGGCTTGATGAGCACCTCCTGCCACCTGAAGAAACAGAGAGGGATGGGTCACCACCACCAGTGACCCTGAAATACATCACCCCCTTCCCAGCGCATGAGCTTCTCCTTCTGCTGCAATGGTTAAACTGTAAGCATGCAGTAAAATGAAAAGGTGGTAAGTAACAACAAAGAAATGTTGGGAAAGCAGTTTGGAAGGAAATGGGCTAAGTCTCACCAAACTGCTCCTCAGGGGTCATTTTAGCCTAGGTCTGCTTTCAGAACACTCTTGCAGGCCCTGTCAGAGAGTCCGGGAGGTGCCCAGAGGCAGAGCCTGCTTCTGGATTCTCTGCTTCAGGGAAAAGGATTGAGCTGCAGTTCATGTGTTTGTTAAAAATGTAGTATGAGACTGGTGTTTTAGATCTCCCATGTTGGGTCAATATGCACTGGATACAAAAAGGTGGCATCAAAATTCTATAGCAAGCATACAGCAAGCAACATCAAAATAGGAGGAAATCTTACAATTAAATATCTGTACAATTATAGCAGCTCAGACACCAGCAAGCTTAATCTTTCTGATGAACCCCATACTGAAAACAGGATGTCCTATTCCCTATGAGTGAAGGACAGAGAGAGCTGCCAGTTTCCCTTCAAGTTGCCTACTGGAAAGATTCCAAAAGAGTTTGGCAACATGCCCCAAATGAAAACTGCTTATTGTAGACATAAGCTATCAGTGAGCAAGCCAGAAAAGCCTAACCTGGCATGTGTCCAACCTTTCTAAAATTTAAGACTTCCTCAGAGAGGTTAGCTTCTGTCAGTGGGCTGCCCTAGTTTAATATCAGGGACACGTGAAAACTCTACCTAGTACTGGGGAAAAAGGCACCAATCACCATCTGTTCAGCCTATGGGCATGCATATCTTTGAGTTCTAAATGTACTAAAATACTGGCTGAAAGAGCTACGACCTTCAGCCCATCTGTAGCCAGATGCCACCAACATACCCCAGCACAATTTAGGCCTCCTGGGAGGGTTTTTGGGTGGGTTAGCAGGGTCTCATCTGCAGAGCTGAGCAGGCAGAGTTCAGGAGTGAGGACTTCCAACAGCACTGGTGGGTAGCTGGAGCTAGGGAAAGGGTTATGCCTACAACCTCAAGCAGTTAGATGGTTTCAAACCTGTGAAGTGCATGTTGGGGATAAAGTAAATCTAGCACCTAGCTTTAATAAAGGAGGAAAGAGAAGATGCAGGGAATTATAGAGAAATTGGCATGATTTCTGTTACTGGAAAGCTACTGGGATGATTAAACTGTAAGCACCCTGCAAAATAAAAAAGTGGTAAGTAACAACAAACATGCATTTTTGAAGATCAAATAATCCATACCATTTATATCTAATCATATTATAGGATAAGGAACCTAGGAGGAATCAGTGAACATCATAGTAGAAATGTCTCAGATGACATTAAGTGAGGTAGGAAAACACTCCCTGCTAAAGGCATGCACAAACCTGTTTGGGAAGTGATGTTTTAAGAGAGATTGTCAGTGGCTCAGTTTATACTGTCAATAAAAGAGGGTCAGGGACAAGTATGACCTCAGTCGAAGTGCCCTGACATCCAGCCAGATGCTGCTACATCAGCTTTGACTTGAAGGACCAAGGTGGAGCAGTACAAAACAGAGCAAAAGGGTGGCCCTGCAGTTAGGTGGGTGCTCAGCCTTTCTCCCCAGCACTCATTTATTCACAGTGTGGGTTTACCCACTGTACCCTAGCGTGTGTGTTGGGGTGGGGGAAGGGGGGATGGCAGAAAGCAATGCAGATTACAGAGATCTAGAAAACGAGATTATTGGAAGACAGGATGGCAAAATGTGTTTGTTTAGTAAGGAGGAGGAGAGAAGCCACTTTTCAAAAGCAACACTCTCTAAAATGTTAGAGAAGACATCACAAAGAGGGAAACACACACTGCTGTTCTGTAGAAAGAAGACAGGACATATGGCTTTTAATTACAGCAAGGAAGCCATCCCTGAGGCTGAAGCCAGTAATGTGTCCTGATTGTGGCTAAGCTTGTTTTCGTGGACCATTCTGAGCTGGATGCTCTTCTCTCTTCCTAGACTAGAGAGGAAGCCTGCATGACATGCTTAGTACAAACATCCAATGATTGAACTTAGAAGTTAATCCCACTCTCACAGAAGTAATAAAAGTCAGATATTTAGCATCATTCTTCATAACATAGCACTTATGGGATTCTTCTATGTAATAATTCCCTGGACTCAGTGTTTTCGTGGCTTCTGCAGAAAATTAATACTGACTGCTGGTTTTGCCACTCCTTATGCACTGTCTGAATGTAAGATTAGAAATTAATAAAAGGTAAATTGAAAATGAGAAAATCTTGGGATGAGGTACGCAGAAAAGAGAGGGAATAGGGCATAGTCACCATAAGCTGGTGCCACAGGCTCCTTGTTCAGGAGGCATCTAGTTACATCAGACCCTCAGGTTCTGCAGATTTGTTTCTTGCCTTGACAGCTGCCAGGGGATGATGCAGTGCCAGAGTTTGTAGACAGCCCAGTAGCTTTTAACACCTATTCATCTCACTCAGGTTTAAGAGCTAGGTCTTTGGCAGATTTTGCTGGTAAAGCTGTGCTGCTCTGTTGTATCTGCAAAACAGTCATTCTTATGGGCCAGGTTGTTTCAATATAGTTCTAAGTTCAGGAAAAGAAGTAGCTTATTTACTGTGAAAACCTCTACTCACTTCAACTTTTATTCTTTTTAGCAGCCTAAAATTTTTTTATTCCTTTTTTTAAAAAAAATCCCCTTTTACATTACGACTTTTCCTTCTGCTTTACCAGTCATGACAAATAATGGCTGGATGGTTCTTGTAGAGTAAACTGCTAAAAACTCTTAGAAAACCAGCATTGGACTGAATCATAATGTTCACAGTGTGACAGTGCTATGAAGAAATAAAATCAAGCAGCCAGCTTACCATAGTAGATATCCCAAAACATTTGCTGTGGGGAAGAAAAAGAAAAGGAGATTAGATTTTAATTCTCAAATAATGTCATAACCCATAAATACTTTGACAAAACAGGAAAATGTTACAAGAGAATATATACTACAGTTTAATATTTACACAGTTGTACAACAACAAATTCTGCCCTGCTAGCAAAATATGCATGAGATGGGAGGGGGCTTGTCTCCTGCATATGTTGTTTCTTAATAAGCTATAAAGAAAAATAAACACTTCACAGGCCAGAGAGGAACAGCTGAATCCTTTGGCAGTGCAGCTTCCCAGAAAAACTGTCTGGCTATTGTCTCCTTTGCATGCAGCAGCCTGGGAAGTGACCCCATCCTGTCCGCCCTGCTTGGCCCCCAGCAGGTGCTGCTGGAGGCAGAGAGGTCAGCACAGAGTAGAGCTGTAGGTCACCAACACTGCTCACCACCATGTGCCCTGTATTTCCCTTGGTACTGCAGGTGACTGTCATGCTGCTTTCCTCAACAGGACACCTCTCCCTACCACTCACTTCCCCAAAGCACCAGGGCTATGCATGGGCAGCCCTGCAGCTGTTGCCTCTGTTTTCCCTGCAAACAAAAGCTCCATCCAGGTTCCCATTCAAGAGCACAGCCTCCATCTGTACATGTCAGGAGGGCTTCTTGTACAAGGGAATCTGCAGCTACTGACCAGGTGAGCCCCTTTCTATAGGTCCCACTGCTTGTTGGTGCGCTGCTTCCCTCCATCCCAATCATAGAATCACAGAATGGTTTGGGTTGGAAGGGACTTTGAAGATCACCTAGTTCCCCCCACCATGGGCAGCGACACCTTCCATTAGATGAGGTTGCTCAAAACCCCATCCAGCCTGGCTTTGAACGCTTCCAGGGGTGGGGCATCCACAACTTGTCTGGGCAATATGTTCCAGTGCCCCACCACCCTCAATTAAGAATTTCTTCCTAACATCAAATCTAAGCCTACCCTCTTTCAGTTTAAAACCCTTTCCCCTTTCCTACCACTACATATTCTCTAACAGTGTGTGGCTCTTCCAGTGGCTCCCAGTCCCTGCCTTTGACTTCTGCGACTTGAGTGGTGTGGCTGGACCACTTGCCATTGAAGACTGGGGTAAAAATGTCATTGAGTACCTCAGTCTTCTCCATGTCCTGGTAACCACTTCTCCTGTTTTCTTCTGAAGAGGGCCCATATTTTTCCTAATCTTCCTTTTATCGCTAGCATAGCTATAAAGCCTTTCCCGTTGTCCTTGACATCCCTGGACAGGTTTAATTCAATCAGGGCTTTGGCTTTCCTAACCTGATTCCTGGTTGCTCAGACAGTTTCTCTGCATCCCTCCCAAGCAGCTCCCTGTCCTTACTTCCACCCTCTGTAGGCTTCCTTCCTGTGTTTGAGTTTGTCCAGAAGCTCCTTGTTCATCCACGCAGGAAGCTGTATTTCTGTGCGTGGTCAGGATGGGACAACAACCATATGATTTCACAACATAAGGTGCAGGACACATCATTTTCAGGAGTGACTTCGAAAAATGTCAGAGCTGATTTCTCACTTCATTTTGACCATGGAGGAGACTTGCTTGCTACCTACTGAGGTGGGAAGTGCAAAGATTTTACATGGAGAGAACCCCAAATAAATGAAGCAGGCTGTGAAGTTCTGTTTGATAAGAAAAGGATAAAGGCAGCATTTTTTATTATGCACACAGAAAAACAAAATACTTACAAGCATTTCATCATTTTCAAATACTTCTCTTGCTTCTTCATGCGTACATCTCTCTTCGAGGCATTCCCTTTCCAAGCTGCCTTGAAGCACCTCCTCCAGAAGGTGAGAACTGGCACGCCTCTGTCTCTTGATAACTTTGTTTGCATCATCAGCTGATATAAACACTGCAACATTATATGACAAAACGCTGATGTAAGTACTTAGATTAATTTCCTTGAATACTGGTCCGTGGTTTCAGTCATGTTAGACTTATATACTTAAAGAGCTCTACTACCTTAGCCCAAAATTAACCGAAAAGTTGTGACTTTTTACTTTTAGGAAATGCCTGACTTTCTCCCAAGCAGGGAGAATTTTAAGCCCTTCCTGATACATTCGTTTACTGCGTGAGACATACAGAGTGTCAATACTGTGGCACATCCAGGGGAAGGGGAAAAGCACTAACATAAAGGCAGAGGCTACTGTGTGAGACTGCATAGAGCTTTCAGACTCATTGGTAGCAGTGAATATTAGTTGTATTAAATTTTGATGGTGGATCCAAACTGACACCCTTCAGTCTTACTTCATGGCAATTTTTTTTTCTGGGAAGCAAAGCCATGACATGACTGAGTTCTCCATCAATTATCTCTTAAGGAGAACAAATAAAAACAACCCTCAGCAGGCTATATCACATATAACCCTTTATGTGGAAGATACCATAATCTTTTCAATTTCAGTAAAGAGGAGGAGATCAAAGACATGAGAATTATTGCTTTGCAATGAGACCTGCAAGTAAAACTGTCTGCCAGCTGGGTGGCTGATGCCACAATGGAGGTTGTTGCCCCCCACATTAGGCAGTATGCGGCTGTGTGTGTCAGCACGTGTTTGTCAGTTCTTCTGTATTTGGAAAGTAAACATGTTGGGGCAGAGAATGTTTGGGGGTTTTTTCTCTTCTATACAGCATTTGGGAGCCCAACACTGCTACGTTGAAATAATCAATAATCACAGAATTTGAAAAAGTGAGAGCAAGAACAAAATTATTCTGAAACTGCATACAGATGTTTAGTTATGGTTTTGATGGTTATCCCATAAGAAACTGGCTTGCACATGATATTAAAAAAGGAAAAAAGAAAAAGCTTCATGACTGTGATTTCCATTTTAAAGAGTTATCAGATCCTCAGCACACATTTCTGCCATGCAGTGGTACTGCCACATCCAGCACAGCTGGCAGTGCACTTCTGCTGCTGCCAGGGGCGTTTTGACCTTCTTTAAGAGGTCACTATCTTTTTCTTCTTTGCCCAGCGTGTCCTTATTTTTGACAAACTAGGAAGGATTAGTACAGAAACATAAATTTCTTTAAGCTATAGCAAGCATGCATCCTCTTTCATAGAACTCTCTTATTTTTATTTTAGCAGCAAATAGAAATATAAAACAAAGTTCTCTTTAGTATCTGGGGCACTTTAAACATGCTAAGAAGAGACAAAATACTACCCTGGCATAAATGATGGTACTTCAGAATTACATTGCCTCAGTAACCTACTGTAGTTTTCACTTAGCTGCATGAAATAAGTAGGAGAAATCTAAGGAAGATTAGGAACAGACAGTTTTCAGTGATGTCACTCTTTGCTAAAATGTAAACACGATACAAGGTACAAAATTGCTGGTGTTTCTAGAGGAGTGGTAGCACAAATCAGAATTAAAGGTGCAACAAAACAAAGACCATACCTGTCTCTTCTGTCTGAAGGAAAAGGGCAGAGAGAAGGAACAGTATTATCCAAGAGCACCTTGCCATTGTTGCTCTCTGAGTCTAATGGTGCCTGCCTGCATTCCTGAAGCTCTTGGGGAAATGGCTACAGGAGAGATGAAGTTTAAAGTCCAGCTGCTCATGAGAAAACAAAACCTCTAAGGGCAAATCCTGGCTGTAATGTCAACACATGAAAAAAACCCCAAACAACAAAAAAAATCACAAACAAACCAAAAACCAAACAAAAACCCAACCTCTTGCTTAGCTGGGGCCCCTTCTCTTAGTGCCCTGGCTGACAGTGGAGACCTTGCCAGTGCTGCTGAGAGCTGCTCCAAGATTTGGGCATTCCTCCTATGCTTCAGCCTTCACTTACCGTAACACAACATGGGTGAAAGTGAACAGTATGAACATTTCTTTGTACCATATCAAAGTGCAAGTGGGAGAATGATGACAGGGACCAATTTTATGACGTGGCTCTGTCATACTCTGTCCCCACAAAACATTTGTCAAGGCTTAGCTGCAATGGGCAAATCTTATCAGCTTTTGGAACAACCAAGCACCCAAGCATGGGATCTTCCCCCTAGGGATATATCTGAATGGATATGGCATTTTTCTTTTTTACTGTTAGGTTTGTAATTCCCAGCCATGAAGGGGAGCATGGGAAACTTTTCCTGATGTCACGATCCCAGTCCCATGGAGACAGACAGAGACACATAGAGTCAGTGAAAGGAGGTGTACAGAAAGTACAGACAAGACCAAAGCACTCCCTGGGCTGCTCAGCTGGGCACTCAGTGGGTGGGATGACCCTGCTTCCCAACCCTGGACAAGGGGAAGGATAAGCCCATTGGCATGCAATGGCAATGGTGCTGCTGGGAGCTTTTTTGCTCCCAGCATAGACAGGCTTCTGGGAAGAGCAGGAAACCATTTCTACACTGGGAGCAACAGCTGTTGAGAGGAAGAGTGTTTTAACTTAATCTGAGTTATAAACCTAGTGATGATTCTGTGTTTCCATGTCATAAATCCCCAGCTATTATATGAGTATGCAGTTCTTTTAACAAATTATAATTAATCTGAGCATCCATGGGTAAATCCCCAAATAAAACTTCACTTCCCAACACTTGCAGCTTTTAAAACAAGATTCAGTGAGTACTGAGGCAGGTGAGAAAAGAAGACCACAAGCCTCACCAAGGCCAGTCCCTACCAACCCAGGACTAATGCTACAGCTCACATCACAGACCCTAATGCCTTCAGCAAATGATCAACCTCTGTTTTAAAACTGCATTGTGGGAAGGCTTTCCTGCACAGTTTCTGCAGGTCTGTTGTTCCAGAAGTTCATTTGGAGTTAAAACTCTTTTAATATCAAGCTTGATTTTATTCACAGCCAGCTCATAATCTTGCATATTTGTTTTTCCCTGTTTGATATTTCTGCAGAATGAATTAGTACAGCATCCCATCCACTCTGGTTAACTGTGTATGAAGCTTACTTTAGTAAAAGAGCTTTCCATTCTCTCCTCAGTCCTTTTGCACCTGTCCCAGCCAAAGTTTTCTTGGCTAGGGAAAGGGAGGGCTGTTTCCAGTGGTCACATCTGGTGGCTGCTGGGGTGTTCCTGTGCCCAGGAGCTGCTGTGGAGGCTCATGTCACGTCACATCACGTCACGTCACGTCACGTCACGTCACGTCACGTCACGTCACGTCACGTCACCTCACCTCACCTCACCTCACCTCACCTCACCTCACCTCACCTCACCTTCCTTGTCTTGCATGGCAGTGGCTGCATTGCTTTTCCAAACTCCTCTGGCTGTCCATCCCCACAGGAGCACCTGCCAGTGAGGCTGCTGCTGTAGTCCTCTAGTGACCTGTGACTACTTGCCTTTACCTTCTCGTGATAATGAATATCATCCCTTGCATATCCAGTACAGCAAGTCTGGCTCCCTCCGGTGTGAAAAATATGTAACCACTTGGTGTCACCACAGGACTTTTCAGAACCCAGCACAAGTTTACATTTTGCAAACCTAAACCTATGCCAATTAAGGAACTATTATAGGTATATATTAGTTATTCAAACTAATAATGACACAGCACTTCAGAAGCTGTATTATCACCAGATCTTAGTTTATGTGATTGGTTTTTCCTGACTGTGTGTCTTTTTTTTAAAGAAAGGTATCCCTTGACTATGTCCTTGGGCAAGGGACACAGTGTACTCAATATGTATGGCACTGACTTTTTTTTCTGTGTTTATGTCAATGCAACAGGCTTTATATTTTAATTTTCATATGGCTATGGAAAGTGTAATAAACAGAGGGTTTTAAAAGGGCAGCCCTTTCTGTACGTCTTTCTCTATGAAGAGTTACAGAGATTTTTTCTTCCATTCCTTTAATTACCACAGCGAACAAACAGTGATGTGTTTCATTAAGGAGTTCCGCACCATATTCCCTGTAGCCCTGTTTAAGGATTGCCTCCTGCTTGGAGGGTTACTTGTTCCAGGATGAAGCCTGCAGGCAGAGTCAGATATGAAATTAGCAGTTCCTCAGGATGGAATAACTGAAGTTGTTCCTGCTCTACCAACTGGTTCCCCCAGAAGTCATTCCCTGCCCAGTGCTGTAAGCCAAGGAAAGTGGGTTTTCAGGCCAGCTGCCCAGGCAGTGATGGGGACATGCCAATGCCACCCACCTCATGCTATGGGCCCATGGCTGGCCATCAGCCCTGCTGCAGCATGAGAGGTCAAGGACAGCCATCCTGAGTAACTCGTCACATGCTTTTTGGAAATGCATACCTCAGCTAGTGAAAAGGGACAGCAATTATTTACCTCTGCACCAAGCAAATAATGAAAGCTGATGGCTGGGCTTGCAGCCACCTTTCTCCCTGGGGGTGTCGTCCTGTGAGTGGCACACAGACACAGCAGTTAATTGTGCCTTGTGGACAATGAAGATGGTTCAAGGAGAAGGGAACTGTGGTGCTTCCACCCCGTGGCAGGAGGTGCAGGCACACAGAAGCATCTTCAGCCTCCCTTCTCCTCCACCTCGCTTTTCTTCAGTCTCTTCTCTTCGTATCAGCCCTTAACAAGGAGCTGGGAGCACTGGGATAAGGGAAATCCTGCAGCTGATTGCTCCTGCAGAGCTTGGAGGAGTGGGAGTGTTGGGGACAG
>JAWWMO010000001.1:92367433-92378728 GCA_035047845.1 Dendrocincla fuliginosa
ACGTGTTCCCTCCTCACATGTATTCCCTGGGCTGCACTGTTTGGTAAGAACAGCAGGATATCCAGAAAAGTGACATTTGCTTAATAGTTTGTTGCTTTAAATTTGTTCTTTGAATTTCTACATTTTACTACCGGTTTTGCTCCTCTCTGGAGCTGCCAAAACATCAGTGTCTATAGAGGAGAGATCATCCTAGAAGCTACTCATCCTAAGGATACAGCTTGGTTCCTGCTTGGTGTTTCTAGACTTTGACCTCATCTGTTGCAGTTTTATCTGCCACAGGGAACAACTCATAGGCTTTGTGTACTGCACTCACACATCGTTATCCCTTCTGTACCTGCATGTGACCAAAACCAACAGCTATCCAAATGCTGCAACCACAAAGGCATTGCAAACTGATGTCCATCCTTAACAGAGGGAAGATAAGACCACTGTTAACTAAAAGAAAGGCAGACTCAAGGCCTGCATCACAGCTTCTAATTTCTGTGTCTTCTGCAGTGCCAGAGCACTCCATTCTGTAGTGGTTTTAGTGAAGCAGCATCCTACTGTTAGAAAACGTATTTATTTAGTCTTACCCTACGCTGTAGTTGGAGCTGTGGTAGTGAGTTTTATAACAATATTGCACAAATTGCAGAATCCCCTATTTAAAAAGGTAGCAAGAACAATTTGTTCTAGTAACTTGGCTGAGGGTAGCTGTGGTTTTCAATACTTCTATACGTATAAAGCATTTGTGAACTGTGGTTTAAAATGTATGAAATTGGCATTTCCGCTAAGAGCACTGGCACTGATGTTCTGCTGCTTGTATTCTCATGAGGAAATGGTTTGAAATTTTCCAGTCCTGTTTCCTGCAACACTGACGCAGGCTTTGATTGAAATTTCAGCCTGTAGGTTGCAGAGTTCATCCCCTGCTTGGAGGATTGTGAAAGTCTGCATCTTCTTTGTGGTAACTGTTTTCAATTCTCTGCAGATTCCAAAAGACAAAGCTGAGCTGTCTTTGGTCAACGTTTTTGAGGTACTCCTCCTAAATGCAAGCTAGACACATACTTTCTGGAGAACATGTTATCAAAAACTAACACATTAAAAACCTGTCCCTGTATAGTGCTTACAAACAGTAGAACCCTAATAAATACAACTCACACCTTTAGGAAAAAAAAAACCAGAAAAGACTGTTAGGGAGTATTTGCTGATCTACTGGCATAACTTCCCCAAGTGCCAAAGAGTTCTGCAGAAAACACATCCCACAAAATGCTCTGTAATACAGGAATCAGTAACACTCTGGCATGGAAGGTGACAGGAAACAGACAAGATACTGTGCAATAGTTTCATAACTTCGTGTTGGTTATGGCAACATCTTGAATTCTCCCATCTGGAGCTGCCTCTCTGGAGGAAAACTGTTTGTCCGAGTCACACAGACATTTTCTACTTCTCATTGTACTTTGCTTGCAAAGAGTCACTATTTTTTTTGAGAGGACAAAGATCAGCCCAGCAATTGGAGGCAGCTGAACCCAGCCTTCAAATGAAATGACTGGGTTCAAACAATAGCAGGCAGTAAATCAGATTCCTTTTTCAGAGGAAGCACAATGTAAGGGTGTCCTGGAGTGAAAACAGAGGAAGCAAGGAAGCAGAAAGGAGGTACTTAAGAGGTGCACCCCTTCAAACCCTGCAATAAGGAAGCTTAATTCAGTAAACAAACATGGAGTGTTTCTTACCTACATAGGTGTTCCAGAATTCGTCCTAAAGGTAGGTGTGGGAAATGGGGAATAAAAGGAAAGAGTTGAATGAGAATTACTGAATTTCTCATACAGAGGATATTTGCAGCTAACAATTGTTAAAAGAAATACTTAAGTTACAGGTATATACTCTGCAGCCTTCTATTACCACTTAATAGCTTAAAACCATATGACCCATATAGCGCCCAGCTCTACAGAAACAAGTCTCATGCATTTTTCAGAAGTGTCTGAAACTCCTTTGAGATATCACAGTATGACTCAGTATAAGCACCTTGATTTGCCACAGAATTGTGTCCTTCTATCAGTTTTGACTGAATTTACTTACATTCCCATAATACCAAATTCTCAGTCTCCATCCCCACCCCATACTCCCATCAATCAGGACCTCATAAATCCTGACATTTAAAAATATTTTGTCTGATTTGTGTTTTCCTTTCTCTCTGCACTGAGGACTCCAGGTATGCTGTCTGTCCGAGACCATCCTTTCAGTGACATCTGGTCACCAGGTAGAACAGGCTGTGCTGGTTCTGCTATAGGTAAGTCAACATTTATGCTCTGAAGTACAGTGGTGATGCACCCATGACTCCCCACCCAGGACATCTTAGGGCCACTCCAAGAACATTCTGGCCATCAAGTAATGCTAAAGGGAAATGAATTTGGCCTTACCTCCAGTTTCAGGGTTCTTAACAGCCACATAGCTACAGTTGATGTTCCCTATTCCCCTCTAAGTCACTTTAAGTTTTAAAATACCAGCTTTTTTACTAACTCCAGTCTGCACAGCTGGGCCATTGCTTTTCCCCTTTAGCATGGGAATAGATCACATTTCTGTCTAAAGTTAGGCAAGCCGTTGGGGTAGGGCACGTGACACAAATGTCACATGTACAAACTTCATTCCAATTAACAGTAAGGCATTTAAGAACTGTCCACAGTATACATTCTCTCAATTCAGATAAAGACAGCCACAAAATGATAAGCACTGCAAAACTGCTTGAGATAAGTTCTGTTAAATTCCCCCATGTCAGCATTTGTCTTCTCAGACTTGCCATGGATTGCCTTGACCATAATCATGGCACTCAGCTATGCCACCCAAATAGGGTGAACATATTTCCAACACTGGTAGCATCAAAGCCTTTAAAGATCAAACACCTCTCAATGGCAATTAAATAGACCAGAACAAGTAAAAGAATGGAGGCTTTAAGATGGGCTGGCAGACATTTATGCCTTAGCAATTCCAGCCACAGTCAACCACTATTTGTTCTGTTAAGGGATTGAGAGTAACTTGTGAGTTTTGACGCCCAGCTCAAAAGATTTGAATGGTAGTTTTTAAATATGAAATATACAGAACTATGTTTCATATTATTTCATCCTTACAGTTCTTTCATTGTCTTCAAAAGCTTCTCTTGCTTCTTCTCTTGAGCAGCGCTCCTCAATGCATTCTCTTTCAATATTCCCTTTCTTCAATTCCTCTAAGAAAGAGTTAGCACGTTTTGCTCTTTCCAAGAATTTGTCAGCATTTTCTTTCTTGATGAATACTAGATAACAGAGAAAAATGATACAGATGGGTAACATTTGGTCATGGTAAAGAGTCATCAGAAGTAAGTGAAGTAGAAACAAAGCCAAAACAGACCCTTTATACAGCATTACCAGCAAAGTTAGTCCTCACACATGCTGATGCTTCTCAGGATCTCTGAGAGCAATCTCTCTCTGGGAATCAGATGCCCCGGGACAAAATGTAGGCCACTAAAATTCTCTTCTACTCTTCATTCTTGAAAATCCTGCTCAAGACTCAGCCTCGAACAGAATGACTTTCCCTGAAGGCCAGGGAGACTGCATTCCTTGATTTCGTTTTAAAGCTGACCACCAGGCAACATCACTGCCTGCTCTAGGGGCTTGTGACACAGAAACTAAATCTCACACAAACTCAAGGTGCAGCAATGTATCTACTAACAGATGGGAAAAGCCCATGTATGAGTTCTATTGCCTTTCACCATCCCAAATCCCACTGTGCTGCTCTCGGATCTTCCTCCACTCCTCCTCCACTCTTAACAGCACCTCTCAATTGCCTGCAGAAATGTTCCTGCAATACTAATATATGTGCAGGTACAGCTAAGGCAGCTGCCTTCTAAGATTTAACAAAGAACATTAGCTTTACAGGAAAGTACAGCCTGAAGTCAACCTGCTGAGTTATTTTATTACTTAAAAGCTTGGTAAAAGAGAAGACTAAGACCTGCTGCCTTTAAGTTAATGATGCAGGTAGCTGTTGATTTAAACTGGAGGATCAGAGGCATTAGGCTCATCTCTAGCACTTGACTGTGTGAGCAATAGCGTTATTCTCCAGTGAATTGTGCACACATTATCAGGAAGGAAAAACAAATCCAACACTAGAGTAAATAACTTTCCAATTACTCTGTAAAAAGCATATGTTCTAGGCAAGCATGAAGAGCTTGGAAGTCGGCATTTAATCAAGTTCTACCATCTGGAATTTATACTGAAAAAACACTTTCCAATCACAAGCTGGAGTGTGGAAGACTGTGCTACAGATGGGACTTCAAGGACTTATGCTCAGCTTGCAGCTTGCACATACCTTCTTGAGCATTCTTCACGCAGATTAACTCAGCAATAAATAAATTCCCTGATAGTAATTGTACACCTTAATATCCTCCCAAGTGAACACAGTGTGGACTTATTCTGCTTTCACTGAAACTGGTGGATCAGCCACAGGGAGACAGATTCTGTTTGTGCTATTTGTATTAAGCAATCTCATGCACAATTTGAAGCCCCACTTCCTTTGAAATGGCTCCTCCCAAGGAAGGCTTACAGAAAGTGCTTGTAACTTGCAGCTCAGCGACTGTTAGTTCATTCACCCACTATCTTATTTGCCCTTAAATCCTTCTCTGCAGCAACAGGAAAATGACAGGACACAGCCGGTGGGGTTATCACCTCTATATTCCTTTGCTTCCATACCACCCACATAAACGGATGTTTTTGTAAACTTGAACTAGCTGATCAGTCATCTGAGGATGGCCATTCTCTTTCCCAAGCTTTCTATCATGCTTCCTTCTTCAGAGACATCAAGGAGCAACAGGCACTGGACCAATGAAGTAGGATGTTCCAGAAACATGCTAAAGACCTTGTTTTAAACTCTAAGCCAGCTGAGTAACTGAAGGAAGAGTTAAACAACTTCTGAAAGGCCACTTCTTGATGCTGCCCTGCACTTTGGCATTGACCGTGGTGGTGGCACAAAGACAGGAGAGAGGGACATGCTTCCCACCTGCCACCTCCACGGCCAAGCCTTGGCCAGGCTTCCCTTCACACACGTGTGCACCTCAGGCTGTGAGGGCTGCTGTGCTCCTGCGAACGGAGGGGAGGGACAGCAATCCCACTCTCCGGGGTGGGGGGAAAGGGAAGACACAGCAGCCTAGGAAAGGCCTCGGGGACCGCCGCGGGACTTGGCATCCCTGGGGATGTGGGGGTTCTGGCAGATCGCGATGCCCCTGGCAGCTCCCGGTCCCCAAGGCGCAGCTCCCCGTTCCCAAAGCGCCCCGGTCCCCAAAGCGCAGCTCCCGGTTCCCAAAGCGCCCCGGTCCCCAAGGCGCAGCTCCCGGTCCCCAAGGCGCAGCTCCCTGTCCATAAAGCGCAGCTCCCGGTCCCCAAAGCGCTCCGGTCCCCAAAGCGCAGCTCACGGTCCCCAAGGCACAGCTCCCGGTCCCCAAAGCGCAGCTCCCGGTCCCCAAGGCACAGCTCCCGGTCCCCAAGGCGCAGCTCCCGGTCCCCAAGGCACAGCTCCCGGTCCCCAAAGCGCAGCTCTCGGTCCCCAAGGCGCAGCTCCCGGTCCATAAAGCGCAGCTCCCGGTCCATAAAGCGCAGCTCCCGGTCCCCAAGGCGCAGCTCCCGGCGCTCTCCCGGTGCGCGCCCCGGCATCCACCTGCCACCGCCTCCCGGCGCTCGCCCTGGCCATCCACCCCCTCCCCAAAAAGTGAAAAAGGTGTCGCCTTACCGCCTTCCCGAGCCCGGGGCTGTGCCGGCAGCGCGGCGCAGAGCAGGAGGAGCAGCAGGAGGAGCAGCAGGCGGCCGGCCATGGCAGCGGGGACGGGGGCACGGGGGGACACGGGGACACGGGGACACGGGACGGCGGGGACGGGACCGAAGCCTTCCCCGCCTCGGGCGGGGTGAGACTGAAGTGGCGCTGCTTTTCCCAGCCCAGAAATAGCGGAAGCGCCGGGGCAGGGGCAAAGCCGCGGCGGGATTTCTCAGTCGAGGAGGTGAGGCTCCAATGCCTTTTCTTTTTTTCCCTTTATTTTTTTTTAAAGGCCAAGGCCGCGGCTACAGCTGCTTCTTTTTTATTTTTATTTTATTTTTTTCATTATTTTTTTATTTTATTTTATTGTCCCTTTTATTTTGGAGGAGGTGAAGTAACTCGCCGTCTTTGGTGCTTCCAGAGCCACCCGTCGGATCTCCTTCAGCTTCTTGGCTTGCTTAAACAGGCTATTGTATTAAAAATGTAACTAAATCCCAGCTTTGTTTTGAGAAAGTCACTCTATGCAGCCATTATTAGTACTGATTTCTTTCAGTGTTTTAACTTTTTACTGCAAGATGATTATTTGTTCCTAAATGTCAGTATTTACACTGGGATGTTACAGAGGAGAAATTACCTTATGGACCATGGAAAACCCAAACTATTTTGTCTTCAAGGGTCTTCAGGGATGATTTTGCAATGCTGAGTGCCTCATCTAAGTTAACATGAGGCTTTATTTGCTGGCCACTGCTCCTGGTCACTTTTCTCTGTGGGATGGGACTCCTTTTAGGAGTAAGGAGAACCTCTAGAGTATGCTTGCATACTGTAAGATTTTGTTTCTCAGGTCTCTGGAATCTGCTGCTTTTCCAATTTCGGTTCACTGTTTAAATGAACAGTATACCATTATTCTGTGTCAATAAAGCAGGTTTTAGGATGTTTAGAATTGCTTGGTTTATGTACCATTTGATGTCAATGTTTTCCCCTAATAACAGAGTAAGATCAATTGTAAGTGTCCTATTCTCTGATAACCTTTTGTGACTGAGTTGATATTCTGCATGATTTGAATGATCTAGGGCGTAAGTTTTGCATAGGATGGTTAAACTGTTTTCTAATCTCCTAATCATTTTTATCTGCCTCACCTTTTCACTGTTTTAGTGCTTAGATTAGAAGGTACATTTTTTAATTGTATAGTTGATGGTGTTTTCAGAGTTCTTCAAGTTCTACCATTTATGTCTTAAGATTTTAGTGAATGGTGTTTGATCAGTGTTTTGCAGATGGTCAGACAATTATCCTATCCTGACTTTAGATGTCAGGATAGAGAGTACAATTCAGATTATACTGGACAACAAATGAAACAAACATTCCCTTTCATTTGCACTCTAGGTATTGACAAGCATAATACCAAGGCAAAGATAAGATTAAATCAGTGGTTTTCTTCACCACACATAAATATAGGGTTAAATACTGTATTTAATAGCCGTACAACAATCAAGCTGGATGCAAGGAGACTGAAATGAAGTTTTCATAGCAAACCTGTAAATGTGGAATCAACCTTTTGTCAGCTTTCATATTCTGGAGAATATCTTCCGTTCCTCTCCCTCTAATCTCCCTGTTGCCGCTGCAACTGTTGGAGAAAGCTACTTTAACATAATCTAGAAGAAACACTTTTTCTACATTTTCTGCTATTTCATCATTATATTACTGGATCCATAGCATAGGAAGTTGTGAAAGCCAGAAGCATAAATGTGTTCACAGGAGATTGCACACAATTACGGAGTGCAGGTTCATTCATGATTGTTCAATCTAATGCAACTTCTGACTCAGGAAGTCTGTACTTCACTGATTACCAGAAGCTCAGAGGGTAGCTGGAGGAAGGATTATGGTAGGCATGACGTGTTGCTGACAGTCTTTCCCTCAGCATCTAGCTCTGTCCATTAGCAGAAATGGATGCAGAACAAGCGGGACTTTGAGTCTGATTTGTTATGGTTGTTCTGTGCCTGCTTGACAAGACACACAAGTTTAGAAGCAATACCAATAAGGAAGTTATTTTATATATTCAGGTAGGCATTAGGCTTGCTTAAAATTATTAATAGTGGCATGAATATCACATGTATCACATATCTAAGATAATGAAGAAATGCTTCAATAAGAAAATGGCACAGAGTGATTGGGGGACAATAACATGCTCTGAAAATGCTCTGACTCAACATCATTAGTCCATGTTCTTCTTCAACCAGTCGATGTATTTGGATACTCTTGTGTAAACCCCATAGCTGCCTTCAACAGCACAGCCCTTTCCCCAGCTGACAATTCCAGTCAGAAACCAAGTGTTCTTGTACTTTGTAGCATGAGGACCACCACTGTCTCCCCTGCAGGAGTCCTTAACCCCTGACAGGTCTCCTGCACAGAACATGTTCTCTGTAATATTTAAATCAGTCTCCTTTTCACATTCTTGTGATTTTACACGGGGCAAATCAACTCTCATCAGAACAGAAGAGGTGACACCTCCATCTAACAGGCGTCCCCATCCGCTTACTGTGGAGAACTTGATAGAGGACAGTTCATACACAGCAAATCGTTTCTCAGGCAAACATATTGGCACCACATAGTCGGTGAGATTCACTGGTGTTTCCAGGCTCAAGAGGGCAATATCATTATTGACTTGTCCAATTGTGTATCCTTCATGAATGA
Organism: Dendrocincla fuliginosa; assembly: GCA_035047845.1. Taxonomy (NCBI): domain Eukaryota; kingdom Metazoa; phylum Chordata; class Aves; order Passeriformes; family Dendrocolaptidae; genus Dendrocincla; species Dendrocincla fuliginosa. Next base: position 92,375,867 of record JAWWMO010000001.1, read on the forward strand.
TCATCCTGGAGACTCCACTTTCTTGCTCAGTTTTCTCATCTTCATTTATTTTGTGTTCACCTGGAAAAAGTTATTAATCACAGGTCATGTCAGGGAGCTCTTTGATTCCTTGTAAGTTTAAGGAGATAAGGTGCTTCTAGTCTGACGCCTCTGAAGTACAATTCCCTTATACTACCAAAGCCTTTAACTCTGGTATTATCAGGATGAGAAACTGCCACCACCTTGACAGGAGGATACGTACCCAGTCTCACCCGGAGCTGTTCAGGGGGAATAGAATCCAAACAGTGAGCTGCAGTGACCACCCACTCTGGGGAAAGCAGGGTACCACCACACTTTTCTTTATTATCATGTATTATAAGGGCCTGCAAAAAAAGCAAATTTATGTCTTACATCAAACACGCTTGATCTGAATCTCAGTAGTGATGGGTTTTGTATTGCTTCTTTCTGATACCATATGCAACTGTATGTGAGAAGACTGTGATAACTTTATGGAGAATTTAGGAGGGGGAGTCTTCCTAAATTGACATTTTCTCCATCTTGTAGTATGAAGCTTGCCTATTATGGCCAAGACTGTATCCCTGCAAGCTGCAGCTCTAATTCTTGCCAGCAGTAAGGTTAAGGACTAAGGTATAAGAGGATAGAGGTGGCAGTGTTACTACTCTACTCCAGTGAAACCAGGCACTCCAAAACAAAGCTAAAATGCTTGACTGAAACAGGTGTATCTGCTGACTATGGATGAAGAGGGAATTTGATTACCCAGACATGGCACTTTCTGTGAATTTTTAACATTACTGATTTAAAACAATTTAAGATGGCAGTTTCATAAGAAAATTTAAAAAATAAAAGCAAGGAAAGATTTTTGAAGACTCACTTGCCATGGACATTCACCTGGAGGACATATTAAACCACCTACTATTCTCCCTCGTGCAGTTGAATTCTTTTTTGCCAGCACTGGTATTTTTCCACATGGGTATTTCACTGAAAAAAAAATTAAAACAGAAAACAACAACAGAGGGCAGCAAGTGTGATTTTATTATACTGAATTCACAGCAAAATTTCAGTGAGGCTGTTAGTTGAAGCACTGATTTCTAGTCTGGGAGTATGGGTTCTCAAAACTAAGGTAAAGCAGCTCAGCAAGTAGTCTTTTTGTTTTGGATAAGCCAGAAATACTGTAATAAATAGAGTGCAGGCCCATACATTATCATTGACATATATTCACCTACCATAGGACTTTGCAAACCATATACCTGCTTAAGATGTATATCAACAAGATGGGGTAGGATACAGGTTGGAGTGAGGAAGTGACTCTGTAGTCTACCTATTTTCAGCGACCCTGCTGACTAATCCAGTTGTACCGAGTGCACAGCATCCACAGCATGGTGAGAGAGAGACTTAAGCATAGGGTGGGCAGCTTGCCATCCCTTGTCTGGGCAGCCCCAAAGCTGTTCTGAGAGCAGACGCTATGTCTTCTGGTATGCCTCTCACAAACTGTACCTAGCTTGCTAGTGTCCAGAGAGTCTTTAATTCTTCTGAACTGCACATCTCAGTCTAAGGTCTGTTTTCAGCCTGAGCAAGAATGCGAAGATTAGCAACAAGATAATCACATCTTGACTAAACCTGGGAGTGAGCTGCAATGCAGAGGAAGCCTTGGTGTTTTCAGTACATCCTTCACCTGAAGGAGTTATCCTTCAAAGAAGGTCTACTTTTGGGGTTTTTTGTGTGCCAAATGCCTGTGATGTAACAACACACTGTCCTTCTGTCTGGCAGTCACTCTGTGCTAACACTGTGAAGGGGAATGTTCTCTTTCTACCACTTTGGGAGCCAGGGATCTATAGTCTATCCTGAGCTGCATCCGACTTCTCCATGGATGTGTAGTAAGTTCAGCTATATGAAGACAGCATCAAGCTTTTACAGGTACGGACAAGGTACGGAGAAACAGGACCAGCTGTTTGATGGCAGCTGGTGAAAGATCAGAACAGGCCTAAGACAGACCCATAACCTCTAACACTGTATGCAGGGCAACAGTGTAAAAGGGGCAATGTCCCAAAAGAAAAAGGGCCATTGTGAGAGATGTCAGGACTGTGAGAGGACTGGCAGCCTGGCAGTTATAGTTTTCTCTACTTGCAACACATAGTCAGCTCTATGGCTGTTTGGGTCCCCAAGAAGCAAGCAGGAACAAATACATCTTCCTCACAGGGGAAGACGCACTGTTGGGAATATTGAATTCTTTGTTCTCAGCTTTTAACAAAGCAGCTTCCCCATCACGTGGTATTGCAGAATCTGTTAATAAGGGATAAGCACATTAGTGGACATTTTTTTCTAATGAAATTGCTGTTGTTGACAGCTAGGTTGTCATTATCAGCTCCCTGCATGAGTGCTCCATTGAGGTGTGTAGGGGGGCATCACCCCTCAGAATTACTTAGCATGCTCCCTGCAGCTCTGTCTGTTATGTTGTTATGTTCAAATCCCCAGGGGTCTCTTTTTTCCCTCTAATAAAGTAATTCAAGTAGGCATCTGCAATGGAGTCAGGTGCCAGCTTATGTATTGGAAAAATAATTAACTTGCACTACCCTAGTCCCAGTTGAAATTGACCTTGACAAATAAGTGAGAGAAATGTTTAGGCATAGTGTCTGTAATAATAGCAAAGCTGTATTATTCCTACTAAATAAGAAAAGGAAAGGAAGGGAAGGAAGGGAAGGGAGAAAAGGGAGGGAAAGGAGGGAGGGGAGGGAGGGGAGGGAAGGGAGGGAGGGAAGGGAGGGAGGGGGGGAAGGAAGGAGGGAGGGAGGGAGGGAGGGAGGGAGGGAGGGAGGGAGGGAGGGAGGAAGGAAGGAAAGAAGGAAGGAAGGAAGGAAGGAACGA
>JAWWMO010000001.1:92378850-92434088 GCA_035047845.1 Dendrocincla fuliginosa
AGGGAGGGAGGGAGGGAGGGAGGAAAGAAGGAAGGAAGGAAGGAAGGAAGGAAAGGAAGGAAAGGAAGGAAAGGAAGGAAAAGAAGGAAGGAAAGGAAAGGAAGGAAAGGAAGGAAAGGAAGGAAGGAAATAACTGTTTTTCTTTGGGTTTAATAGGCATCTTCCTGTCTTGACCGCCGTGCTGAAATAAATACAGTAATAAAATCCAGTCACAATTTCACACTGGAGAGACAACAGTAAAAAAATGCTGCCTCAGAAATATTTTCCCACTGTGGGGAAATAAAGAAAGACTTGTGAGGCCCAGAGCCTCTCCACTTACCAGAAACCCCTAAGCCTGACCAAATCCCTGACCACCTGCTGCCATGATCTTGTCTCCACTGCTCAGTTCTTCTCTACTTGACTAGGGCCAAACATGCTCCTAAAGGAGGACACAGGGGTTCAGCTCCCTCCTATCTCTGAGCAGATGAGATGTTCAAACTTGAATTTCCCACCTCCCAGAGGACTAAAAAGAGAGGTCCAAAAGGCTCTCTGCTCGGTGGGCACACTGACACCCCCTTTTCTGGGGTGCCTAACTTGCACCAGAAGCCCAAATGTACTCTTCGGGACTCTGCCTGTGAAGAGGTAGGGAGCCGGTATCTAAGGGTTATACCTTACACCTCCTGATGTGTACGTGTTGAACACTTTTCTTCCAAAGCTGGCTTAGGCTTAGCATCAGGCTAATCTTACCTTGAGGGATGCAGGACACGCTATCATTCGCTAAAATGTAATCATCTGCACAGAAGCACACTCGTTTTTTGGACAGCTCGTCAGCACAGTACTGTTCACAGCCACCGTTCTCATAAATGCACTTCAGTTTGTCAGCCACGGCTAAAGTCAGACAAAGAGCATTTAGGTTTCAAGACAGATTTTCATGCGTAACATGAATCAATTGCAATTGAACTGTTGGCAGGGAAGCAAGGCAGCAAAGCAGATTTCTCTGATTTATGTAGAGTCACTGTATCAGAAACACCTTCCATTTGTCAAAAGCTAGGTAGGCCTGGATCTCCAGGGATTAGGGAAAAAAAGGTTATGCGTAAGGAATGTACACCTCAATTAAATAAGTCTGCATTTATACAGTAGCTGAGCTGTCTAAAGTACGGAGGTGTTGTGATTGTGTGGTAGCTATTGTAATATATGACTGAAAAATTACAATTTTTGTATTTTGCCATTTAGCAGAAGGATGCTCTGGGATGACTGTTGAGGCTGCCTGGTTAGACTTGATGAGTGCCTAGCCCTTGTTTGAACTCTCTGTGTTCTGAGGGTGTAACACTCAATGTGGGGTGTCCACTGAAATCAGTGGAAATATGTATATTAACGTCATTAACCCCTGGACCTGTCCCTCTGGGCTTTGTACCATGCAAATGCAGTGGAGTTCTCATTCACATACTGCATCGAGCTTCTAAGTCAAAGTAACTTCAGCAGTTGGGTAGGAAAAATATTCTTTCTTTTCTGTCAGATGATGTACAAAAGGCAACTTTATTTTTTTTACAAAGTCATTATAGGGCAATAACTGTCTTGCTGCCTTTCAGTACCTGACTGCTAGCTGGTTAGATCCATCATATGACACCACAAGCAGTATGAACAGTAGCTGTCACAGCTAGAATGATGCAGAATCACAGAGTCATAGAATATCCTGAGTTGTAAGGGACTCCGGAGGATCATGAAGTCCAGCTCCTGAATGATAATGATTTCTACTGTTTATCTCAATGCCTTGTATTTGAATTAATAATGGCATTTTCATTTTTTAAAGTTATGCCATAGCTGACCTTTTTCACAGCTTTTGCCCTCATATTCAACAGGACAGCGGCAAACGTAATCCTGAAACTGGTCATCACAAATCCCACCATTCTGACAGGGATTGGAGTCACACTGGTTAGGGTCTGTAAAACATTCATTGTCAGTCCAGCTCATGCAAAATGCTGCAGTAGTGGAAGAGTTTCACAGCTGTTAGAACATCCTGAATGGTCGTACCGGAATAGATGTGCCAAAACTCATTCTGGAAGAAAAAGGTGTGAGATTTAATTAAAGAAAAATTAACTCAAGTCTTACAACCCTTGTCACACAAGAGGGATTACAGACAGCCAGAGTGATGCCCCTTCTGCCTTTAGAATTTGTGAGTGTTAATATCCCTAAAATATTCTACATTATTTTCTAGACTGTACATTATTTTCATATACCAAGAGAGAAGGGCACTGTGTAACACACACAAATGGGTTACCCACAAGTAACCCTGGATCGTTGAGGTGGGATTGACTGAAGAATAAGTTGCACAATAAAACAATTTAAAGTAATGTCAGGGCAGGAATTACTGGGGGTTTGGGGAGATGACTGAGAAAGTGTTCCCTAGATGGGCACTGCCTGGGACAGCCTATCCATTGTGCCCTCCTGCAATTAATGCTGCTATGTGTCCCCCTATAAATACGAATGAAAGATGCAAACAGCAGGACACTAAGTGCTTTTTTGGTCTCGTGGTTTAGAATGTCAAAGCATACTCTTGAGTAGGGAGAGTCCTTATGAAAATGAGTGCTCATCCAGCCCCATGTTACTTACTGTCCTTGCATCATCACGGTAAATCTCTCTTGCTTCCTCGTAGGAACACTTTTCTTCCATGCATTCTCTCTCTAGTGACCCCAGTTTTATCTCTTCAAAGAAGCTGTTGGCTCGTCTTTGCCTTTGCAAAACACTGCTTGCCTCTTCCTGCTTTAGAAAGACTGAAAAACAGCAGCATGTTCTGTTTGTCATACAGCTGTGCCTGCCAGACAGAGAGGATGGGGGAACAATTTCCTCTGGAAGCTTTTCTGATTTCCAAGGGGTTTTTTTCTGAGACACTTTAGAAAAGAGATGGGCAAATGTGAAAGAGCCTCCTTCCTCTGTCTTGTCTCACAGGTAAGGTGACAACACATGAATTTGGCAGACACCAGAGCTCAGGAGGAGATGGCATGTTAGAGCACTGTTGTATGTATGTGTGCTGTATGTGTGTCAGTGACTCCTAAGGTACTGTTGCTCGTTATACGCATCTTGGCATGCACAGCAGTTTCTTTCAGTTGTAGCAGCTGGGAAGCCTGTGTCACTTTATCTCACACCAAGGTACATGGCAAAACCTGATTTTTCTGTACATGCTATAGTCAGCCTTTTGGTGACAGGCGGACCACAGTCATCCCTTCACCCACAGTCACGTGTTATCTCACACGTCTTCACTTGTTGGATCTGAAGAAGAAACTTATCCCACCACTAGTAGACCACAAGTTAAAACCCACTGCTTTAATATAGTATCTTTAGGTTTCTGTGAAAAAACCCTATGTTAAAGTACTTAGGAAAGCTGGACAATGCTGATTGTATTTCCTAGTGGAGCCTGTAGATGGCTCCTAGCGTCTGTCAACACTATAGACCACAGCCTCAGAGGGGTCTTCTCTTTGTGTGTCTATGCCATGCTTTGGGACAGCATTGGGTACATAGGTTTGATAGCAGGCATTAGCAGAGCTCGTTTCCTAGAGGTGCATCAGCTTGCAGCTGACAGAAGTGTGCATTGAAAGCACTGATATCACTGTCACCACACTGACCTGCTCCTCAGCGTCAGGATATAAGCACAACACACAACCATGCCCTCCCAGTATAATTCAGGATAAGGAACAAGAAATCCCAGTGGTACTCTATACATTTGCTCCATGTACTACACAGAACAAGTCTTGAAACTATTCATTTTTATTTCTTCCATTTTTTTTCCTTTATGTCAGTAGGGCAGCTTCTGGAACTTCACTGACAACAGCTTTTTAGCTATTTCACCTGTGATTGTGGGTAGATTTGAGAATTGAGGCTGGTGCAATTCACCTGCCTCTTCCCAGGACACTCTCCACTACGTGACCCCTGAAAGAATGGGAGTTACTTTCTGTTTGCTGGAAGGACCCTGAGGGATGCTGAAGGACAAGACTCATGTATATCTCCGTCAACATATACACAAACATAAATGATGAGAGGGTTTAGTCCAGTCTAGTGAGGTGTCTTCATAAACGTTCTTGTCTAATCAAAATATTTCCTGAATTACATGCAAAATAGTGGTCATTTCCCCCTATATTTCCAAGTTACTTGAAGGGATAAAGTATAGCATGGCATGAACTGAATTTATCCCAGGATGCTTTGCAAACATTTGATCATTATAGGAATGTCAGCTGGGTCTTTCTGCCACGATTTCAAAGTCAGTCTGTATGCATTTAATATGGCTTTCCTTGGAGGCTTTTAATTAACCTTATACTGCAGATACACGGCACATGTATCAGTGCATGGGCACAGAGTCCAACAGAGGAGCATGCGTGGGGACATGGCTGGGGACATCCACCCACTGTTATTTTGGCATTCTCCACTTATTTGCATTGGAACACTTTTGACTTTGCTGCATATTTTCTTGCCTTTCCTCACTGCAACACAGAAGACCCAGTCAATGGCTAACTGGGCATCTGAAAGCACTGGATCTGCTTTATTAACATGGGAGCTGATTTTAACACACATACTGGAGCCAGTGAAGAGCTACCTCCTCTCTGCTTTCTACTGCTGCTGAAACAGTGTGGATCCTCACCTCTTGAATTACTCATCAACTGAATGACAGGCTGTTGATGCTTCGCTTTGAGAAACGTTCCAGTTCAATATGATATAACAATAAATCCCTGTTCCTTTCTTCATGTAGTGGGCAGACAGCTAGTGGTTTGCCTGCTATCTGTCACTGAGATAATAGATTCATTTAGCAGTTCTAGAGGTGCTTAGTTGGCAGAAAATGTGCCTGGAACCATCACTGAGAGCAAACAAAGCCTTAGAATAACTCACAGGCACAGCAGGAGACAGAACAAACACGCAACCCAAAACTAGCAATGGAAATTATGTCTCAGTAATGGGAAGGATGTCCATTGCCAGGTAACATAATTACAGCCATATCCAACAACATACCTGCATCCAGAGAAAGAGGGATCAGTAGCAGAAAGCAGAGAAACAAAGCCACACACTGCCTGGAAATCATGATGAACCCTGTGAGCCAGTGTTCCGGCAGTGTATTGACATTTCAGCAAGGACTGTTTGGCCAAAGAGCTCAGCTTCAAATGCTTGGAGCCAGAGGAGGGGCTGGCGAGTCATGGAAACAGCAAAAGATCCTTGACAGCCTGGTGAGCTGAGCAGAAGGATTTGCATGTGCCCTTTTCATCCAAGTGGGGAGCTTGGTTTTGAAGCATGCTCTCCTGACCCATGCAAAGGCTATGCTGATTACACAGACCACTATCCTGGCCCTTGATTTTGCATCTAATACACCTTTTCCATGAGAAACATAAGTGCTGGGACCCTGTATCCATAGGACAGGTCTTAACTTGGGCCCACAGCCCCACATGCAGAGATCAGTGATGCGGTGTTTATCTTGCATCAGCACTCAAGATACAACCTTTCAGTTTGGAGTATGATTGAACCACTGACATCTGCCTCTTCCCATTTCTCTATCACCAGTTAAAACTCTACACTTCTGCTTGAATTTGCTTTGAGACGCTAATTAATCAGCAAGAGACACCTTACACTGTTTCTCTCCATCTTTACTGCCAGAGCCATGTGTCCTGCACAAGTTGTACCAGCTGGAAGAGGTGCTGATCTGATCCACGTTCTACTTCATTACTAACAACAGGGGTTGGAGGAGTTGATCTGCAGAGAGTGTTTTAACTGGAACATAAGCAGTCCTCTGATTTAATGGAAATCAATTAATGGCATCAGACTGGAGAGTTGACAACATTCTTGGGAAATATTTACTTAAGATAGCAGCAAGGTAAAGAGCATGTTTGTCCATGAGAAGCAAAGCATTGCCTAAAGACCGAAGAGTGTTTTCCAGGCTGTTCTCCCCTTCCTGCATGGAAAGGAAAGAGGATCAGCCCTGCATCTGAATGCTACAGCAAAGGAAAGCAATAGCTGGATTTTCACTTTGCTGCCAACACTCAGCATAATTCCCTGCAGAAGCTGTGATTGCTTAGGAAAGTCAGGCTCCTGGCTGTTGTTCACATGCAGTTGTGCTGTTTAGTGGCATTGCACACAGCTGGATGTTCTGCTTTGAAATCACTTTCTCAAGAGGCAGCATCCGGGCACTTCTCTGGATTACAGCCTGGCTAATTCCCAGCAGCCCAGTTCCTGGGACATTTGGAAACAGATGGGTGGTGCGGTCCCAGGCAGAGGAAAGAGGCCAGTTACTGGAATGCAAAAGAAGCTACAGCAGCCCTATGCTGCCTGTTGGGAATCCTCTCCATACCTCATAGCCTGCCAACACAATTTTCCTTGCTAACTTGCCTGTGGCAATGAGTTGAAAATAGCAAGTGTGTGTTCAGTTTAGCAAGACCAAACCTAAGCTTGTTGGAGCTGCTTGAAAATTTCTCTTTGTTTCATCTTCCTGGGGAAATATCTGACCCCATCTATCTGAATGAATCACACAGATCAGAGCATGAAGTTCTGCCTTCTATACCTGAGGCCAGGCTGTGTCTGCACCTATGCACCCCCTCTCCGGATAACCAGCTTAGGCTGGGTGGGTATCTCCCTCCTGGGGGAGGTGAGGTGGCTGCCACTCCACAGCGGCATTGCAGCATCTCTGCACTATGGTACCCCTTCACGTTCTTCATAACGTGCAGATCCTTTAGGACTGATGCAGTATTTTTATTCTGTCTTCCTTCCTTTCTTGGCATCTGTTAAATATGAAAGATTTTGCTTTTATTTCTTAGGAATACAGCCAAGCACTCAGTTATTATTTTTAGAGCCTAGGAAGAAGACCAAATGCTGGGAACAAGAGTCAGTTCATAGGGGGACCATCCTTCTTGCAAGAAAAAGTCATGCAATTAGGCTCCATCAGGGATGAACCTAAGGAGAGTCACTGCGGATTCAGGACTCCCAGGACTACATTACAGCTCTTCGCTCAAGAACTCAGAGTTCTAATCACAAAGGTGTTTCCTACTAACTTCAGCTGGGCCAGTTCTTTGCTTAAAGAGCTGTGTTTTTAAAGAAGAGCCCCCACTTCCGTAGTGTCTTAGACCCCAAGTGTCCTGGTTTCATCTGTCATAACAGGGCTGTGTTTTGGATTCAGTGTGAGGATAATGTTGACAACACACTGATGTTTTGGCTGTTGCTGAGCAATGCTTACCCTGTCAAGGACTTTTCAGTTTTCCATGCTCTGCCAGTGAGGACCTGCACAAGAAACTGTGAGGGAGTATGGTCAGGACAGGTCAAAAGGTTATTCCATACCATAGAACGTCATGCTCAGTGTACACACTGGAGGAGTTGATTGGAAAGGGACAAGCACTACTTGGGAATGGGCTGGGCATCAGGCAGTGGGTGGTGAGCAATTGTATTGTGCATCACTTGTTTCTCTTGGTTTTTTTCTCTCTCTCTGTGCCTTTCCTTTTGATACTATTAATATTATTATATTAGTAGTATTATATTTTATTTTGTTTTAATTATTAAATTGTACTTATTTCAACCCACAAGTTTTACTTCTTTTTCCTGGATTCTCCTCCTCATCCCACAAGGAGGTGAGTAAGCAGTTGCCTGGTACTTAGTTGCAGGCTGGGGTTAAACCCAAACAGCCCCCTTGGTGCCCAGTGTGGGATCTGGAAAGTTAACAACAGATCCAACCAGAGTGTATTAAAACAAGTTTGTTATAAGCTTTCATTGCATTGGTTTAATAGTCACTGGTTCCAGAGATGATTTATTTTCTGTCAGAGTGGTTGTGCTTGTTGTCAGGGTTGTGTTAGGCAATACCTTACTTGCAGAATTTGCTCACTGTTTTGGTGTTTATCGTCTGTGGGGCCTGGGCTAAGGCTATGATTTTGTTGTACTTTACAGGATCAGCTTATGATCTGATAGCATTGCTCACCATGAAACTAATCTGGTGTGTGTTCTCAGCATTGCCATCACCTCTGTGTTTCAGGAGCCATCTATTGGGAACTATTAAAAACTACACACTTATCCTTGCAGAACCAGCCTGTGGATGAGATCCCTCCCTCCCTCCCTTCTCTTTCCCTTCCCTTCCCTTTCCCTTTCCCTTTCCCTTCTTCTTTCTTTCTTTAGGCCAATAAAAGTAGTATTTGAAAATTTTAAATGTTTCTAGTGTCTCTAAACCAGCCTGGCCCCAAACCCCATGACAACCACTGCTACTTTAAGGAGGAAGAGAGGGATTCAAATTCCAGCAACAGGCTCTGAAGCTGCTCAAATACTGTTAACAAGCACTGGAGCTACTCAAACTCCAGTTTGATTTCACATGGGGGGCTGTTCAGGACACCTAAAACTGACTGACTGGGTGTGAAAACACAGGCCTACCATCTGCCATGGACAGATCCAGACTACACTGGAACAGGTTGAAGCTCTGGAACACCTGGAAGAAAATAGTCTAAATCCTTCTGAAAGGCAGTTTTGCCATAAAACAAAGTAAAGGTCAAGGGACCTGCACAGGAGATTCAATTTTAGGGAATACAATGGCAAGATGGGTGTTGTCACATCTCAATGGATGCAATCAACAAAATAATAGCAATGTCTCCACCAACTAGCAAGAAAGAAACACAGCTTTCCTAAGTGTTGCAGGTTTCTGGAGAACACACATTCCAAATTGCAGTCTGATTGTCATCCCTCTCTATCAAGTGACCAGAATGATTTCAAATGGGGCCCTGAGCAATGACAAACCTTTGAACAAATCCAGCAGGAGATAGTTCATGAAGTAGCCCTTGGGCTGGTGTGAACAGGGCAAGTGTAAAGCAGCCAGGAAGAATGGTCCTACCTGGAGCCTCTGGCACAAAGCACCAGGGGAGACTCAAGGTTGACTCCAGAGGATCCAAAGCCCACTGTACTCCAGCTGATAAGGAGATCCTGGCAGTTTATGAAGGTGTCCAAGCCACTTGGGCAGTGATTGGTTCCGAAGTACAGCTCCTCTTGGCACCACAGTTACCCATGCTGGGTTGAATAGTCCAAGGTGGGGTCCCCTCTTCAGATCATGCAACTGATGTTTGTGCAGTGGTGATGGAATCAGGACTAGCTTCAGCATGCAACAACCCAATACCACATGCCATCTTTCCTGCCCTGAAAGACTCTTAGGACAAATGGGGACTAAGTTCATGAACTAAATTAACTCAGTGGACTTTTATAAGGATGGTGTATGGACTTAGAGAATGATATCTGTATGCATATTTATCAAAAGATGGGAACGGTGATGGGGTATTTGATAGTGTGGGAGCTGGAACGACGTAAGTGGTATGGAATAAGGGTTGGATACTCTTCTGGTTTCATCTGGGGCAGAGTTCATTTTCTTCTTAGTGGCTGGCAAAATGCTGGAATTTTTTTGATTCAGTACGAGGATAATGTTGATAACACACTGATGTTTTGGCTGTTGCTAAATAGTGCTTAGCCTAAGTCAGGGACTTCTCAGTGGCTCACACTGCCAGTGAGGACCTGCACAAGAAACTGTGAGGGAGCCTGGCTAGGATAGGTGTCTCAAACTGGACAAAGGGATATTCCATACCATAGAACGCCATGCCCAGTATATAAACTGGAGGAGTTACCTGGAAGGGGCCAATCGCTGCTCAGGGACAGGCTGGACACTGGTCAGTAGGTACTGAGCAATTGTGTTGTGCATCACTTGTCCTTTCTTGGCTTGTCTCTCTCTGTTACTATTATCATTATACTTATTATTATATTATCAGTATTATTGTATTTTACATTGTTCCTGCTATTAAAGTTCTCTTACCTCAACCCACAAGTTTTACTTCTCTGTTCCCAATTCTCCTCCCCAGCCCCCTGGGTGGGAGGGAGTGAGTGAGCAGCTGCACAGTGGTTAGCTGCTGGCTGGGGCTAAACCACGGCACCAGCCAAAGGAGCAAACATCAGTTTGCTTTCCTCCCCAGAAGATCCCTAAATGTTACTTCATTTTCCTTCTTGTGTGGTTTTGTTGTAGCTAATGAGAATTTCCCTGGTGTCCTGCTCTGTAAATCTCCTTGCCAGTGCAGGCTTCTGCCTTGGCTTATGTTTTCTGAGCAATTCCAAGAAAAGTAATCCACTGTTCAATTAAAAGTGAGTATATATTAATGCAAACATGCGTCCCTGCTGCTCATGGGTGCTACAAATCAGTCTGGGGACAGCCATTCAGAAAATAGTATTTAGAATATATTTAGTGTATGTGGTTTATGCACCAAAGTTGCTTTATTAAAAAAACCCAAAAACTTAAACATGAAAAATGTTACAATGTGAAATAGAAGTCTAAAGAAAAAACATTAGCCTGGAAGACATGATGAACTGATGTCTTAGAATATGTCCTTAATTTTTGCTTTGTCTCCTACTGATATTTTTAAAAGAAAAACACAATTTTGGTACCTTTAGGTTCATATTTTAGTTGAAGACATGTTTGGAAGCTATTCGGAACTCAACCAAATCAGATCAAGGCAACTTGATCCAACAAGTCACTGGTCATTTAAACATGAGTTTTCTAGTCAGCATTCAGGAACAGTTTAAAAAAATAAATCAATAAATTCCATTTCGAAGAGGCTATAAGAGAATATTTGAGTAAGCTGTCAAGGCTGTATCTAGGTAAGAAAGCTCTTGGAATAAGCTGCTTCACAAATTCAAAGAAAATGAAATTTAAATCTCCAATAACAATCATAACTTGCCATCATTAATTTAGACTAATTAAAAGGAAGCCAAGCCTGTGACCAAGTCAATAATTTCCTGTTTCTGTTGTAATAATCTATAAATACATAAGCATCAATCTGCTAAGCTTTAAAGCAAATTATTTGTGATTTAGACCTCAAAGAAAGAACTACTTCTTTCCAGGAGAAAATTACCTGCCTGCTTGATGGAGTTCTGTATTCCCACACAGCAATTATTCTCATAAAGAGGAAATAGAAATGGGAAGATAATATTTTCGATCTTATTTTTTTTGTGACCAGCTCTAAGCTGGGGACCTTGCTTGTCAAGGGATGTGGAATGAAAAAACATTCATCTCCTTTCAAATGAAAGCCCAGAGAAGCTGCTTCAACATCTAAACATCTCTAGGCTCAGTTTACACCTGATCTTAAAGGACAACAGAACCTAGCTCTTCTGTTCCTACATCCTTAATTAAGGGAATTGAATTTAGGTAGCTTCCTTATTCCAGGCAGATCCGGCACTCACCCATACACATCTAGGGAGGCTGCTAATTCTGCGCACTCATGTGGACACTCCAGACTTCACAGTGCAGTTCATAACATCATCTGACATATGAGAGTGAAGGGGAATGGGAGTTCCTGTCATTTTGAAATGATGCGAGTGAGTTATGGTCTAACATCCTCAGATTTGCTCAATGACAACATTGGTGCAGGACAGAGAAAAGGTTTTGTGTTCCAACTAGCAAACTTCTTCTGTGCCTATGAAAGACTGTACTCCAACTTTGATCTAAGAAACCAATCAGTATTAGGTTTTTATACAGAAAACTTTTTTTTTTTTTTTCCCCACTAAGGTAAATCTGGGCTGGAATTCCTTCATTCTTTTTTTTTTTAAACAAGTATGATATGGCTCTACTCAAGAAGGTTGGACCTCCTTTTACTCGGAAAAGTAGGACTATGTGCTAGAGAGGAAGCTGTTATGTTAACAAGAGTAAACAAAAAGCAATCAAATCCTAACAACTCCTTAACTGGATCATGTAATGCACATGGCCACCAACTCAGCCCAAATCACTCTAGTCAGTGTGAAATTCACCTCCCACCATGGCATGATGGTCCTTAAAGTCATTAATCAGTGGATGTGCAAACATGTTCCTCTTCAGATGCTGCAAGAGTGAACATGGTGTCTTGTTTCTCACCCAGCTGTGACCAGTTGTGGACCTCCAACTTGTTCTGCTAAGAACACAGGATCAAGAGGAGCATGTATACAGGAACCATGGGATACAGAGCTTTCTTCAGGAAAAGCCAGGAGCCATGTGCTTTCTTTCAAAAAACTGTGTATGGGAAAAAAGGAATCAATCCAATTACCTGGTACTGGCTTTCATTTGTTATCCCCACAGTGCAGACAGGCTTTAATTTCCCAGTGCCAGGTGAGACATGATTACAAGGGGGAAATCATGGTTTTCTGTGATGGTCCAAGAATGAGCAGGGGATCTGAACACACAGCTGACAAGAAACAGCTAGACAGACCTTCTTTTTGTTCCAGATCCTCCAGCCTCTCTCTGTTTTTATATGATATCCATAAGAAGCTTTCAAGACTGTGAGACAAAATAAAACCCAGAGCACATCTACATAAAGGCATTCAGCAAGAAGTGCTGAAATTTATTCAAATTAATTACAGTAGAGACCTCTGACTTTGAACTTCTAATTCACAACAGCAGTAAAAAAGGAAATGGTGAAATGGGTTGTATTAAAGTGCAATGATGTGGAGAAAACCATTGAAATAACACAAATGAGGCTGCAGTGAGAAATGAAACGACAGTCTCATCCTAGCAATGACAGCAATATATAAGCAAATTATGTTACAGATAATTTACAAAATAACTTACATAGGTGAAGATAAGCTGAATCTCATGTTGCCATTCCATTGTTAAATATCAGACTAAATATTCCTGGTCAGTAGAGTATTATATGGGATAATTAAAAAAAGATCAGAGGATTTCTGCATTGAAAAAGATGCCTGAAGTAAAACCCTGATCAGCCTTTATATTGCAGTATTGCAAGAAACCTAAGTATTTATGAATTGTAAAGTGACACATTCAGCAGCATGAGGACTATAAATACATCTTTTACATTGATACATTTTATCTACACACATATACATATCTACACTCACATATATATACACACACAAGCACATACATGCACATATATATGCATATATGTGTGTGTACATATATATGTTTCACTTTCTATTGACCATGGCCAGCTGCATTTTGATTGCGTCTGGGGTAGGGTTGATTCCACAACCCAGGTGTAAGATCATTCTTAGAAGTGTTTGTCATTTACGTTTCCTGAGCTGCAGCCTCTAAAACATAAAATTCTGGCATAAAGATAGACTTCAGGGCTCACCCATCAGTGGGCCTGATGATTAACAGCAGTTCTCACTGACATAATCTGCTGTCCTTAGCGCTTCTGAAAAATTATGCTCAGTGCCCACTTCATTTTTCAATAATATGGTAGATGAGTCAGTTAAAAACCTGTTTTCATATAAGCAAAAATATTTGAGAGATGGACAGGAATTAATATAGTATTCTATACATGCACACTGTTTTGTATTGTTTGTAAGGATGATGTGCAAAGAATGTCTGACAACATGAAAATTTACAACATTGGCTTACATCATACCTTGAAAAATGGCAAGTTTAGCATCACCTTCCCTTTAAAAAACATTAAAATACTTATTTGTAGCATAAATCTGATTATTATCTCTGATTTTTTTTTCTCTTGTGCTCCCTTTTTATAGAAATATGTCTTTTTTTTTCCTCTTTCAGTGAATCTGGAACAAATACTATGTAGACTGAAAATATGTTGGATTTCCAGCCCTCACAGGTTTGTCTGAAGGAAGGCTCTTGACCCACAATGCAGCCAAAATAGTTTCCTCTGCCTGTTACTGTATGTTAATTGTGAGAGGTGAAAGTAACCATGCAATTATCATTTATTAAAAGAAATAATTTAGTGAATAAGAACATTTGTGTATCATTGTGCACTTAGGTAGGGAAAAATCCTAAACTGCCAAGGCTATGTAAACACAGTGATCTTGGTAAAGAATTTGATTGTGAGACCAAAATATCTCAGAAAAGAACTACTCCATTGCACACATCATTAAAAGGTTGGAAAGGATGAAATAATAGTTTCTTTTGATGCTGTTGTGGTCAGTGAATAGGTCATGTCTGCATCCCAGTCTCTAAGGAGCAGACGAATATCCTGAAGACCCGAGTTAAAAGGGCGAACCAAACCTCCATCCTCCTTGCTGTAAGAGTCCCATTCACTTCATTAACCGAGGTATGTCCTTGGAGAAAGGGGTTTTGGGGGACAAAAACTTGTAAACTTGGATTTATTTTCCTCATACCTATCCTGTACAGTGATTGCTATGTTATCAGTTTACAGTGAGCATTTAGCACTGAACACATTTTGTTTGCTCACATTCAGATTCTGGCTGTTACAAAATTAAATTACAGTTCTGCAGAAACCTGATTGTGTATCAAGGAGAAAATGTGTTTTATGCTAGCAACTCGGCAGCTTCAGACTTCAGAGCATAAACGTCTAAAAACCCTATTTCAAATCATTTACCTTTTATTTACAACTTCACATTCCATGCACTTTTCACTGGGATCTTCTGTGAGAACCTGTAAAAGTCACCACTAAAAATGCTCAGAGCTGGCAACACAGAACTGGTGGTTCTCTGATGGAGTCCAATGCCCATAATCCTGCAGCAAATGACAATCTCTGGATTTACCTTCCATGGAAGTGGAACAAAGTATTAGCCCTTAATGTCAGAGAAGCTGGTACTGCTGACATTGCAGCTATCACTGCAACTTGATGATGTGCTCAAAATGCTGGAGGCAGTGCCTGATTCTGGAATAAAAGGAAAAAAAAAACACTTATTATATAGTGGTTGTTTTTTATCACTTTCTTTGATAATAGGAATCTTCAAAGACACAATAATCTCATTTAAAATAAATACCTACCAGAGCTGCTCAAAGATTGAGCTGATTTTGAATTGCCTATGAGCATCAGCAGATTGTTTGCTGGGATCCAGCCTTCTCTACCAGTACTCAGGTTCTTTACATACCTAAAAAAATATACATAAATACAATTAGGAGTCAGATTGCTTCATTTGGTGCCTTTGGAAGTTTTTCCCTAAACATCTGCCTTCCAAACACAGTTCTGCGTATAAAAATTCCCAAACACAGATCTGCGTACCAAAGTCCATCCTCCCCTTCACGAATCAGTTGAACTAGATCTCCACTTTTCACTGTAAATTCTTCAGAAACTCCTTTCTCATAATCAGTCACAACTGTATATTTACCAGGAGTCTAAATGCACACAGAGGAAAAACAAACAAATTATTTCTATTGAGTACTTTAAGGTACATTGCAGCTTTTGTTATGAAATTATAGTATTTTTCCCTTCTTTCTCATGCACCTACATGCTGAAGATTGTAAATATACATACTGAGGCAGTAAAACTCTGATTGATGACATGCAAAATCACTACATGAATTCTCACACCCTGAAAAACATTCAGTGAAATGCTTCCATTACAACAATGAGTTCATGTGTCTACAGGCAATAAAATCAAAAGAAAAAAAAAACCAACAATACCATGCTGGCAAACTCGTAACGTGATATATGTGTGGGAGTCTGTTGACAGTAGCTGAGCATGTCATCGCTTGACTGCACTTGCCAGTCTGCAGGTACACAAAGGCAGAGATGGACCTTCCCAAATTACAAACACAGGGCTTATTTAGGAGACGGGGATTTTTCCTATTGCCCTAGGAATTTTGCCCAGCCGAGCATTTCAAGGCAGACACCTTCCTTCCAGCAAGCTTCAAAGCATTCCTGTGCACTGCCACACACCATGCATTGGTATCATTTGCTTAGCTCAATAGGAAAGCATTTCTGGTTACCAGCTTGATCTCTCCTCCTCCTCCTCCGCCTTCTTCCTCTGCATCTGATGAATTCAGTGGTTCTTCAGCACTAGACCAGCCGTCATTTTCTTCAGATGCGTCAAGAGAATGGGATGGTTTGGTCCACCCTTGTGGAATAAACAGCCCACAGTTAACTTTGCAGCAGTGAACCACGGACTGGAAGCAAAATTATTCTCTCTGAAAAGCTCTTGAAGTGATCAACATGAACAGGAGAAAAACCGTACACAGGGAAGTTACTACAGTAACTGGGTAAAATTCATTGCTGGGCAAAGTTGGCCCATTTCCATCAGGGTAAGTGGAGTTGTGGCAATACACAGCCATGAATTTGGCCCTTTGGATTTATATAAAAGGAAACAAATGGAGAGAATGCAAACTCACAACTAAAAAGCAAATACATATGAATATTTGTATAATAAATATATATTATACAAAGATTAATAATGGATAGATACTCTTTTTCTTGAGAGAAAGTAGAAGACAGGAATGTACACTGTTTGGGAAGAAATTGAACACAAAGGGTTGTCACCCAAAGGAACCTAAACAGTCTGCTGGAACAAGGGATGGATGGGCAATGCCCCCTTCAAGCCATTAAGCACTTAGAGCTGTCAAGAAATTCAACACAAGCTACAAGCACTCTGTACTTCACCTGACTAGGCAGCTCATTATTTAAGGGTGTTCAGGCTGACACAAGGATACTTAAGCACACTGACTTATCGTGGTGTTAAGTCACTGCACCGAATACCACATGAACAATCTGCTGCCTGTCATTTATTGCTTTTTGTCTCTCAGGGTGAAGCATTTCATTTATTTATAAAGTCCAATCATATCCAGAGTGCACAAAACCTTTTTCCAAACTGCAGTAGGTTTTTAGTGGGATTCTTTACATTGACATCAGCAGCTGCTAATAAATATGTCAAGCTCATAATGAAGTCATAATAAAAGAGACAAATATTTTTAAATAAGATTTTGTTTCAAGCTAAATAGTAACAACGAAACTCAATGAAAACAATGAAAGGAAGAACACTTTTATGTAACTATTAGTTATAGTTATTTATGTAACTATTAGTTAAGTTGAGAAAGCACCAACATTTTTGCACTTCACTGCTTCCAAAGCTGGTCACACCAGTGCATTAGGAAAAAACTGAATATCAGAGTAAAGCAAAAGAAATCTAAGAATCACGGAAACAAATCACACTCAGAGCACACGAAACGGAGTCGGATTTTTACCTCGCCTATGCTGCTGGATGACCTGCACAAGATTAGAAGTACTGACAGTATTTGGCCCTGTTCAGGGTTAAGAATGAATTTCCATCTGTGAAGAAACTGAGTAATAAATTCCTGCTGTATTCCGTGAAAATTTCCTTGGAAGCTTACATCATCTAGTTGGCTTGCTGGACACAAATCAAATGCTTTCCTTTATATCTGAGTTAAGAACAAAGCAACGAAAGAAAACCTGATTTCTCCTAGTTGTTCCAAGCCGTCATTAGAAAGAGAACCAATGGGTTGCAAAAACGAAAATGAAAGTGAGATCACTTAAGTGCACTGCCTGTAGCCTCATACACACTGGCCAGCTCATCTGGTACATTTTGTATTACAGCTCTTGCTCCTCAACCTCTTTCTTTCCTTATATTGTGTTGATGTGTAAGAGCAGACCGGCCTGATCCTGCCATAGCAATAATACTCCTCCTCCTCATACAAGCTGGCACTCTACTATTAACAAGTCTGTATGAAAGCCCATCTCATCCTGGAAAGGCAAGTGGTCATTATGGTAATATTCATATTAGCAAACTATGGACACCAAAATCATGCATGCACATTCAGTGTGTATGTATGTATTCTGCGTGTTGTGACTAAATCAGAGCTCCCTATAAAGGCAGGAAAGGTAAGAAAATGGCAGGTAGTCTTGAGAAAAGACAAGGTTGTGCAGAAATGAGTTTAGATATGATCAGTGCCAGGAAAACCAAGAATTCATTAAATGCTTCACTTCAGAAATGGTTTCATAAGTTTCTTCACAGAGCAATGATCTGCCTACAACATGTTATTCTGACACTGAACCATTTTCCTTGAGCTCACTGTATGTAAATCAGAGCAATATAGCAGTGAAAACAAATGAGTGGGGGCAATGCACTGGGCACTGGGGAATTGAGACCGTCACCTGTGCAATTTCATCCCAAAATGCCTGGGTCAGCTGCCTGCTTATCCCTCTTTGAATTGGGGAAGGAGAAGAGATAGTGTCGTAAAAAAGATTGGAAGGTGCAAGACAAAGGGAATGTAGTAGATGTTTTAAATTAATTTACTTAGTTTAGCAGTTTAGTAAAGTGAGAAGCTGCTGGGACAGAACAGCAAATCAGACAAGCCTGTTCCAAGGACCCAATAATTTTACTGTAAGTTAACAATGATCAAGGACTCTCTTCCATGGAAAATTCCAGCCTCTGTGGAAAAGGCCATAAAACACCTTTTTTCTTCCACACAGCATTTCCAGGCCCTCAGGATTTCCGTGGCATCTGGAGATGTCTGAGTTTTGACTACTACTGCAGAAAATCAGCCTTGCAACTCTCACGTCCACCCTTGTGATGTTTCTGCATGTGTCCATCCTGGGATTGCCTGTCCATTGCCTGCTGCTCAGACAAGGTGACTGGTGTTGCACAGTTTTCCCAGCACAGCAGCTGAACCTGCACCATTTCCACAGGTGAGACAAAGACTTTGGAAACCTGGAGAGGAGGTCAGTGGTAGTGCTTGAAACAGCTGTACCTTTAGACTACTATTTTCTAAAGGACATGGTGGTGGAAAGAGTCAGGAAAAGAAGGACTGCTCTCCTTGTACTCTCTAATTAATTAGCCCTAGGGATTTGTATTCAAACCTTCACCAACAGCATTATTGGCTAGAAATGGGTTGTTCAGCTGAAATGCTTTTCTATTCTCTGCTGAGCTGTGAGCTGGGAGGACAGGAGGTAAACTGCTGCAAGGGATTTAGTTAAGTCATCGGGGTTCACAGAGTGGTAAGAAAGATGCAGTGAAAAAACTGCAGAAAGGGCAGTGACTACAGTAGTAAATGCAGTAGTAGTTTTTTTTTTACAGTAGTAAAAAAAAAAAGTAGTAAATGAATACAATAGTAAATGCAGATCTAAAATGCAAATTCCAGATGCCAATGATCTGAGCACATGAGTTTCAGATTTTTTTTCTTTTTTTAAAAGTTAAATCCTTTTCACGAGGGGCACAGTGACAGAAGGATGCTAACACATGGAAAACCATGTGTCTCCTAGTAACTGGACACCCCTGTAATTTGATTAAACATCCTTAAGCTTCTGGTTATTTCTTCAGCAGCAGATCCCTTTCCCACTGTCTTCTTCTAAAAACTAGTTATCCAAGTGCTGCTTTATTTGATACCAAGGTAAAACTTCAACCAGTTTTGCCAGCAAAAACAGTGCATAGAGAACCTGACAGATCCACTGGGAAAAACAGCTGATATCAGTGCTGCTGCACACAACAGCATCATACACGTATGCCCAGCGGTCTGATGTAACATATTACACAAGGGATGTCTGGATATTTGTGGAGTACAAGATGTGGTATCACTGTACCTCTTAAACCAAAAGGAGTTGGGTCACTCACTACTTCATGCCGTTTAGCTTTTTTGTCAGGGCTGGTAGGAGAAGCTGCAGGAGGATGAATAGGCAAAAAACACAGAAGAGAGATATTGAAGAACTGGAAAAAAGAGAATAGGTGGATTGCATGCTAAATACCTTTGAGTTTACACTGGAAAACAAGCGGATTTCTGTCATCTAATTTTAGCTATAATTGGTCCATTGCAGAAGGACAAATTAATTATTTACAAGTAGTTACTTGAAGATAAATTGACAAATTTATTTTACATAGATGAAAATATATGTAAAACTTTTCTAGATGAACTAGACATCAGCTGAATGCAATTAACTTGAATTTTAGACAAACATTACCAAATTAAACAATCATTTTGATATAAATCTAGTGCTACAGCAATACCTGGTCCTGTAAGAAGGATCATTGGCAATGTCTGGCTTTTAGCAGAAGGAGATGGAGTTTCTGTCAAGGCAAGCATGGGATATTAGTGCTCACCTCATTAACATTAGATACACAACCCTAGAGTCTCTCCAGAAAGAACTCAAAGGTAATCAGGTTTTAAACAGGCATTCTGGAAAGATGTTTTGGGGAAAAAAATATCATGCTCTTGAACAAGTGCCATCATCTTAATGCGATTCAGACCGTTCAAAGACAGCTGTTCAAAGCAAGAAGTGACTGTACCAGTGCGATTACTTGGCAGGAGGAAGCAAGAAAGGTCTCAGACTCCTAAGACCTGTTTTAGAAAAAAAGAAAACAGGACCATTTCTGGAAGAATAGGGATATTCCTATTTATTTTTCTGTCCAGGAACACAACATTTTCAGCAACATTCTGCTGTAGTTATGCTTTGGGAGTTTTGTCAACCAGGTTGCCAATACCCTCTATAAAACCTTGATTCCTTTTTGCCAAGTACAGGTGCATTTGGGGCAGATCCACTGAAGCTAGAAGCAGGCCAGGTGTCTGATCAGATGACAACTTCCTTCCTCTAGTTTTTCAACAGGAATGGGACACTATAAACTTCTTCTTGGCCTTGACAGTGAGATTGGAGACACTGGAAATTGCACTCCTTCCCTTGCATCTCCAACAGCCCCACTTTTCCCAGCTGCATCTCCTCCTCCCACTCTGGAGCTGGTTTCTCTTGAAATTCTCCCTGTCAGAGGCAATGACTTAGGAACCTAGCTTGACCTTAGAAGAACAAGCTAGTGTGTACACTGAGAACCTATCACACTACACACACATACAAAGTGATGCTTCAAATACAGCATTACACAGAAGACAGTCTAGCTTTTTTAAAAAATTACCTTTCTGACTTTTGAGGTTAGTAAAGCCCTGCAGTGTAAAGCGCTTTTTTGACAGTACAGAGCATTCTGAGGTAGAGCTAGTGTTGTCTACAAAGGAAGAAAGAGACACAGAAAGAAAAGGGGGAAGGCCATGAAAAGATCAAGGCAGAAAGTAATTTGCAGCCCTGGCAGGGAACCTGCATGTTAGGATGAGAAAGGGCAATTGAAAGTCCAGGTACAACATGTGTGGCCAGTTCTTGCTGTGCAGGGCCTTGTACTGCCACTGGCTCAGTAAATAATTTCCATGATGAGACAAAACCAAAAGAAAACAAGAAAACCCCTCTTTAGAGCAGGTAATGCCAATAAATTTATCCTGAGGAAGAGAACCCTGAGAAGCTGGACAGCCCTAAGGAAAGACCTACTGCAGCCTTGGGCCTCATAACAAGTAGTTCCCACCTGCTTTTGGCCACCACCCATTTCAGATGGCTTTGTGCCTGTCCACACCACCCGCTGGAGCACAGAAATCAAGCCCAAGCTAAGGGCAGGTGGGACCCAGTGCAGCGTGGCAGCACTTTGTTGGTGGGCTGCCTTAGGGCTGAAATCAGCACAGTCCTGCTCGCTCAGGAGCAGGGCTGCCTTCCCTGCGGTACCGTGGCTGCTCTGCTGGTGGATCTGCCTGTGCCTCTGCAGTGCAGGCATGCTCTTCGCAATTAAGGACAGCGACACGCACGTGTGAACTCACCTTTGCCTTTCTCAGGGTACTTTGGTGCTACTGCAGTGCCGTAACCTTCTAGACTGGTGAGATCAGCTTTTTTCTCCTCCGTTTTTTTGGTATTTCTGATGTGGTTTCGTGAAGGACTGTTTATTGGAAGAAAACAGGGGTGAGGACCTCCAGTCACAGGCTGTCTTTTACATACAGACTGAAAACTATTTATTTGCTGCTTCCCAAATCATAGCTTCCAGGACTGAGAAAGTCATTGGTGATTGTGCATTTAAAGACCGTGAGCACATACAAATGAGAAACATCTCTCCTCACTGACTGCAATTGCATGTATGATTGGCAGTGGGAGCTACTGATAAGATGACTCAGAACAGCTTTCACTATTTGCAGCTAACAAGTTCCTCCTGAACATATTAGGAAAAAAAAAGAAGAAAGATAAAGGAATAAACTCTGCATCTTGGAAGCTCTTAACACGAGTGACAAACAAAGAACTTGGTTTGGATCTTGCAGCTGGATTCCCATCACACCTCCATTTGGGAATTGAATAGACAAAACCACTCCACAAATACTATACACCCAGGAAATTCTTCCTCACAAATAAGTATATGCATAAAAGATGTATTAGTATATTTACAAGCCAGTCAGGCTGATTTGACAACTTATTTAATTACCTTGCACAAGACGATGCTGGTAGAGGTAGAGGTAAGCTCTGTGTTTGCTCTAGTGTCCTGTGCTGACTAGCTTCTGTAATGGAGGAAAGAAAAAGAACTATTAAAATTGATTTGGGTCCTACACAAGGAAGATATACAGGGCAGGGTTTGAAGTTCAAAGAGAAGAGAGATTAAATATATATATATTTAAAAAATATTTTACCTCTGCAAGCCTGCAGTTGACTCGTCAGCACTTTTCGTATTTCATTTACCCAGGTAGCTTTAACTTCAGGGGTTGGTGCCTACCCAAAAATAAATACAATCAGCCATCAAGCACAGAAAAATTTCTACACAAACAGCTGAATGCCAGAGCATAGCCTCAGAGGAATCCTTCAAGAGGGGCAGACAAAGCTCCCTCTCAAGTCTTTCTGTGGAGAGAAACTAGTTGTAGCAACTGGAACATGGCGAAGCAAAGGCTGTGCATGTACTACGGTCAAACTCCGTCTCCCAAGCCATCCACTATTCCAGTGGCATCTATAGTAATGGTATATACAATATCCTCCACGGATATTGTAAAACATGATTATTTTTTTCCCTCAGAAGACTCTTCAATTGAAATATATTAATAAAGTACCTTATGAATTAATGTGGTGGTTTGGGTTTGGTTTTTCCCTACATTTCTTCATCGCACTATTAGTGATTAGAATTTGACCTCTGTTTCTCTTCTCTCTCTCACTTTTTTTTTTTTAAATGCATTGGCATGTTATTTACCTGTATAATGTAAACTTCTTCCCTTGCATTATACCAGATTTCAAATTTTTTTGCATCACCTTTGACATTTTCTGTTATTCCAACTGCCGCCATCTGGAAGCAAAGAGAACAAAAGCTGACCTACCACACTGGAATTATGGTAAGAACAGAAGCAGATGGATACTGGTATTCTTTGCTACCCTATTTCTGAAAAGGAAAACCACATTTGGCTTCTTGCTCAAAGGAAAGAATAGCTAATAATACATGATTGCTTGTTGGAAATAAGAGATTTAGTGCTGGCTACCTTGTAGAGAAGAAAGATTCAGGTACACTACTGACTTGTAAGATGTCTTTTAAATTGCAGACCACAGAATCTTACATCTATTTTATACTACCCTGCTCTACATTTTCTGTGCAATGGCCATCCCGCTGGCCTAATCCCATTTGGATTTTCTCAAAGGGTAACTTCCCCCCAGCATCTCTCTCTCTAACAGACAGCAACACAAAATAACACAGCCCTGCAGCACCAGTCAGGTTTGCCTGAAAGAGTGAAGTTCCCAGTGCAATGCTGCCATGCAGCTTTGCGGAGGCAAAACTAGAATGTTGCATTACTGCAGGCTAAGCCCTCAGCATCTCGACCTTGCTGGACCGCTTGGTGTCTTACATTTAAGGAATGTTTGTAGCTGTAAGAAGGTGCTTTCTCATATCCCTCTCCGTTTTCTTCTCGCTTTTTACAGAACAGCACTGCTTTCTCATGGAGGAAGAGGTGCCGCTGCATTGGCTTGAAACGTGCCAAATCTTTCACCTTTGCATGACCCTTTTTATGATCAGTCCAGACATTGAAGGATCCCTGCATTAAAAGCTTGCCCAGCTCATTCAGGTTTCCCTGGAACAAAAGAAGTGATATTTATAACTACAAAGAGATAACACTGAACTAAAACAGACAGTGTGAGCAGGTCTTTACAAGTCCAACATTCCAAGAAATCTCTCACATCAGTGTTTATGTTAGATTTGGAAATGTAATAAAAGTCAGTATTGGGTTTTTACACAGCTTTCACTGACCAACACTGTTCAGAAAGGATGTTACAGTCAAGAGATATAGAGAACTACATGTAGAGAAAGGGAGAAGGACAATACATATATTTGGCTGGTTGTTTTCTTTTCTTTTCCCCAAACTGCTCCAAAGCTGCTTGTTTTGATTTTTGTTATTTTTTGTAAGTGGAACTTTTGGGTGTAGTTTTACCCATATATATAAAAACTTAATAGTGACTCCCATTTGGCAGTAGCCTAAATCAGACTCCTCATGACAGTTTTCAGTTTCTAACTCAGTGTCAAGTGAAAAAAAAGTGAAAAAAATATTTGTGCAGACATAGCAAAATATTATTCATAGCAGGAAAAGTTCAGAAGAGTAGAGAGAGATCAATTTTCCATTATTTTCATTACACAATTTGATTTAAAGGCACTTTTTGCTAAACATTCTTCTCATTATTAGTACACAGTACAGGGTATGCTTTACATACATATAAGAAAGAAATGAAAAATTAAAAAGTAAGCAAAAATATTGCTACTCACATCATAGCCCGTAATGGCTATCTGGTGCATAGAATCATTAACTGCTTTAAGAATGCCCAGGATAGAAGTTAGTGCTTCCTGAAGATCTTCAGCACCTTCACAGTTCTTACTGTACTTCAGCATTTCCTGAGCAGAAGGGAATGACAACACACTCCCTGAGCTTTGGCAGCAGCAGCAACCAGGAATGTTCAAATTTTAACACTCAGTTTGGAACTCCTCTCTTTACACAAGCTTAAATGTAATTAATTCTTTAAAAGATGTTAACAGCTCAGTTTTAACTCAAGAGTAGATCTAGTCTCAGGCAAGTTTTTTAAGCTACTGTTAAACACAATCATTGAAATGTGCATGTGTGTGGAAAATATTTCTTACTTCAAACACGGCAAAACACTGCACATTAATTTAAATAAATTTATGATATTATATTGCTCTCATTTTGTTCTCTCAGTATAGCATGTTAATGTGAATCACAACAGCATCCTCCATAAAGACACCTTACGGTGCTCTCAAGTGCTTTTCCTAGAACCCAGCAAGGCAAGTTCCTGCCAAGTGGTGGGGTGACTACGACTGAATAATAACAAGTACTTCAGATACTCTTTTCATTTTTGCAAAGGTTTCTTAGTCCTGTTTTCCCTCATCAACACTCCATTCTCCTCTTCAGCAGAAATTTATGAGCAAAAGTAGTTACACAAGGTGTCTCTGTGTAGTATTTGCTTACCAGAAGCTTTTTGACTGAAAGAAAAAAGAACTCTGTTGAAAGCTGACAGACTGGGATTTGACTGTTTCCATTTACATCTCAGTTCACTAATTTTTAGGTTTCTGAGAAGCAGCATTTAAAAAAACAAATGCACAAAATGTACTTAATGTTATAGTTCAGTAACACGTACCTTTAGCAGTAGTTGATATTTGGTTATTCTTTGAACGGGTTTCAGTAAGTATGAGTCCAAACTGAGCTTGTGATCAAGTTTTCTTTGACATTCCTGTAATCAGCATTGGATTTCATCAAGACACTAATCTGTGTTTGTATTATTTGTTCTTGAAATGATTAAGTAGAAATAAAATCAAACAAAAACCCCAGACTCCAAAACCAAACTACCATTATTTTAGAGATTCAAGCAAGCATACCTGAAAGAATGCAGAATCTGAAAACTGCCTCCACAAACTTTCGGATCGAGGTTTATTTTGACAGTATTTTTCATAAATCTGGAAGTCTTCCATCTGGAATTGGGGAGACAAGCAAAAATTTAATAAATTCTTGTGACTTTAAGAGACAAAGTTCATAAGAATTTTTTTCATAATCACTAATGCTATAAAAAACCCACCACCACCAAAAATTGGATCACTGTTTTTTGCTTGGAATGCCTCAAGGAATTGCAAAATCACTGCTCTTGTAAGGGCTCCTAATCTGGTACTTGGAACAGCAGAATAAAATGTTCCTGTTAATTTTTTGTTTCAGTTGAATGTTAAGCATCTTACAAAGAAGCATATATTGTGTTTACAAACATATTTCTATGACAATATGAAAAACATTTCTATGAATGCCCAACCACGAGTCCCTCTATGCAACTTATTTAAAAGACTTTGTCCTTTTTCTTTATTTTCATTTCAGGAATGTGTTTTTCACTGGGAGTCACACTAAGGTAGACCAAACAGTTTGTTCCACCTTATCACTTTGGCAACTAATAGCATGACTTCAGCACTTGTTGGAAGGAAAAGGAAATAAATACTGTTGAAAACACCATAGTAACCATAACTATAAATAAAAAACCAGGTAGGAAATCAGCAGATACAGAAGTACCTCTGTCCCTTCATTTAAGGAAACTGCATCTCCATGAATGCCACTAAATAGAAGGGGGAGCTTTAGAGCATCAATAGATAGCAACAACAGGAGATTGAGTTCCACAAACACAGTCATATGTAGCCTGTAGGATGCTTCAGGTGAGACTCATTGTTTAATAAATTCCAGATTAAAAAGTTTAATTTTGTCCTATCTTTTTGTTTTCAGAATAAAAATATTTTGGACTTGCTCTGTTGAGATGTGTTCTTTAAAGAAAATGGGAAAGAACAATAACAAAAGTCCAATAAAAAAACCTAACCAAGAAAACAAACCATTTATGTGAAATGATGCAGGGCATGACTCCTCTTCATGCTTTCCTAACTGCCACTTTAAAAAAAGAAATTTTCTTTTAATGAGATAGTAGCTTTAAGAAAATTAATTACCCTGCACAAGGAAAAGTAGTCCCCAGTTCCCAATTAACACCTACATTCTCAACCTAATGCATGCTCAGGACAAACAAAAGGGATGTGGCAGTTCATACGTGAAAATCACACTCATGTTACAGTCCTAGAGAGGCTTACAAATAAAGTGCCAGCAAAAGATGACACACATACCTGATCCAGAAAGCACCGTCCTACTAGTTCTGGGTATTCTACATAGTTTTCTAATTCTCTCAAGAATATTCTATGAGGAAGAAGATTTTCTTAGAGCACATGTTAAAAAGAAGTTACCATAAATGTTCACACTCTTGCAATCCATTTTCTAAACTTTTGGAAACAGTTGTAATTCTGTACTACAAAACTCAACAAAATTCTTCTTGATCATGTACTTCAAAAGGCATAGCAAATTAAACCAGCATTCTGACAATTTCTTTTAGCTTACTGTTGCTACAACTGAAATAAAATATAAGACTGGGGAGGGAAAGGGGATTTTCTTTCTCTGCCTTATGTATTCAGCAGCAGGACTTGTACAGTTTAAAGTGTTTGGTTTTTCCTTCCAAATACCACAAACCAATCAAACCCCATGTTCCCAAGTCTAAAAAAAAAAAACCCACCTCAAAAAAATCAGTGGCCAAACTTTCATTTTAGTTTTGCCTGAGTAAGAAACAACTATGTGCTTAACTTCTCTGGAAAATCAATTTATCTTTACTATCAATTTAAATATTATCCTGTGAAGAAATACCTCTTTAGCAGCAAGGATTCAAACTTCAGAGAACTCACACTCTATATATTTTTAATATATATAAATATATATGGGTTTCATATATTAATTTTATACATCTATAGATATATAAAATTAATCTGTGTCAAACAGATGTAATAACTGAGACGGATAACCACTTAAGAGTTGAGAATTTGTGGTCTAGAGTAATAACTTACTTGCCATAGCAAATGTCACAAAAAATTTAAAGAAACCCAAACACACCTTACTTTAATTAGCTTGTAACCAGATTCAAATAGCCTGCTTCAGGAAGAGGACCACTATGCAAAATTATACCTGTATACTGCAAATATGCAGTTTCACACAGCTTCACTCTTAGGGATATTTGGTTTTCCTCTTCTATGTAATGCGAATTTTGACATGCCAGGTAGACAAGTAGAACTCAGTAAGCTCTTTTAGCAACATAAAGCAGATTAAAATAAAAAGCAAAGAATCCCATGCAAAAGCTATTTTTAGGTCTGAATGCAAATCCTCACCGGTTGTGAAAGTGATAAATTTCTTCCATATTCCCAAATAAGATATCCTTCTTATTTTGCAGTTCTGGTGAAATGAGATGAGCCATTAAGGGGTTGTCCATCTCTGCAGCATAACCCTGCAACAAAGGAGAGAGGCACAATGATTATCTCCCTTTACTTGCTGCACTCCTATCTCTGGCATGGCAGTCTGCCTTCAGGCTGACAGACAATGAAGAAAAAGCTCAGTATTAATCATGAAAGAAACATACAAATTCTGTTTTTCCATCAGCCTGGTTAGATACACACAAACAGGCTTTAGAAAAACACTAATAATTCCTGCTATTCTATATAAGCAAGGATGAAAAAATTTGCAAACATTTCCACTAAGGAAAGGCTCTGCATTCTCAAACTGCTTACAAATTATAGTTCATACTTTTCCTGTTCAGGCTTTACACATCTGAGTTTAAAGCTACAATTGCAGTACACACACAAACCTTCACACCTGTCTCAGCCATTCATGTGAAGGAACAAGCTGACTGTAGTTATTTCTGCGGGTAACAGAAACCATTAAACCACAAATTCTGTCTTTAAGGCACTTCCATTAGCTTTAGTACCAAAAGTCATAACTTAAGATTCTGACATCTTCCATTTATAATAAAAGCACACATCTGTTTATCTGGCACAGATGAGGACAAGAGAGCACACAGGTGGCTTTAGCCCAGGACTGTTCTCCTTTGGTCCTGAGGCCACCAATCTGTGTTCTCTCAAAACACTAAAAAAAACCCCAAACAAAACACCTGTAATAAAAAGAAAAGCTGCAAGAATGCTCTAGTACCTGCATTATAAGAAGATTTCTTAATGTACATACATTTCTTAATATACAGGCACTGAAAGAAAATGATTCTAACTACTTTACATTTGGATTAAATTTCTTTTAATTTTTTCAATTTTTTTTTTTTTAAACAAAAGTAGGAGAACTAGTTAGTAGAGTCAGCTAACCTGAAGAATTCAAGCATTTGGATAGGACATTGATTAATTTTTTTAAAAAAACCCAGAGTCATCCATTTAAAAATCTTGGTATTTTTGCCTCAATCACCACATAAAAAAAAGAAAAAAACAGTGGTCTAGGCAAAGATGTTGGAGCTCATAGATACTATTGGCCCCCCTGTCATCTCTCTCCCCCAAACAGGAAAATGCAGCGTCTGAAAGAGAGAGGGCACAATAAATAAATTAATAAAAATGGCACAGTCTTGAAAAGTATAAAAATAATCCATATAAAATGGATCTCAAAGTTTTTAACAGGGAAAGAATAATTGCTGCCACCCTGCAGTTTAGATGAAGAGATGCTTGAAGAGAATGATTTATTTCCACCTGAAGTAAAGATGATGCTGAACACAGCAGCATAGCCAATGTTGGCATAAAGAAGGGATACCTAATTTAGCTGAGGTGAAAAGAAACCTGACAGAGCTCATTACTTTAGAATTTTGAAACAACAGAAACATGAAATCCATACATTGCCAAAAAGTTTTTGTAATTTTTTTTCCACTTTAGGCTGATGTAGTACATGTTTTTAAAATTTAATCTAAAACCTTCATGTTTTACTACCTATACAGTAGTAGTGTTTTAAGAAAAGACAGGGTAAGATGACTTATGCAGCCACAGAGATTATTTAATCTTACTTTAAGAGTATATAATGCTTTGCTTAGTCTTTCATTTGAAAGTAGTTCTAAAAGCATCAAAGTAAAAGAAAAAGGAGCAGAATTCAATACCTAAAAACAGACTAGACCAGTATTTTTTTCCCAGTAAAAAATACTGAATTTCACAGACTGAAGTGGGACGATTGTGGTTATTAATGAAAGAAAAACTATCAAAACTTTTTTTTGCCAAAAAGCAGCTATGGCAGTTTCCCAATAATCATAGGTACTTGCTTTCTTCCCTGTAGGAATCCCTGGCAGACAGAAAACGCATGGCAAATAAACATGAACTAATAAGAGGAGACACTGTCCCTATAAAGGAGCATCGGGTTATTTTACATGAAAAATTGGAAGATTATTAGAGTAGGAGAAACAAAGGAACCGGGAAAACAGCCAGAATAGCCAAGGATTAGGATAACTAGAATTGCTCAAAAGCTGGAAGACTGCCACTGAACCATATCTCAGCAAGTATAGATCCAGAATTACTGCTGGCAGCCTCAGTCACGCAAGTTCAAGAGAGAGGAATCCCAAACTGCAAAGAGGCACAGAGAAGTGTGCCTGGCATGGCCCGAAGACTGCAGAGTTTATCACTCTGGCAGAAACCCAAGACAGCTCGGTCTAGCAAGACAAGGGTTGCACTATACTCTAACAAGAGTAATACTATGGGAATAGAAACATTCTGCAACAACCCACTGGTAGCAGCAGTAAGGACCAAAAATTCTCCAATAATCAAGTCCTGATTTTATGAACAAAACTGTAGAGATGGCATTGCATACAAAAGCAGAGAATAAAATGATTATTAAGGTGCACTCCAGACCTTTATTACCACATCTCAAATGCAACCATTCTAGTGTAATCAACACATCCTAGCACTTGGACTGGGAAGAGGACATAACTGCTATAGGAAGTTGACCACAAACTAGCAAAACCAGGACTGGAGTCCAAAACCCTCATACTTGAAGGTGTGTACTCAGAAATTATCAATCCTAGGTAATAACTTAAGACAGCTCCTATTTAAGAGTTTAACATCGGTATGGACACCAAGAGTAATACTTGGCTCAATTCCAGTTCATCCTGAATAAAATAATTCAGCTGTGGTTATCTACAATTTCATCATCCCTACAGTCAAATTAGATTGCAAGAAAATAAGACACATCAATATCTGAAGACGTAACAAACGTGAGGAACAATAGAACACTGAAGTGTGTTTGTGCAAGCAACTCAGCAGTACTGCCATTGTGCCTCCACAAGTGTGGAGCAAAAGGAGCATCAATTTCAAATGAGGATATTACTACAAGGCATTGTGTTCCCGCAGCTGTGGGAACAAGAAATGTGGAAGATTACTTAAAGACAATCAAAGAGGGATGCAAGAAACCAATTTTTTCCTCTGACACAAGTTTCTCTCAATGCAGATTCACATCCTTGTGTGACACAACCTTCCTGAAGGTGATCCAAGATCTGGAAAGAATTAATGATCATTATAAATCTCACTATATTCCACCTAAATACTAAGGCATATTTTATTTTCTGCTCAATTTGTGTTTTCTGATAGAAAAATCCTAGTTGTATCAATATTTCTAGAAAAAAATTGCACATTGCTGCCTCTGCCAAAATATGATGAGAAAGGAGAGACATAATGATCACACTGCTTGACAGGAAAAACAGAGGCTTTATAGTGATAAGGGAAACTTAAGAGCATACATGGAAGAGATAAATAGATTCACTAACAGCCACAGTGAAATTTAGTCTTTACCTCAAGAACGCAGAGAAGTTCTTCCACATATGCTCGTTCAGTCTCAATAAGTTCATTCATTACATGCCTGTGGACAAAAAAATGACAATTAAGTTGAGCCTATTCACTTATTCAAAGTAATGAGGCAACATTAACTTTGTGTGTGTTTCTACTTTACTTCAGACAATAAAAGAACAATTGCCAGGTAATGGAAAATGTGATGTTTCAAGGATATTTCTGTCAACAATTTACACATCCTTATTGAGAGATACATATTTTTAAAACATTTTAAAATTTCTGAAAATGTGTTTAAATGGGAAAAAAGTCAAATCTAAAAGTTTAAGTGCTGTAGGAACTGAATTGAAGCCTTTTATCATTGTACATACAAAGTCTGCTTATGCTGTGTTTGTAAGTATTATGGGAGCTGGAGCTGCACAGGACTATCAAATACAGACTTAAAGCTACACTGGTAATTTTAAATTAGAGGCATTTATGGCACACTTTAAATATCTCAAGGCTGCTTCAAGTTTAATTTCCCCAACCGCCTTCCTTTGTGATTTTATATATTGTAACACAAGGTTGTAACAGCAAAAAGAACATATAATTAAGCCAGTTTACAGGTAAAAATGCAAAGTCTGCTTCATGCATTGTGGGTGGTACCAAGTTATTTCTGTAATATAAATGATGCTGCTCATAAAGACAGTCTTGAAACATGGAGACTAAAACCTGCAATAGATTTACAGGAGGCTTATTACTCAAAACTATATCATCTCTGAAATGAAAATATGCAGTTATCCTGTCATAGCATCACCTTGATGCAGCAGAGTTAGAGTCTGGTACTACACAAACTATAAATAATGCTGCAGACAGATTGAAGTATCTTCCCCTGTGTACAGAGCAGAGCCAACATATTTCAAAAAGCACTGAACCATATTTCAGAGAAGCATCATATCAAAGATGCTTTCAGAGTCTTATCAAATCCTTAGCCAAACTCAGGCTTTGCTGGAGTCAAATCAGAGAAAAAGCACACTTTTTTCTTATCAAAATATACTTACTGTCGTAACACAGCTAGGTTTTCTTCATCATCCATTGTAGATCCTCCTCTGCTTTGATGGAGTTCAGTCATTTCACTCTAAAGAAGGAAACAAACAATGAAAAAAAAATCATGGCATCGCAGATGGGGGAAAAATGTGTTAAAATAGTGAACTCTCTGCTCAGCTCTACTAGTATGTGTTTTCACTGGAAAGACTGTACTACATTAAAAATTAAGGCAATTTGCAAGAATGCTGCAAAAAAATCCAAGTTAACCTAAAGGTCTTGAGGCACACAACATCTGGACACAGAAAGTTCTCCACGAGAGGCCAGTTTAGAGAAGATGGTGGTTCAAGGCCCCTTTTCCAGGAAGACATCATCAGAGTATCAGCACAATCTTGTAGGCAACAGTGTCCTTAGTCTGTTTTCCAAGCTAAAATTAGAGTACTGTGCTAACTTCCTGGTAACTTCTTAACCTGACACAGAAATTCTCTCTTAAAACTCCTTCTGTAATGGCTAAACCTAACTATGGCTTGCTGAAAATAGAGAATGGTTCTGCTTTCAACCACACCTTGAACTAACCCTTTTCTCCAAACATTGTCCATCCGGGTCATGTGGTCCTGCCTTCCTCCTTGCATTGCCTTTTGCTGACCCTTCACTGAGTTCATTCAACTCTCTAACCCAGTGAGAAACTTTCTTTCTGTTGCTGCTGTCAGGTTGCTTTCCTTGCTGGAGGCAGGGCAGGAAGACCATGCCCACTTGGGAATGATAACCCATTAGTTCAGGTGAAGCTGTCTTGGAGCCAGTGACCTCTTCACTTCCACCAGTTTTAAGAGTAGCCAATTACTACTGGCAAATAATAAATGTTTCCTGTTCATAGATTTTATATTTTGCTGCCCCTAACATTTTTCCTAATATTGGCAACTATTTTCTTTACCTTCTCTCATACCCAGCCCAGCAACAAAGCAGCCTCTATTTAAACCACACGACTGTCTCACCAGTTACTTCAATAGGGACAATATCATCACTTTTTCAGTGGAATTGCCTCATCCTTCTTGAGAGTTCCTGAATATTCCATTGTATTATGACTTTCTCAAGCAGTACATATGTGAAAAACACAAAGAAGAAAAAAATTACCTTTCCCCTCCTGTAGTTTACCCTCCGAAGTGCGCTGCTTTCTGAGTTGGGTATGTATTCTCTTTGAAGACCTAAGTGGGTAAACCAGAATCAAACAGCAGTCAGAACTTGGTCAGATCTGACACAGATGTTTGTGCAACCACAAATGGCTGAAAGTTTCTCTAAGTTTCTCAGAATAGCACAAAAAATTAAAGGCGAATACAGTTACTTACCTGGAGAGGTACAAGGAGATTTTACAAATGCTTCAGGTCTCGGTGCAACAGGCTGAACAGGACGTGTCTGCTTAGCTGCCAGTTTCTTAAGACTTACTTGTCTCTTTTGAAACATTTCTTCCATACTTTCTTGCTTCTGGAAAACCTTTTGCACATGTTCCTACCGTTGCCATAGAAATAAAAAATAACTCACATTAAAATAATAATTTAAATAATTTATTAAAATTTATAAATTCCTGTCAGAGACCTACCAACAAGCTACACTGACATTTACCACATATTGATTTGAAAGGGCAATTTTATACCACAAATGGAAATATTACCCTAACTCTTCACTCCTAACAAGGTATAATTTACTGTCATTTAGTACACTTAAAAATTGGAACATCATTTCATAAAATATCTTGTATGCTTGTTATAGAGAAATCTGGGATTCAGGTTTCCATTAAAAAACAAAAGGAAAAGTTTTTTTGACAGTGTCTAAAAGTTCTGTTACATGAAAAGATTCAACCAAGAGGAAAAGGAGTATATTCTCAAGTTCTTTAAAAAACAAACAAAAATTAAAAAAAAAAAAAAAAAAAAAAAAAACAACCAAAAAAGCAGTCACAAAGCAGAGGTCATACAGATATCAGTGAGAGGTGTGTTTTTGCTACATTAAAAAAAAAATCATATACTTCAAATACTCAGATTTATTTTTTTTAAAGCAATCCTGCTGTCTGAAAAATTGAAGTAGTATTAAAAAGTTCTGAAACTCTTGCTGCTCACCCAAAGATATGACACGGCTCAGGTAGGGAAATGTGTAGGTTTTACAGTTCCCAGGTATAACCCCTTGTACTGATTATTTAGCTTTATCAATGGCAGTACAAGAGAGCAATTCTAAAATCAACACATGGAGACATACATACACATAGACATCTTCTGGTACCTTTAGGTCCTCATTGAGGATGTGTGCATACTCTCTGCAAATTTTATTCAACTCCTTGATTTTATTGCCAGCACCAGTATCCAGGAATTTCTCAATCTCTTGTAACGCCGATTCTGCACCATCCTGAGACTGACACTTGTCTACTGGTTGTGAAGCCAGCAGGTAAATTCCTTCATCACACCACTTCATAGACTAGAAACAAAGCAAAGAACAGGCTCAGAACCCACCGATGTAGCATCAAACACTAAGAGGTCTAAAACACCCCATACCTCTACTTGTGAATTTTTCAGCTATTTAAGGAGAAAACTTTCAACACACCTACCATTATGACAACTCGTTGACTGAGGTTTTAGCAAACAAAATGGGAAACAACTGTTCCATTCAAAATTTACCTTCTCTAGTAAGTCATGCAGTTCCAGAGATTTGTTAAGATGGTTTCTCCTCCGTTCTGTCTCAGTAGTGAAGGCATCACAGAGATGATTAAGTTCACTGCATTTTGGAATAATGGAGTCCACAGCATAATGATTGCTTTGAATAAAAGCATCACCCTCTGAGGCTAGCATTCTGGCTTTTGCTACAGTTTCCTAAGAAAGCAAGCACTGATTTAGGTACATCATTTCTTGGTTCAAAATCAATAAAAAAATTTTAACATTTTTACACAGTAAAATATGCATGTTTATAAAGAATATATCTTTAGTTAACAGCTGTCTTGATTAATAAAGCAAAGTGATTTCCTGTCTTTCCAGATGCCCAAGAACTTTTACATCATCCTTTTTCTGTACTAGAAATGTTTCTGTTTTCTGTACTTCAGAAACATTACTGAGTTTAATCATATGCCTCCCTGTGAAGTAACCATTATTGTCTTCCTATGCCTTACTCAGCAGCATCCTTTGGGTATATGCATGCAATTTGGGGCACAGCAGTAATCTGACCCCAAATTAAAAAATATCTTATCTCAGCCTTAAGAGCAACGACCTCATCTAGAGAGCAGTATATTTCACTGTGAAGCACAGATTAGAAAAAGTTCCCTTTCTACATTGTCAGAGTGCCTGTTTCTGTTGGCCTTCTTTTAACATATTGTACGTTCAATACACAGCTTTCTCGTTTCAAAAATTTAATTAAACAAGTGGCTTTAATAGGAATGGCAGTGGCCCCTTGATCACTAAGTGCAAAACTTGGCTATGTAGACACTTCATGTGATTCTTCAGTGAAGTAATCACACTTTGTGACTGGTCACTCTGCTCTTTAGTGAGGGATGTCTGAGAATTAGTCTTGATTGTAGTCCCAGGTCCAATGGTTAAAGACGTTATTCCAAATTCCTTCTGCATGTTACTTGAGACACTGCTTCTGCTCTACTGTCAGCTTAACTTCTGCTCATAAGACATAATCAACAACCAAATACCACTCCCCTCCATGCATGCATTGTCATAGCTGGAATTAAGGAGACTTGCAGAGTTCTTACATATGATTTTTCTTCAAAGTTGGCAAGATCTTTCAAAATATGCTCCACATGTGAACGGCTGTTTCCCACATCTGTGAAAGCAGACAATCTCTCAGACACAATATCCAAGGCTGCTTTGACCTGAAATGAGACAAAGCTATGTATCAATGAAGAGGGTTCACCTCTCTGGAGACCCATCAGTTAAATAGCTGGTAGCCACTATTTGCAGTCAGGTGACTCACACTATGCAGTTATCAGGGCACAGAAACAAATCACCTTTTTTGTCAGTCTACCTTTACCCCCAATTCTAAATGAAAGCAAATACAAAGAAAAGGCATTGAATTAGTCCTGTTTCCTGGTACTGAAAACAAAAAAACCAACGCAGGAAAGCTAACAGAACTCAGGAAACATTTATGATCTTGCTTTTACCCGATGACAATGATACAAAGCAACTTTAATGTCCCCAGAAAAATATGAGGGAGAGGTCCTCACCCCAGCAATTGGTTGAGACAGACAGACACACGCTTGTAAGAGGGGTTCTGAGTGCTGGTCTCACAGAGACACAAGGGCTGTCCTTCGAGATCAGCTACACCAGAATAAAGAGACTGTAGGTGCCATCAAGCATATGAGTTAAACAACATGAGATCAGAAACTGGCTGTAAAAATTGTAGTTCAGCCTCCACCCAGTTTCTAACACTGTGGTTGCAACTTCCCACCCACAGTGTTGGAGACAGTTTTAATAAAATTTCAGCCAGAAGGTTTAGTGGAGTCTTGGTTCCATAAAAGGGCCTATTGGCAAGATGAAAGCATTGCAGCAGCATTTTATATTTCTGTGGTACAGAACAGGTTTCAAAGGAGTTTTTGAACACTTATACACTGCTGGGTGCATGGAAAAAAATCATAGCACTGCAGAAAAAAAGTTGTTATGTCTCTCTAGGCAAGAATTCAAAGCAGTGAAGATAGCAGTATGTCAAGTAAGGACAAGTACAACAAAAAGGTTGAAGGAAGCTTTCAAGCATACACAAGAACTGCAAAAACAAGAAGTGGGAGTATTTTCTTCTGAACCATTTCTAAATTACCAAATATTGACTGCCACCAAGAAGTTCTCACCTCTCTGAAATTCTGCTCAAAATTCCGAAGGCGCAGACACTGCTCGAGTTTTTGCTGATGCTTAATCCAAAACTCATCAAAGGCAGTTTCCGTTTCATGTAATTGAGCCAGTAGCCTTAAAAACAAACAAACCAAAACCAAACACCAAAACCCAAACAAAACATAAAAAAAACCACTGTAAGAATGATGGGTACAGCCTTCAAGGGACAATGAAATCTTCCACAGTAAACAAAAAGCCTCCCCAAAGCAATATTTTCCAGAACAAATAAACTGGATACAGGAAACTATTTAAGCATTGCACAGAATCATTTCCTAGAATAAAACTGATGTAAAACTGAAACCCAACACAAACATTTAGGTTGTGAAAAATGGGCAAGTTCTGATCTGAAGCACCTTCTCAGCTCTGGCCTGAGGACATGGAGAGTTGGGGCTAACATACATAAATAAAACATGCAAATGTGTGTGGGCTAGGACCCAAGGAACCCAAGCCTTAGGCTATAAGGAAAAAATAAGGTAAAAATTCATACTGCTGTGACCAGCCAGCTTCCTGTACATTTCTTTCCTTGGAGCAAAGCTCATAATAAACCTGAAGGCCATTGCTCCTTCTCTTGCAAGCAGAGTTACTACTTAAATATCATAGGCAAACATACAGCAGTACCACAGTGAAAAAAGCCTTATTGAATTATATTTATTTTATGCATTTATATTTATATTTTTATATTATGTATTATATATTTATATTTCAATTATATTTTAGGGCAAATGCCTTAGAACTTTTTAACTTATCTTCTAACATTGCGTTTGACAGTATGATACCCTATGGACTCTTTACAGTGCCCTTTGCTACACTTAGGCTACAAATCACAATTTTAATGAGATTTTGTCTTCAATAGCACAGAAACAAACTCTGAATTTAAAAGATAAAACTGATTAGAAAAAAGCCAGGGATTCACAGAGTTTGTTCCAACTTCCGTCACATATTGTAATGAATAGGAATGTTATGGATAAATTAGCAACCCCCACCCCGATTGTCCTTGGATAGCTGATAGCAAAAGTGACTGAAAGAACTGAATTCTGCCAAGCATTGTGGATTGGAATGGACAGTTGTTTGGAAAGAAAAGTCAGCCTGAGCGTAAGAGAAACACAGAATGACAGACAAAAAAAGAATGCAGATGCTGCCCGGGGAAAATGAGCTATGCTTCCACAGCTTTGTGAAAATGTACATCTGTCCTATGGTGAAACAATGCCTAAAAACCTGGCAGTAATTTAAGGTGTGGCAGGAGAGGGGGTTGCAGGTGGGAAGCAAAGGAAAGCAACATCTATTACTTATCAAAAGAAGTATATAGGAAATTGCTGCATAGATTCCTCAAAAGTGGTATACTCCCTAGCAGCCCTTTAAAAGCTACTAACAACCTTGATAAGTTATCAGGTTTAAAGAAAAAAAACCCCAAAACCAAAACCTCCCACTTCAAAAGGACCTAAAGAAAATGGACAAATGTACTGAAAAAAAGGGATCTATTACTTCTGTCCTCCCCTCCTGCCTTCCCTACAGCAGCAAAATTTCCTCAGATTGCACTTCAGTCTGCAAACAAAACATTGATGTTCTTTAAAATAAGGCAAAGCTGCTCAATTATATAGTCCAAATATGACAAAAAGGAAAAGAAAGAATTGTGTTGTTTTGTTGGGACCAGAACTCCAACCCCACTTCTTACAGCCAGGTGAGCCAGTAGGGGCCATTAGGGGGTTACTTTGCTCAGGACAGAGCTGATGGCAGAGAAGCTGTTTCTGAAATGTTTTATAATGTTCACATTGCATCATTTGCTTATTTTCAAAGCACGCATACGGAACTGAGCGAAAGAGCTGGGGAGGGGTCAAAGAATCCCAGAAAAGCAGCATGTTCAGCATTTCCCAGGTCTCACCTTTCTACCGTTGTTTGATTGTCTAGCTGATCTTGATTCAGCTTGTATTCAGGATTCTCAGTAACTGGTTTGGTAATACTTCCCAGTATATCATCTCCCTGTTCGACTGCTACCCTGATATCCTCCTACAAAACAAACCAAAAATCCCACATGCTGTAGTTGTGTGTTGTTGTTTTTTTTATGCAGACTTCATAAGGCAGTGAACTGGAAGAAGGATTTTAACAGTAATAGAGCAAGCACAGTTTGATTAAAAGCAGTGTTTGACAACAGACAGCAAATGTCAGCTTTTTCTATGTTTACCATCTTAAGATCCCAGTGTTACTGAGTTGAATTTTCATGGTAGAAAGCCTTCTAGTGTTGCCTTAGGCTACAAATATCTCGGAAATTTTAGATGTACACTTTTGAAACCATCAAATAGTTTTCATTTAAGCTTATTTGAAAGAACATTTGTTCATGCTTCAAAAGGCCATATATTTTCATGTGCATGCAAATACAATCAAATTTCCTGTTGCAAACAAAACTACAAGTTAAAACCACCACCACTTACAAAGAAATCACTGTTTCACATACAAATCATTATGCATTAGTACATACATAAACTTAGTTTCAAGAAATGTCATTTTTGAATGCATGAAGGATTTTTAACATCAAATCCAATAAAACAAGTGCAATCGGATTTCAGTGGTTGACATTGTTACTATTAACATTCCTAGCTATAAATT
Source organism: Dendrocincla fuliginosa (assembly GCA_035047845.1). Taxonomy (NCBI): domain Eukaryota; kingdom Metazoa; phylum Chordata; class Aves; order Passeriformes; family Dendrocolaptidae; genus Dendrocincla; species Dendrocincla fuliginosa. The sequence goes on from JAWWMO010000001.1 coordinate 92,418,446, forward strand.
AAAATACAGTTTAACTATAAGACAGCATCTTCACAAAAACTACATACCTTCATTTTGTCCTTTTTTTCTGTGTGTGTTGCAAGAAGGGAGCTGGTTGATTGCACATCATTTGGTAGTTCTGTTTCAGCCAGCTCAGTCCCAAAGGACTGAAGAATCTGAGCTGTTTGTTTAACCTTTTGGGCGAAACCTTCTATAGCCTTTTGGAATAAAAAAAAACCATTAAAGTTGTTCTGTGCTCGTGACACACATATGTACAAACAGACACACACACAAAATATAACCCTCAAAACAAACCCAAACAGATGATTGACAAGACTGAAAAATGGTCAAAGTATAATTCTGCAAGCAACAGATACCGTCACCATTAATTCCTTAATTGTATATTTTTCTTAGGCTTGTATCAGGTATATCATCTTCATATTTTTACAGTCTGGAGTTATTTTACAACTTGAGCTTTTTCTTTCTTGTAGCAAAACCAATAAACCTCAACACAATAATACACTGTAGCTCCTTTGCTCCAAGTGTTCAGAAAACCACTCCCAAGTCATTACTCATATTATTTCTCTAAGATGACTAAGTACCATTGGGAACATCTTCTCACTCTGAGCAAGTCAACTTGCATCACTTGGAATCTGCTTTATAAATGACAGGGTATAAAACAGAAGGGTTCATTAAACTGAAAAGTTAAAACAAACCCCAAGACTTACAGTGCGACGGGACAGCCATCTGTTATGGCAGTAATCCAGGGTGCCACCAAGATCTTCTGTTAATTGTGTCTTATCAATGTAGCCCTGCAGTTCTGACACTGAGCCCAGCATTATGATCTGCAGCAGGAGAGAAAAAAAGTGAACGTGATCAGTGGTGACAAGTCCCTTGTTAAGGATTCTAAGCCTCATCCTTCAGCCACTGATAGAGAAAAAAATCACTTTAATATAGAAGTGATGGAACTACTTCCTTTGGGTATAGAAATACAAACTTAACAGTTGTTTCAGTTGATGTGAATGTAAATAACTAAATACAAGCATTGAGCACAAGGCATATAAAAAAAAAAAACAACTTATGGTTTTTATAACATAAATTACACTGCCAGGTTTTTTTTTAAATCTTGATAAACCATACTTGGCTATTTTCTAACAGCAACATTCATTTCTTCTTACTTCTTCCTTGTTATCCTGGGTCTGCATGAGAGAACAATAGTGTCTACATGGATTTGGCATGTAAGGACTGGTTCCCCAAAATAAATGAAAGATGGGAAAAAGTTTCTTAAAGACTATCTTTCATTCTTGAAGTTCACTTCTGAGGAGTAAAATAACCTGTGTATCATTAGCTCTTATAGTTTCAAAGTTTATTTTAAAATATAAATGCTGTACATTTGCAAACAAAGGTACCATCAGCGGGTTTACTGGCAATATAACAACAAGCATCCATCGTATGTTTGCTCAAATGACAGAAACCATAGCGTTTGTTCATGGGAAATGCATCTGCTTCAAAATTCACATACTCTTTCAAGAATAAACCATCAGGAACTAGCTAAGATTGCTAGAACTGCCTTTAAACACGGCTTTTCTTTGGGCATTTTCTGGTCCTCACTGGCTATGTTAAGTACTTTAACAGATTCTGGGTAATAAAGTGAAAACAGAGGATTACTTACAGGTACTTTCATTTTAAACTCATCTTTGTTGAATTTGAAAGCAATGTCCGAGAGAGCTCGATGAAAAAATCCTGTTGGGCGCAGAACAAGGACCAGTTGCAGGTTTCCTGGGAAAGATGCCTGCAAAGCAAGTTTATCCTGTTATTTTCTGTGTCTCAGCTCCGGAAAATACTTTTGAACAAGGAGAAGCCCCTGATAAACCACAAACTAACTGTATCAAAGGCCTCCCATAATGGGGTGACCAATCATATAGTTACATGATTAGTACAAAGAGCTTCATTCAAAAGACATTCGCTTGTCTTCGGGAACAGGGACCTATTCTCTAGAAATCAATTTTTTTTCAGGGCTGGCTTGTACTGCTCTTCAGCTAAGATTACAACCTACCCAAGGAGGCTAATGAACAAACAGCAGTGGCTGAGTATTTTTTGTAACAGCAGTATTTTCATGGTTATTTTACCTTCTCTTTAATAGAAGGTGCTAAGAGAAACCTCCATTATTGTCTGAACACCTAACAACATATTTCTTATTTGTGCATATGATACCTTGCCAGTTGCCTAAACAACTTATTGCCACAGAGAGTGAATTTCTCAGGAAGTAGCTTAGAAATAAGCTTTAATTATGCAAACAAAAATAAACATTAAGCATAACAATTCTCAGCGGAGGTTTTCCTCATCCTCTTCCCACTAGTAGTCTGACAGATCTTCCCCACTTCTACAAGTGATAGAATGAAAACAGAAGAGAGGAGAAGCAAAAAAATACCACTAAATTGCTAAAAATCAACCTCTGCTGTGGCAGAGGTTTGCATATTTGGCATTTAGCCATTCTTGAGCACACGCAAGTGTTGTCTATTCAGTACTTCTACTGTAGGAAGGCAGTGAAACTCACTAAAGAAATGATCATTATAAAGTATGCCATTTCCTTCATTATACTGTTAGAAATTATTTCACATTTCTAGCGAGCTGAATTGCTGAAAAGGAAAAAAAGAAAAGGAAAAAAAAGCCAACAAGAAAAGCCCCACTGAGTCTTCTGATTTCATGCCTAGTGTAATAATATCTGGAAGGTTGAAGAGTGGTTTAGTACTCATTTTGAGGTTTTCAAGGGTTCCAGATACTTAGCATTGGAAATTATAAACTTTTACAGAGAAAAAGAGTTCAAAACTTTTCTGAAAACTTAACAGACTCCCCAGATATTCAATATACCCCCCATAAATCAATTTGATTGAGGAATCTCAAAGGCCTGAGCTTCTCAATCTATCTGCATTTCAGTGATGACCCAATTTTCTACAAAGCATGGTGGTTCAGTCCCAAAGAAGTCTGAGGGCAGGGAACAGAATCCAAGTAATTCTGAGTGCCCTCAGAAGCTCTTCATCCTTGCACTGTGAAGTTCATTTAAAAAGTACACTTTTCATAAAAACTAGTTACTAACTAGTGAAATTAGTAGGCTAATCTGCAGTTACCTGAAGAAGAACTTTTTATAGAAAATTCCCAACTGTATTCAGAAGAAAAAGAAAAGATGAACTTTTTTTTACCATTTTTTCCTCAATTATCATACAAGGTACAACTACAAATTTTTTTAAGAAAATTATTTCACTCATACTAAGAGGCATTACAAGAACAGACGAAAGAATTTTTTAATTAAATCTCCTCACTAATCTTTTTAGAATGATAGCCACATAGTTTATTTATTTCATATATTCAACAGATATGTCAATTTATTTTAGGCCTGTTCAGAGTCTGACTGAGCTGCTACTTTTCACTTTTAACTTCCAAGGATGACCACGAAGATGATCCAAGAGCTGGAGAACCTGCCCAGCAAGGAATTTCTGAAGGAGTCAGGTCTCTGCTCTCTGGAGAAGACCAAGGGGGCACCTCATCGCAGTATTCCAGCTGCCACTTGAAGGGCAGCTACAAAGAAGACAGAGGCTCTCTCTTCACTAGAGGCCATGTGGAAAGGACAAGGGGCAATGAATACAAGTTGTATTGGGAAAGGTTTCTTCTTCATATAAAAATACTTAATTTTTTACAGTGAAAACGATCATTCAGTGGAACAAACTCCCCTGGGACATGGTAGAATCCCCATCATTGGAGGTTTTCAAGATGCAACTGGACAGCTGCTAGATAATATCATCAAGGCTCCCTTTCCCCATGAAAGGTTGGGCCAGATGGTCTTTCAAGGTCCCTCACAACCCAAGCTGTTATTCTGTAATTCTATGATATTCAGACTATTACTGAAGCAAACAGTAGTACCTGAATGCAATGTAATGGCAAATTTTTCTGAACTGTGTATTAACTCTTACGAAATAGTTTAATTGCGTGATGAAATTAAGTAGGGTGTTCAATTCAAAGAAAATAGACAGAATACACATTACAGTTATTCTCCATCTCAGTGTGTCTCCCCAAAATGATGCTGTTGAAGCCAATACAGTCTTGTATTACTTGAATTTCCATTCAAGGCTGCCAGAATTTTCCCCTCTCTGAATAAAAGCTCAAATTCTAGATTACTCTAACTTTGTCTACGGTGCTCTCATTTCCACTAGTCTATCTCCTATTTAAGTTCCCATTTGTTTTTGTTTTTCTTCAAAAAAACCTCAGGTCTTAAAAAATGATTCCTCCTCTGCTTGTTTTATGCTAGGAGTCAAATCTGTAAATTGATCTTTGTGAAACAAAACCAAGAAAAGGGGAGATTGCTGCAGTAAACAATGTTGGACCTGTGCCAGTAATTACAATTTATCAAAGGTTGTATCAGCACTGTCCAAATACTAGTTTTCCTAAAGCCCTGGTGACTTGCAGAGACAATATTATGATGTAAGTGATACTTCGTAGATGCCTGTGAACTTCATCGACCAGTCAACTTCACCCTGGACGGGAGGACAAAACAAAAATTCTCTGTTCCAGTCCAGCAGCGTATTTGTTTGAAGCCATTGTATGTTAAGCTGACAGAGCACAATGGCTTCTCAATAATGCTGTGCCAGATGTTAAGCACCAAAAAATACTCATGTATGTTTAGAAGTGCCATCAAATAAAGTGCCTTCAAGGACTGTTTCATTGAAGTCAATGAGCCACACTGTCACTTGAAGAAGGGTGGCGTGCTTGAAGACTCTGGTTGTTTGGTTTCTTTCCCCCCACAAAGTGTCTTTCTTTACTAGATTAACATCCCTAACTTTTCCAAGCAACCTGTTCCAATGCCTCACTAATGTCACAGTAAAGAACTTCCTAATAGTAATCTAAGTCTCTACTGGTTCAGTTTAAAATCATTCCCCCTTGTCCTATGCCTGTGTAAAAAGTCACTCCTCCTCCTTTTTTATAAGCCCCCTTTAGGTACCAAAAGGCTACAATGAGGTCTCTGCAAAGTCTTCTCTTCTCTAACTTGAACAATCCCAGTTCTCTCAGCCTGTTCTAACAGGAGAGGTGCTCCAGACTTCTGATCATCTTTATGGCCTCCTCTGGATCAAAAGTTCACAAAATATTAATGTCAGAGAGGCTGTCTGTACCACCCTTACTGACCCTGAGGTTAATCCAGCTTTCAGAAATATCAGAACCATTTGAGCAATCAAAGAACCAACACTTGACTAAGTTTTAGTAGTTCTATCTTACAATACTTGGAACAACACTAATTTTCATTTTATGAACAACTTCAATATACCCACATTAACAAACTCTGTGATTGTGTTTTTCCTTCTGCACTTGCTATCATGCCATAAGCCACAGGGCACTTCTTTCCAAAATACTTCTGTATATAAAGGAGCTAATAAATACATTTATTCCTGGCTAAAATGAGGTCTCTTACACAGACTTCTTGTCAGGAAAGAACCTTGAATTAAATAAATTCATAAATGGAGCAGTTTGAAATCTAGTTTTAAAAGCCTTGAATTGTTTTGCATTAGATCCATGTGTAATGCCTGTGACATTATGATGTTGTTCAAGTGATTTACTTCTCTCTTTTTACATATTAAAAAACTATGTAATAAAAGGAAGAACTGCTGACTACATGAGGTTAACTGCAAAAGTGCCTGCACCTGTAATAAGCTCAAAACATCCAAAGCAATAAGACAAAACCATACTAATCTCAAAATAAATTTTTAATTTATCATTTACTGGACTAATTCCTAACAATAGCCACAAAATTAATAAAAATACTATTCCAGCTTCATCATCCTGCCAAGTTCTTGTTTTGAATCCAAGCAAAATGAGAAACATGAGCAGGGGTTGAAAGAAGAGCAGTATTTTCAAACTTAACCTATACAAATTGTTAAATGCCATTACAGTTTTCAGGACATGATGCAAAGAGCTAGCTAGAAAGTGAGCTAATGAGAAATACCTATCCATAATATAAAATAGTGTCTTTCATGGAGCGCCGCTTACTAAACATATCTTTTCCCCATCAACAACTCACTAAGAAACTCAACATCTCTTCACAAACAAGGCCACAGAACTCAAAGTTGGATTACTGTAATTCACTGTTTCTCACTTTGGATGTCAAACCAATGATAAGACTCCAGACAGCAAAAAAATGGGACTGCCTGACTCCTGCAAAGTTTAGGCTGGTATTAAAAAAAATAAATCACAGAACCAATTACGTTGGAAAAGACCTCCAAGATCATCAAGTCCAACCTAAGCATTCCAGTCTCTCCACTCGCTTTTGGTCTCTTCCTACCAGCTAACAGTCTTGGTCCTAATCTTCAAAGCAACTAATGGGCCGAGCCTCTGTTGCAGTGATTGCATTTTGATTTATACACAGCTAAGAAAAACAGTGCTCTAGACAATGCAGTCGAAAACAGAAGGCATGAAATCCACATGCAATGCAGCCTTAGCTAAAGGTGGCAAATCACAAAGCAAACTTTTCCAGGAGGTTGGAGAAAACCCACCTCTTGTCACATTTAGAAATGGCTGCAAAGTTTTGTAACAGGTTAAAAATGTCTCACTACTGGCCAAGCAATGTCTATAAAACTGCTTCCTCAAGAGCAGTTGACCATACATATGTTATTTCTTAGGCACCAACTTTAAGGAAGTTTATTTTCTCTGAACCTTCACTATGAGGCTGATGGATGGCTATAGTGAAACTTTTAATGATGTTGAGTGGAGTTTTTTATTTGTCTAAAAGTGTGAGTTCACACTTCAACCTTTCCCTAGAGATGGAGGAAGACAATGTTGACAGGACGACAAAAGACAATGTAATGACATAGGTTTCATTTTAAGAAAATACACCAGAACTATGAAGAGAGCAGCTTTAAAACCTACAGCACAATGTTTAGTACACAGTTTGCTCCTACAAGTGCGGATTGAATATTGCTTGTTTGGGTATGGTAACACTAGGAGAGAAAAAGAAAAAAAGAGGAAAAAGCCAGTCATTTTTGACTACATGGAAAAGGGGATCAATTTGTCTGGCATTTTTCATTCACCCAGCTTCAGCTGGGACAATACAGAGCTGCTTTGCCAAGCTATGTGACTGCTCCTCCTTGCACCCTCACCCACTTGCCCAGCCACAGGAGCTAAAATGTTCAGCAATGTCTTGTGCGTCTCTGTATACCTTTTACACTGTGTTTATCTGAAAATAGGACACGTTAATGCAAATTTAGAAGAATCACTGCAGGTGACAGGGCAAAAAGTTCAAAAACTTTTGTATCCCTAAAAAACCAATGAAATCAGAGTGAACAGCTTGCAGTTGTTCATTCTTCTTCTAATTAATCATAATTATTAATTATTATTCTTGTTCATGTCAACATTTTTCTTATAACACCTTTCAATTTCCGCTGCCTTTCTAGGAACATGACAATTTGCTATCAAAACTTCACACTTAACAACATGAAACTTGCCTTTTGGAGTCCCTACCAGAACTCCACCTCTCAGCCTGACTACCCCACTAGGCCAGATTCTTCCCAGGGTAATAAATTCACTTTAGCTAAATCAAGAGAAAATTTTTTTAAAAAGATGTTGTTTGCAGTGTCTCTTAAGCCACAGAGTCTGCAGTCTTACACTGGCTATGGACAACCTCCTGGGCTGCCTACCCATTGCAACCTCACCAAGTAGAGTATAATAATAGCAAAGCCTGCATGCCTGGGCATGTTCTTGCCACAGTCTCTGTCACATCCCAGGAAAAGTGGGGCCATCTTTCGTCCCTGTGCTTCTGGCTCTGCTTTCAGTCCTGCTGTCACCACAACGTGCTTCAGCAGCAGCCATCCTGGGTGAGCAGTGCAATCACTGACCTTCCACTATGTCTGCAAAAATAGTTTTACCTTGTCTTCACAGTCTTGACTACAGCAACATTTAAGTATCATCATGAAATACAGATTCAGCTTGTCATTGCTCATTTTCTGTCGCAGGAAAAAAAAAGTATCCCTAACAACAAAGAAGAAAAAATGAAGCCTAGAAATTTTTCATAATATAGAAAGATTATCCACAATAATTTCAGCCTGAAACAAAAAAACCTTTCTTTGTTGGTTTTGTTTCAAAACGTACTTCCAACACCCACTAGTACAAACCAAACACTGTGTGTGAAGAGTCTTGAAAACAACAAGAAATAGTAATAAAAAATAAATGCTAGTATGAATTTCTGGGTAGCAGCTGCTCAGTGCTTACAAATATACTTCCTACAGTTGTCAGAGTATTAGTGATGGGCAGATGCTCCAGCCAGGACATTCCTGTTGGGCAGTGCTCCAGCCATAGCACCCTGTGCTGGCATTTCTGATTTCACAAATCAAGAGGGGCAACTCCCTTGGGATGATTAGAAAACAATCAGGAAAGATGGCAGAAAGGATGCTGCAGAAACTACAACAAATAAAAGAATAGCCAAAACACTCTTCTCAAATAACATGAGACTTGTATCCTAACACACAGCAATAAACAGACAACAATAAAGCTTTAGCAATAGAACCCCCCCAAAACCAAACCAAAACAAAACCCCAAACCCCCAAAAGCCCAAAACCAAAACAAACAAGAAAAAAAAAAGCTGAAGAGGGTCTTTTACAAGGGTAGAGAGTGATAGGGCAAAGGGCAATGGCTTCAAATTGAAAGAAGGTAGGTTTAGATTAGATATTAGGAAGAAATTCTTTAAGGGTGGTGAGACACTGGAACAGGCTACCCACAGAAGCTGTCAATTCCCCATCCCTGGAAGTGGTTGCCAGGTTGGATTTAGCTCTGAGCAACCTGGTCTGGTGGAAGGTGACCCTGCCCATGTTGGGGGCACTGGAACAAGATGATCTTTGAAGTCCCTTCCAATGCAAAACATTCTATGACCAAAACTGCTAGAGATATCAGGCTTTCAGACTTAAGGCATAATCTGGGTATCTCAAAATACACTCAGATGCCTCATAACCAGCAAGAGACAACTCAAACTGTTATGAAAACCAAAGAAGTGGAAGTTAAATCTCCAGTTACCCTTCAGCCATTCACAAAAATCTTTATCCATCACCTCATGACTTTGGCACCAGATACGTATCTTGCATACTTGGCTTTGTTTTGGTTTGTTTTTTGGTTGGCTTGTTTTTGTTTTGTTTGTTTGGTTGTTTGGTTTGGTTTGGTTTTGGTTTTTTGTTTTTAAGGAACAGATAGCTGAAATGTATTAGATTTCATTTACGGCAAATCCTATAGTAAAGAAATGATGGACAACAAACAGTTTTTCTCTCTATCTTCTTTTGGAATAGGAAGATAAAATTTTCAAGTGTTCAGGGTTGATGTAACTATTGCTTAACCCCAACAGGAGGACTGCTACATATATCCATGGATGCAATTCAAAGACAACCCTGTTGCTGTTGAAAGAGAAGCAAATATAAATAACTATCATGCCTCTAACAGATTAGACTTCAGCTAGGAAGCATGATTTCTCTTTTAAATAAAACTCATATAATAATGAGAAAAGACGGGAAAAGCAAAATAACTCATCATCAACAGTACTGCAACCTGCAGTGTTCTTTGCACTTAACACCCTTCTCTGGGCAAATCCCTTCGGCATCAACACCTGCCTGACAATGACATGTCTCTGGTAAAGGAGAATAGTTACTCAGGTTCTGCATATTGTGATTCTAAGCAAATTAACACACACTGGAGGAATGTTACCATAAACGTTATCCTTATGGCTGTAAGCAGCATGTCTGTAGGTGCTCCCCAACCCTTACAATCCCAATTATGCAAATAAGAAAATCATCATCTGTGAAACACTTATCTGTCCTTGAAGAGAAACTACAGCACTGAATTTTGAAAGAGGTTCAAAATCTCCAGAGATATAGTCCTTTTTCTTTAATCATCCCAAATGATGCTGCTCTCAGTTTTCACTACTGGAATCTACTCAATGCTGCATCTCAAAATTTCCAGATGAGCTGAAAAAGGAAATTTTGCTAATACTTCAGTGTATCTTCAATATTTTAACATTCCTAACGTACTTGTTGTGTAAAAATTTGTATATTTGATATAATTTGCATATATGATATAATACTTGGGAATATTATCTCATTATATAGTCATTCACAATATGTCATCTAGTGGGAGTAATGTGCTACCTTTAAAGAAATACCTTTTAACTTTTAATACAGGAAAAAAAAACCTTAAGCCATAATGGGGCTACACAAACACTTAACTGTTCTCATTTGATTTTTAACTCACGGAGCCAAAACTTTTCAGCCATTAAAAATTAAGGAAAAGAGCTTACAGCTCTGTTTTTCAGCCCTTACTGGAAAGATTATTGACATTAACAATTCAAGCATGGATAACAAAAAAAGAAAAAACAACCAACCAACCACTAAGAAAAAGTAAACCAACAGTAGCATAAGCACACGATTAACACGAATCTGTCCATCTCTAGCTCTGCTAAAAAAAATAGCCTCTATTAAGCTTATTTTTCAGATTTTTAAAGTATTAATTAAAAGGGAGACTGAAAGTTAAGAGAATGTACTGTTGATTGATCACAGAAGGCACATGAGATTTTCCTGCTTACAAGTGACTCTTACTTTAAATCAAACATCACAAGATCAGTTTTTGCATATGAATTCCATTCACAAGTGGTAAACTTAACCAGGACCCTCACCCTAATCTCTTCCTAACAGGGAAGCTCACTTGAACAGTGGACCCAAAGCTCCATGTCCGTGCAAATATTAGTTCCCATCTGGGAGAGCTGCAAGCTGCACACATTCACATGCACACACACATGCTCTCCAAGTGCGTACTTAGGAAGATGTCCTGAGCTGCAGAGTGCATTAAAAGCACATCATAGACATAGGGTGCTGGGTCCAGGCAGCTGGGATACAAAAGAACTCCTGGATACTTTTTGTATCATCTATTAGCTGACATTTTGTTGGAGGAAAAAAAAAATATTTCCTGTTTTTCCACTTGTAAGAAGAAGGTTCAACACAGAAAAATCTTTCTAAGGAGTTAATTTTAAAGAGTACTCACTGCTATTCGCAGTATGGAAGCTTTCACGGAGGTCCATTTGTCCTGTCTGCGATCTATGACAAGAATAAATCCAATTCCAGCATCTCGTAAGCTAAGTTTGAAGGAAGAAAGAAGAAAAAGGGAAAGTTTAGTTAAAAATACAAATGTAACTCCTGGTTCTCTCACACAGAAAAGCAGTTAGAAATTGCTTAAAGAAAAGTAGCTTGACCTTTTTGTGCAGAATCTTCATTAAATAAACATTTACTATACTCCATTGCAAAGATGCTGCAGTCCCATATGAGTTTCACAGAGTTTGAAGATGTATTCAAAGAATTAATTCTTCTTTTTCATGAAAGATAGCTTTTACATTTCTTGTACAGGGATCACTTCAGAGGAAAATAAACCCCTTTGATTCACCACTCTTTTGGTGCTGATATAATCCCTTCCTCACACTGTTTTCAGTATAATTTCAGGATAAAAATAAAGTTGTTTTTCTTTTGCATCTGGCTTTTAACCTTGTGTTTGAATTGTCTTCCTCCTCACTGATATTTAAAATTCATTAAAAACACAGATCCTTCTGATCGTTCCGTGATACTGCTCCATGCATCTGAAATTCTCACATGCCTCCAGGTTGCAAACTTCTTCCTAGGTGCATATTTACATCCATTGAAACAAGAAAACCTTACGGCATTTAAAAACTCCAAGTCACAGAAGAGAACAATGAGATCAGATGTGCTTCTCTGGAATGGAAACATCTGTGGGAGAGATTCTGCTCAAATCCTTGTGTATGGATGACCTTTCTTTTTTGCCTGTGCTCAGCTGCATGTGGTACCGAGTCCTGATCAAGGGATATGCTCCTGTTTTATAATTCCCCATCTAAGCCAATTGTGCAATGCCAGCAGCAGCCCTTGCCAGCCAATCACAGTCAAAATGGAAACAGCAGACAAACACAGGGCAGGCAGGCTCAGATTTATTGTTTTCTCATATATTTGGTCTTTTTTTAAGACATGTGCTGTATTTTTAGTCCTGATAATAATTTATTACAAGGCCTGCTGTCTGCACTGTGTGACATTTAGAAATATTGTGCATCTATTTGTTATAGTAATATGTTAAAATATAAAAATCAGCACAAAAATGTCAGGATTCCTTATTCAAGACTGCTGAATCATGGAAACACCAGCTTATGTCACTGGCATAATGATAAGAGGATGTTTAAGAGGATGAAGAACACAGGTACCAGATGTGTCGTCCTGAGCTATTCCTCAACATCACAAATTTAAAGACAACTCACGGTCTATTCCCTCTCTTTTACAAAATGTAGTATCTCTCAAATTTACAAACAACATATGTAAGGGAAACATGAAATATCATTAAAAATGCAAAGGAACAGTTGCTTTCTTTCAGAAGAAGCTAAGCAGTCCTTTTAACACAGCAGAATACCAGAAACGACCCTCACTGCCCACATTCAGTGCATGTTACTTAACTCTTGCCTCTGGGTTAGGACAACGCTGATAAACAACATCTGAGCACTTGCCTTGTAAGCACGAACAGCCCTTGCAGACAAACAGGGCTTTATATTAACAATATGCTTCCCACTACAGTAAATTTCCATGATTTACTAGAGCTTCCCCTCATATATTTAAATGGCAAGAGAAGAAGAGAGATCCAGATTGATTTTTAACATCCTCCTGTTCCCCACTTAAAGTTCTCACTGTTTTAACTTTTAGTGACTGAGCAAAATAAAATTATAAACCAGCCAAGTTCCACAATAATCAGGTAGCAAAACAAACTCCTTGGGTACACAGAGTGGATGAATGGAGTTAAAAAGGTTCCATAGCTGTTCCCATGAGTTCAGGTGGATTTTGGAGTGTATTAAGACTCTTACAGAGCTATTTCTCCTTCTCAGTAGAAGTTCCCAGGAGCCCTGAAATTACTCCATACTTCCTCAGAGAAAGCCTAATCTCTGAGTACCGAAATGCAACATCTGTATCATATTACAAGAAACTATTGACATTTCTGTGTAACATGAATAAATTTAAAGCCTCTGACAGAGCATCAATCAAATTTATCTCCAGAAGCACAAGAAAATAAAGCTCAGCTGGAATCCCAGGGAAGATCTAGATGGAAACGCCACACAGGTAGTCACCTGTCTCAACACCTGTTAGTGAGCAGAACTTAATATCATTATCCTAGAAAAATAAAAAGACAAGGCTTACTTAAGTGGAAGTATTGACAAAGGAAAGCACATCTCTAACATAGTTCAAAAGATGTCTTTCAGCAAACTTTCTTTTTCCACTGGATCAAATATGTTGTGTGGTTGCATGAATGAGGATGGGGCTCCTTTCCAGGCTCAGACATAAAAGACAGGATTCCCCACTGCTGCCTAGAAGGGACCTAGTGGCAAAATCTTGAGCACCTGACTTCAAACCATTAACATTCTGTTAATATACACTGCTGGGAAAAAAAAAATTAAATTCTCTGTTCCAAACCAATCAGGGTGGGAAAAATATTTGTTATCTTGACAACAGTGGCTTGTTGCAAAGGCCTGGCTATGGAGTCTGGGATCCAGCTTCAGAAAGTTGTAGGCAGGAAGCAACAAACCAAAGTAAGACATTGTGTCCAACAAAGCTGAGAACATTACAAAGACCACAAAGTCACGTATTCAAGAAAAGTAAATACTGAAAACTGGTCTGTTTGCCAATGCACCCTTGCTCCACTGACCTCTCCTTGCTGCCACACACACACCTGCCTATGGAGTTACAAGACAGTTTGCAAGACCATCCTGTCTTTCGGGGCATAGAATGAATGGTGCTTTGGTAACAAGCATGTAATTCAACTTTCCTTTGGCTCCTGATTTAACTGTGAGTGCCAGCTGTCCCGCTTTCCCTAAGCCAAATTTATTACTTTTTATCCCAGTACTTCTGGGATAGTTCTTCCTTCCCCTCCATGTACCTGAGAGGAGTGTGTTCTGGTTCCTGCTCTGTGTCTCAGCAGAAGCATGCTCTGATGGGCACAGCCTATCCTGCTCAAACTTTTTCCCCTGCCTTGCTCCAGCTGCATTGTATGCATCAACTTAGCCCACATCTTCTCATACCTCTGTATCACTCTGCAATAAAATTGTCACCACCACCCATATTTGCCTCTTCCATTCATCCCTTCAACCATTCTATTTCCTTGCTGCCTTGTCCCAAGAACAATTCCAAAAGTTGGGGTTTTTTTTTGTTTTGTTTTTGGGTTTTTTGTTGTTGTTTTTTGTTTGTTTTTTTCCTTAATACTGTCAAGACAAATGCCCAAATCAATTCTCATCCCACTCCTTTCTGAATATTGCAGTCCCTTCATCCTCCAGCCCAAGTCTCCCTAACCCTGTCCCACCCAATCTTCCAGTATCTTCCCTGGGGTTGACACTTCCCTCAGCTGTGGTCTTGCCTGTGGAGTCAGACAGTTTGCCTGCACTGCCTGCTTGTCCACAGGCTGTACTCGCATCCCATTCAACAGCCTTCCTGCTCTCATCCCTTGTAGCCAGACCAGGCTCTAGACCAGCTCACTCTGCAACCACAGAGAAGCCCCTGCTCAGCCCCAGGATGAAGTGGGACATTTTTGACAACAGGCTTGAGTAGATACTGAGCATCTGTGGCCTGGGATTTACACGGATTTTTCTCAGTGTACTTCCTTGACACAAAGGCCATCATTCTTCTAAGTGTCAAGTCTGAGTCCTTGACCAAAGGAAGTAGATAATTGTGGTTCACAAACATAAAGTCGTTTCAATGTTTGAAAAGCATGGTGGATTTGATCCCTGGCATCTTAGGAACCACTCAGCTATTCTAGCTGAACTTTAAACCAAAATCTCAGGTGGGACCTCACAAACAGAAAGAAATTTTGCCAGAGTTGTAAATGACTGGAAAACAATGCCAACAGTGAGAAACAGCATAAAACTTTAGCAGAAGCACCTGCCTATTAAGGTTTCTTAACATTTCCCTTACAGCCTCTGTTGTCTTTAATGCATTAACTTGTATCCGGTGTACTTTCTGAAACATAATTTACATAAGCTTGTAATTCAAATTTAGTATTTCCTTCCTTTGTTTCCCTCCTAACACATGAAAAAAAAAAGAACACCAAAACCGAAACGTCACGGGATAAGCACTGTTCTTCTGTTTATTCAGCAGAACAAAGAACAGAACGTTTTTAGAAAGGCAGAGAAATCATTCTTGCTCTGCAGGAAATGTGTCCAGCAAACTCACAAAGGCCAGGTCAGAACGATAGAAAGTGGGGGAAGAGGAGCAGGGCCACTGAGGTCAGGAGAAAATGCAGCAGAGGATAGACTTTCTGCTCAGTCCCCTCCCTCTGCCCTGGGGAGCCAGTGTAAAACCATTTGGAGGAGATGACAGTGAGGTCAAGTACCTGCCCAACACGCATGGAGCTTTCCATGTACATGTAGAGCAGGAACTGAATTTTCCACTTAGTGACTTCTCAGCTTTAGATTATGGGGACACCCCCTGCTCTGTGTCTTGTTTGCAAGACTTATGATCTCATGCAGCTGGGGGAAAGGGTGGGAAAGCTTATAATACATAGGACTGTGGAAAGAAACTCCCCTCTGGGGTATGTGGAAGCAATTACACAAATATCATCTGAAAGA
>JAWWMO010000001.1:92441461-92465531 GCA_035047845.1 Dendrocincla fuliginosa
GTCTGACATCAACGCTTTTCAGAGTTCATCTTGTTCTGTTCCATTACTTGGACAGGATGGCTCCCTAGTTTCCCCACACCAGACAGTACCACAAACAACAGGATTTGTTCAAACATTTGTAAACCATTGGGAATCTCAAAGAAGGGGACACTCTCCCAGGCAGGAAACTGACAGGGACAGCTTTCAAAACAGGAAACTGCCAAACACACCAAGATAACCTGAGTTATGTCCAACAGCATGCAGTAGGACAGAAGGGCTGTACAAGGCTTGTACAGAGAAACTGTGCAAGGCTCTGGCTGAATACAACTAAAAAAGGCCTGTGTATTGTATTTAATCAGCAGTATGGGACTCAGGCCACCCAAAACTGTTTCTATCTCTTATTTCTCTTGAAAGGAACTTTGTGTTTAAGTCTTAGTTTTACAGCTTTAAAATATTATCTTTCCAAGCTCTTGTGACCACAAGAATTTTAGCTTGTTTTCTTTGTTCAAAGATGAACATATATAAGCAGCAAAGCATTAAAACTATACTCTTTTTTTTCTCATAAACAGCATATTGTTTTCTGCTTGCAGTAGAATCTGCTAATTAACCAGAATCAAAATCATATGCTGAAAAATCCTGCCTGGTTTGGTTTTTTTTTTTAACCACTGCAATTATCTCTTGATTTCTTTTGGACCAAGTTCTTATGCTACAACCCACATTTAGTAAATACATATTCCAACCATGTGTATACACAAGTTAAATGCATTTCAAGTAACAGCTCTGATGGAGAGAAGTTAAGTATGAATAACACTTGCCTTCAGGGTACACTGCAAATCTTAGAAGTCTATTTATTACGATCAATAGAAACAAAAAAAAAATACTTTTAAAACAGAGGAACAAAGAAGAGAACACTGAATGCCCTGAAATGCAATCCTAAGAGTACAGCTGGCAGCTATTTCAGGGGCCTTTTGCAAACCTGAATGCAATATTCTTCCTTCAGCCTTGGTAAATGTGGGATGCGAAAGGTACATTCCACAGGTGCCTCTCCCACTCTGCAGTAGGAATGATGGACACCATGTATGAGGGTTGCCAGGTTCTTAGTCAGCTAAGAGATGGAGACAACCTTGTTCCGTGTGACCTCTTTTTCCCACTAAGCTCAGCAGTCAACCCCAAAGGATTTACAAAGGGTTAAGTAATAGGAGACGTTCTTCTCTGCAGAAAGAGAATCAGAGCAGCTACATGGACATTATAAAATGTCCACAAAACATCCTAAATGTATGTCTCACTGTCTGCCACTGAAACAGAGCTGAATTCAAAGATCTCACCTCTTATAGACACTTGTCTTATAGATATTACTTTAGTAAACAACTCCATTGATAAGAACTATTAATTTCTGTGGATCAACATGTAAATGATTTGTACCAATTCAGCATTTTAGTTAAAATACTCTGCCTAGAAAGTATTGCCTTGCATACTGCCACAGATTCTCCTTTTTTTGTACTGGGTAGCATAGGTATCTTTCTAAGATAATTCTTACCTTTTTAATAAAATTTGTTCTTGTACTTCAATAATAATAAAAAATACTACTTGCTAAAAGAAAAACCTGCTTCAGAAGTATTACACGTATACCTTTACACCATATATTTCACTACCAAAACAGCAGTTATAAAAGGATTAGCTGTAATCTTCTGCTCTCTATTGCACTCATCCTTAATCCACCATTTTTTCCTAACAAAGCAGTGACCTTTCAGTACACACTACGTCAGCAACTTGCACTGAATATTTTGAGATTACAAACCATATGTTAGACATTGTATTTTATCCAGTCATCTACAGAACAGGAATTTACCTTGCAACATTAACAACATCCACCTGAAGAATATGGTTCAGCTCTCTGCTTCATCATATGCAGTCACACCAGGGTTAACTGAGTATCTTTAAATTGAGATGAGGTATTCCCTTTCCACTGTGTCCTTTCTTAACATCCTCATGTATCAGATATTTACACATCTGAGCATATACTAATAGCTTTATTGTTTGCACTATTCTACTCCACAGTCATCTACGTTGGTAACATGCAACTTTTAATAGTTCTGTTCTTAAATGCAAGGTGTCCCATGAAAAATTTCAAGCTTCATGCTTAAATTTCACTATGAAAAAGACAAGAGAAAGCTCACACAGAAAAATCTTGTGGAACGTAGTGTTTAGATAATACAGAACAAGAATGCAGTAAGAGGTGACAAGGTCATGTTTACCTATAAAATTAGAAGGAATAATAAAGGTAGGTTAAGAGGTTTCAGTTTTTCCTCTTTCAAAGTCCTAAGCTTGTCTTCTTTCACTTGGAAACAAATCTTGAAAACTTAATGCCACTGCTAAGATTTATTATACCAGTAACTATTTTATTGGGTGAACTCTACTGCAGAGCACAGAAAGGTCGTTTCTTAAGAGGCCCTTAGTAGCTCCTCACTGTCACCCCCATGAAATATCATTTCCCTTAACATGCAACTGCAGGCAGTCAGACTCAGAGATTTGAGTTACTGCTGCCAACCCCTTGCTGTGATCTTGTACAGGGCCAAGTAGCACAAGTAGTTTTCTGAGGAACTCTTGTGGCTCCGGACATGTCTGTGCTCTACAGGGCTTTTCACAGAAAAGTCCATTTCTGCCCAGCCAGCCAGAAGAGCTGAAAGACAGAGTTCAGTATTGGATAAACTAAATGACAATAGTCTGGGAGAGCATTTTATGCATAAAAGCTGTGGGTTCCATTTCTATCCTTTCTGTAAATCCATACTCCTTACACCTATTTAATCAACTTACAAACTAAAAAATTAACTAACTGCCTCTAGTTTCCTCAAAAGCAGTTTGCAAATCATCCAAAACAGTATTTGAACACTAAGGTAACAGGAGAAATTCTACCTTACATCTTTAACAGCACTAGAAATATCTCAGTTCAAGAAAAATTGCTATAATGCCCCTCTTAGGATTATACGCAGCCAATAACTTATCATTACCAAAACATAATTTATAAGGGGATGTATACTAGCATCCAGCTAATGTAATTTCTGTAGTTTTTTATTCCTATGAGCCTGTACAAGGGCTCACAAACAATTTTATACAGTAAGCTTCTAACTCTGCTAGTGACCATATCAGGGATACCGTAAACCCTCTGAGATTACAGCAATTCTCAGACACAAAAAGGTCCCAGGTTTATCAGTATTTTAACAGTAGAAACAAGAAAATCCTTCAAGAACAGCCAGACTTAAGGAATGACCTCTTCTGACTCAATACGCATAGAATAATTGTTGCCAAGTATGGGCAACCAACAAGAAAAACCTCCAGAAAATCTGCTCCCAGATTTTTAATTAGTAAAAATGTGCTGCTGCCAAACTGGTGTGCTGGGATGCCTTCAGTGCTCTCCCCCTCTGCAGCAGATGCTGTTTGTTCTGATCAGAATTTCTCACATGAGCCCTACTCTGTGCAGAAGTTCAATGGGCCACCATGAAGGGCACCACCAAGGACTTTCAAAAGGAGAAGCAGATGTGAATTTAATGTAAAATTATTTGCAATAACACTATCCACGATACCATCAAAGGATGCTTAGCAGCATGCAGTTTAACCAAAACAAGGATAAACAAAGAAAATGCAAAATTTGGCTGTTGGCTTCACAACTCCGTTCCCTGATAAACTAGGGAATAACAAGTACAACCAGGAGGGCACCACACAGCTGTGCTGGGTCTAACCAGTATTACCTCAGAGTGAGCAGGTCCTAAAACATAGTCAAGAGGAAAGCCCTTTAAAAGAACACTACTATTCCTCTTCATGCACCTACAGAAAACAAAGGCACGCACGTGCGTCAAGGACATCTGCCATGACTAGTTCCAAATGTTAATTCAGCATGGTCCATATTGAGCTGCTCTGAATCCTACCAGTAAAAAGAATGGCAAAATACAGCCCACTGCCATCTCCTCAGAGCCCTCTGGTTGGTGGGAACAGTGGCTGTTGGGCCCTGACAGTTTTCCCTCCCTCTGAGCTGAGCAAACCCTGCTCCTGTTGTCTCCCCTTGCACATCAGCTCCAGCCCCAGTCATTGTGGGGACCCCACCGGACTCCATCCTGTTTGTGAACCCCTACTCCATAGCCACTCAGAGCTGAGCCCAGCATTGCAGGGGGAGCCTGGAGACAGGCAGCCAGCAGGTCCCTTGCTGTCACCCGCTCCTTGCCCTGCTCCTGCTGGGGCAGCCCTGGTTTGATCCTCATTGATTGCTTGTTGTTCTCCTCCCGGAACCCTCACTCTGAGCATGTAGGCTGGGGAGACACTCTCAGAGAAGATGGAAGTGAAGCATTCAAGTGTCTCAGCCTCATTTGTGTTGGCTGCTACTAACTTACCCAGTCTATTAAGCACAGGTCCACATTTTTCTTGCTTATTCCTGTACTGTTAAAGCAACAGAAGTTTTTTTTGGGTGGTCCTTGGTGCCCTTTTTTTCTTGTCCCTCGGCTCCAGGTGTGCTTTGGCTTTTCTGACACCATCCCTACGTGTTTGGACAATTCTTCCTTTGTAGCCTGTCCCTGCCTTCACCTCCTGTATGCTGCCTTTGTCCTGCAGCTCAGTCGCAAGTTTCCCTTCAGACAGTTGGGTCAGTCTCCTGTTACGTCTATTCACATTCCAGGACATACCATTCTTGTGCTTGGAGAATGCTGTCCTTCAAAACTTGGCAGCCTTCCTCAGCAGATTTACTCTTCAGAACTGCCTTCCATTGTATCCCACCTAGCAGCTCTCTGAATAAGCCCAAAATCTGTTCTCTTGGAGTCTACAGTTTGTATTTTTCCACTTGCCTTCCTCACTTCCATCAAGATTTTGAACTCGCCATTTACTCCCTAACTGATTGTCAGCAAAAATCAGTGTTTATTGAGCAGCCCATTGATAACACTAGCCTGCCCTCTAAGAAAGTCAGGATTAATCACTGGGCCTGCTTAGCACCCTCAGGCAACGCTTTGGAAGTCTACAAAGCCCTTACATTCAACTGAGCCAGGGTAACACCACCAGTGGTGATGACAAACCTCTGCTTGTAGCTATGGAGTATTCCCTCACTGAGTAATACTTAGAGTAGCATCCAGAAATTAGCACTTCCTGCCAAAATTATATGTTTTCAATTGAAACACTGAACATTGTACTCTAAGATACAGTGGAGACACAAGAGTACAATGTCCATCACAGAACCTATATCCATTCATACCAGGAAGTGATCTTCTGCTGAAATACAAACCCTACAATATAATTAATCTAACAACTACCTTAGGCAGCTAATGTAGTTGTAGTAGTCACTAATCAACACCTATTGACCCTAAGCCAACATGCTGCATTTTCCTTTTCTTTAATTAAATGCCAAGCCTAACCTTTACACCATCATGTAAGGGACTGAATGTGAAAAGTCACTTAGCAGATAAAAGGTTATTTTCTTCTGGAAAGGTACTCACCTTGGAATGCTTGTCAGGTAGGTCAGGACATTCTGGAACTCTTTTTCAGGGATCTCGCTGAAAGCTGGATAGTCTGGAAAAGTGATAACAGGGCAACCATCTCCCCCTCTTCCACCTATAAAAGAAACAAGCAGCAAGCTTGTTTACATGCACATTTCTTTACCTAGACTGCAATTTCCCAGTAAAGAAACTACAGCATTTAATTTTTTTTCCCCCTTTCATGTAGGACTCATCAGTGTGAACAGTGTTTATTCTGAACAGTCCATTCTTCAGAGCTTACAAAGTTTTAAAGGAACTTGTTATACCACATTCACCACATTAACTTTGTACTCTACTAATGCCTTGGCTCCTGGGAACACAGATTTGACACCAGATGGCAGTGCATCTTTCTTTTGATAAATTACAGCTGCATGTAAATATAATCAATTTGGAGAAAGAAATGAACTAAATTAGAAAAAAAAAAAAGTTAATTCAGAATTAAGTAGGTGAATCTCCATCTTGAACTGAACTCAACCTTCTTACATTCATGCAACACCCCCTCTACCCTGCCCAATTGGCTGCTTTGCTTCTAGGATGGTCTGAAAGAGGTAAAATGTTAAAACAAATGGGTGTAGGTGTTTCCAATGAGATTTCCCACTTTCAGATTACGTACAAAAGGTAAAGCAGAGCTTTTTTAACTGCACCTATGCTACAGTAGGGCTGCTGATGAGCTACATGTCGTTATCTGTGTATTTTCTGGCATTTGCACCACTGGGTAGAATTCGCAAACACAATGATTCTTAATGAGATTCACACGTATTTTTTACATGCAAAATGTAATTATTTCTTTTTAAAAGCAGTGATAATGTTTCATGTCTTAAGCAAGTATATTTTCAAAAAGACAGGCAGGACAAGGGGCTCACTGAGCCCTAGGACATGCATGAAATTTACAGTTTGGTTGTGGCAAGAAAGAACACATTGCTGGGAAGTTATCTTTGCTTCACACTTGAAAAAGAGGAAAAACAATTAAAAATTAGTGTTGTAAAGTAACGAGGATATTTTTTCCCCTTGAAATCCAATAATTGTGCAGAAATCAGCTGTAAACTGTATTAGCAACATCAATCAAAGACAGTGATTTGTAAAGATTACAGTGTGCTATTACCCACTCCCAGGGTATTTGCATCCAACCTCACCAGGAAGAGAAATGTTTGAACTCAGATATATTTGATAAAAGAAACCACAACTTCCCTCCAAAAACATGTAATTAGATGAGCTCAAATAGTATCCTTATGTTAATTTGTGGTGAATCTGACTTCAATCTACCAGTTTACAGGCAATATGGTGCTGCCACTGTGAAGCTCTTGAAATTAAAATATATGAGTAAATAATGTGCTCTGGATGTGTTTAGTAAGCAACAACAAAATGCAACTATTATGCAAATATCACAAATTTGCAAACGTGACCTTTACAACACATCCACACATGGCAACATTAAGTCAAGGGAGCTAATTTTAGCTATATAAATGTTCACAACACAAATACAAGTCAAGACCAATTTTGATTCTATTATTTTTTGTTCTACCCGTGCTCTCAGGACCAAAGCATTTTCCTCTCTCATTCAAAACATTTTTCAAGCATGATACTGATTATTTCTGTTGCTCACAAGGTGTTCTGGTCTCTCTAGAGTATCTATTTTTAGGTACAATTATACATTATTTGCTGTATCCCCACTGGTTACTTGCTTTGTTCTACTTAATTTCTATAAATAGGATATATGAAACAAAAGAAGAACAATAGACTTGCAGGACATGTCCTAAAAGCAGAAGCCTGGACCATGACCTTCAGGAAGTTCCCATACCACCACTGATTGTCCAGGGCAAATAGAGCCATCCTGCCTTGACACTGCCTATTAATTTTCAGTTTCTAGTACAGTCATCTCTGGTTATCTTGGGTTTAGATGACTCTGTCCTGCCATATGCTCTTAGAAGATCGTTGTTCACTGATTATCTTTTTCTCCAGTGTTTTCCTGCTGGGACACTTGAGCACAAATGTACCTTCAAATGCTGCTCAACTGCTTTTCCTTATCACAACCTCGATGCTCGAAAGAGTTTAGAGCAGAGTGACCTGAAGTGCAACACATAATAAATACTGTAAAATTTCAGCTTTAACAATACTGACCTATAGAAGGTGCTTTCTATATTGCAATTTTACATGACCATCAATGGAAGACAGGTCACTCTAGCAAAGCAGTCCCTACTTACAAACAAGCATTTGTCACAGCAACCTACAAAAAGGGCATGGGAAATAAAGTAAAAATCCTGCATATTAATTGTGTTTGTACTAAGTGAAAGCAGTAGGCGAGTTCACTTTTTAGTGCCCTTCATTTTTATAATAAACCTGATGCAACAAGGAATTATTTTTTCCTTTATTTACAATAGCTTTTTCTTTCTTCACTTCTGCAATAGTAGCATTTCAAAGTTTATTCCTAAATTAGCTGGGCAAAATGTGATTTTCTTGCCTTCTCCCAGAAGTAAATCGAGCTACAGAATTTAGAGGAAGGAGATAAAAGGGAAAATTTTGGAAGCTAAGCTGGGTTTTGTTATTATTGGTTTTGGTTTTAGTGAGAGGGAAAGCATTCAAGTGACAAAAATGAGCAATTTCACTTCTCTCATCCTTGAAATGAAGGGTTTAAGACTTTTCAGCATCTCAGAATTATATACACCCAGTTACAAAAAAGGACACGTAAACTGAGATGAACTCTGTGAGTCCTAAAACTCATGAAAATAATTCAATTTGTACAGAGTAATTTTTAAAATGAGTGACTGGAATTTTAATTGCTATTCAAAGAAGCAGTAATTTAACTGTAATATTTTAATAGATTCAGGTCAGCTGGTAGAGTGACTGTGTCTAATTACCTCATTCATAACCATTGGAAAAATCACCTCTTTCTCACTGCCCTGTAGCTCACGGTCCTGAAATTCCAGCCACAGCTGTGGAACAGCCTTAACTTATTTGCTGGGCAGGTTCTGTCCACAAGGGCACACACAAGCCCATTCTCCCATTTCTAGGCTTAAACAGGGATGTACTGACCTATACAATTGGAATTTAACAGTTTCATGTGTTATTAGGACAACCAAGTATCTGAGAGCATTGAGAGCATTTTCTTAGTCTAATCTTAGTCTTTTTTTAAGATCTAAATTTCTGAAAGCCCTCTTATTTTTGTTAAAATAATTATAAACACTGTTGTGACTATGCAAATGTCAGGTTGGATGGAACTTTGAGCAACCTGATCTAGCGAAAATCCTTACCCATAGTGGGGTGGGGGGGCAGACTAGATGATCTTTAAAGGTTTCTTCCAACACAATCCATTCTGTGATGCCATGAAAACGTTGGAAAATATTCTGCATTATTCTTTATGAACTATTAAACAAATGCCACTGCAGTGCCAGCTTTTGTTTACAGTGAAGAACAGAAGAAAACACATCAGTCCTTAAGCAAGTGCAATCAGTCCACACACATTTTACCTGAAATGATTCCTAAGAATTACTTGAGAGTTGTCTCATAACATGCAGCTATAAGAAACATTCTGCAAGGGAGAGGATTATTACTTTTCAGTCTAAAAGTGGAAACATCACAGAAGCCAAGAGTACTGAAGTTTATGCCTTCAATTAAGTAAAATAAAAACAGGACACCACTTTAAGTCAAGCAGATCTGCTTCCACCCTCGTTTTGTGAGCCTTCATTAAAGGACAACTTTGTTTTTAACTCACCTATACTTTGGCAGCCTATTCGACTGAAACTTCCTCAATCGATTTAGTATCAAATAAAACATAAATTATCTTTCTAAAATGGAAATTTTTCAGTGGCTAAACCTCTACAATTCTAGTAAACCTTCAGCTGGATGGAGCTCTTCTAAACAGATCTACGTGCCTTGGTCTAACGTCAGTTTTTATGACAGAGATAGTCCTGCACATTTTAAAAACATGTTGAACTGTAGTAGCTCCACAGGTTATGCAGCAAAATTACTTACCTGTGCTCAGAATATAGCATTTCATGTTCCTAAGTTTTGAATGCAATTAGCACAAACAATAACACCAACTGTTAAAATTATGTGGCCTCAGCATCGTGGTCTCATGTGTAAAAGGAGTGGAAACATTATCCTTGGAATTTTAGCTGTGCAAATGCGAGATGGGACAGGTAAAGTTTACCTTAAGTACAGATAATTTAGCATTTATTTATTCTTTATATTCTGGTACATCTCACTTTTCCCAACACAGTTGCAATCTCTTTTTTTTACTAAGCAGGTTGGGTGATAGAGAAGCACCAAGGAAATTGCAAGAGTATTTTACAGAAATTCTACTCAAGATGCACATTAGTGACCTGGTATCTAAAAATAACCTCAAATGAGAAATAATTAGCATTCTTCTTGATTTAAAATAGCACTGATGGAGAAAATTACAAAACCTGTGCATTGTACAGCTGCTAAAAATCATACACCCCATGCACATACACATGGAGAAAAGGATAATTCCCCACAACTCCGTGAAAGACACTGGTTGTTTGGGGTTTCATGTTTCATGCAAAGAGATTGCTCAGACTTCCAGGAAAGATGAGTAAGAGATTATTTTGTAATGTTTCCCTAATTACCTTCTGTTATGCAGAATACTCTAAAAGGTACTCTGACCCACCCCACAAAAAAAGAAGTGAGGAAGTTGGATGTAATTAGATGTTGGAGCAAGGAGGTAGGTCTTCTGGCTTGAATATTTAATGCAAATGAAATAGTATTTGGACTGTAAGAAAAAAATACTATCTCAATGTTGATCAATGTGCACACAAAAGATTAAAGAGCATTTCCTTGTTAAATGGCTCAGATCTACAACTTCAGTTCAAAAGACCTAGCTTAAAAATAACCTTGTTTGCAGTCATGTCAAAAGTGAGGTCCTCATGTGAATGAGAGAAATGCTTACTTCAGATTTTTCTTTACTGTTGTGGTGGTTCAGCTATTATGCTTTTGTGTTTCTGATAAAGAAGTTCTCCTTTCCACTCACAGAATATACTTAACTGGAGTACTCAGAGTATTTGAAATTAGATGTGGACTTCAATGAGGCAGTGGATAAAAGCTTCATAGTATAACCTTTGCTAAGAAAAACAGAATTAAGAAGAATTTATTAAAATATCCTTTTCTTGAAAAGTGAGAGAAGTTTTACTTGTGTAACTTTACAGGCTGCATTTTGCCCAGGCTGATCAACAGCAAGTATAGTGGCTTAGAAATCAGGTTGCAATAACTAAATTTCTACCCAAACATATTTGAATTGGAGATCTCTTTGCCAAGGATTTACTGTTCCTCCCCCTCCCCCCCTTTTTCTTTACTACTTTTTTGGTTTGATTTTTTTAAAAAAAAATTACTACAGACAGTGGGTTTAGCACAGTGAGTATAAAACTGTATGTTTTATAAAAATGTAAGTTAAGCTTACATGTGTGCAAGGGAAAAATTGCTAAGCCATACCTCTTCTGCTGTCCACACACAACGCAGATACTGTCTATATTGTACCAGCAACAAAAATCAAGCTGATATTTTTCACTAACCGTTGCAATGTATATAGTACAGGATCCACTCAGAAATTCCCAGACATAATTTCACAGACTCAGCACCCATAGCTACTTCAATGGGAACACTTTGACCACTGAGTTATTGTCAGGTCATTTCCACAGAGGAGAGAACAAGAGCACAGTAAGTAAATAAAGTTACAGAGAATGAGAAGCTTATGTAGAATGATAAAGGTAAAAGCATATATATGCTTATATTTATAAGCCAAAGATATAAGCATTTTGAAAGCTAGTACCAATGGTAACTTTTTCAACAGCAGGAAAAACAGCTAGGAATCAATAGACAAAAATGCAAATAGCATGAACTCATATTTGAATTTCCTTTAATGGAAATACTTTGAAGTTGCTCAACGCATAAGAGGCATTCAAAGGAAAGTGAGTTGAAATAACTGGTTCAGCACTTATGGTGGCCAAGATTCTCATTTGCACTTTACATAGCTTGAATGATTTAAGATGCATATCAGCATACACACCTGTCTGCATGCTCTTCTTCATCTACATTTATTTTAATACACCTGCACACTGCAATGACAGATAGACAAAAGGTTGGGTGGGTATGAAAGTCACACAACAACTTTCCAATCATGGAAAGAGTTAAAAAAAAAAACTTATGAAAGAAAATATAAAATGTGAATGAAAGACTATAATGAATACATAAGGAATACATTTTCCAGAGACTTTTAAGTGGACCTTACAATGTCCTTCATGGGATAAAACCCAAAACCAAACAAATAACCAAAAAAGCAGAAGACCCTTTTCAATGCAGGAGAAGAAGTGGTTGCACAAGTAGTAACTAAAGGGATAAAATGGTGAAACAGGTGAAACAGTGAACCACATAGAGAGGACACTTAATACAGCCTAGCAACAAATAAAAAGAGTAACAATTCTAGCAAAGATAAGGACCTTGTTCCATAGAAAGAAAAAACTTCAAGGCAAAAAGTAAACAGCTGTGCCTGAGGTAAAATATTAACTTTGGGAGTTATAAACTTGCTGTGTGAATGACTGATTAACAAACCTCATCAACAGCCAGCACCTCCATTAGATTTAAGCTGAACACATGACTGCATACTCACTGCTGAGCAAGAGCTAGTCTGTAGGAGTTAGCACCTTGATTTCATTGCACTTAGCTCTATTTACTAATAAACTGAAGCATTAATGTAAGTTTTTACATTAATTTGTTTCATTTCAAGTCTAATTTGGATGTCCCTGTAGCATTTCTATTATAATCTAACAGAAGGACTACAGCCTTCAGCCACAGATGCAGACTAGGTTTCATTCACTATTCAAGCAAGCGTCCCATGAGACCTAAATACATCCTATTAGAGAAACTAAAGCAATTCTCAAGTACATGTTACCTTGCTGTTAAAAAGCCAACAACTGAAATCAGAAATGCATCTAAAACATTCACCAATACTTGCAAAGATGTTATCTACCAAAGGCATTCATAATCTATGGTTTTGCATTTTAATG
Organism: Dendrocincla fuliginosa; assembly: GCA_035047845.1. NCBI lineage: Eukaryota > Metazoa > Chordata > Aves > Passeriformes > Dendrocolaptidae > Dendrocincla > Dendrocincla fuliginosa. The sequence goes on from JAWWMO010000001.1 coordinate 92,453,967, forward strand.
ACTTTTATGCCATGTCCTAAGATTCTATTTTCAAGACAGCTTAGTAATAAGCAAAAATGTCCCATTCATGCATACTGTGAATGTCTTAAGTGGCCTTAGAGCAAAGCCACTCGTAAGAACATCTGCAACAAAAATGTACATAAATCAAGTATCAAAATACTGTCTCTGTTCCCTCACTCAGAGAATCTGCAACACCACTCTATGGTACAGAACAGAGAAGTAACCATCAGCATCCTATAGGAGAATATTAGGATAAAAGAAGTGAAGTCCAAAGTGAAATTGTCAAATTGCCCAATAATAATAAAATACAAGAGAGAATATAGTCACAGCAATGCAGCTGTTCTACTATTTCAGGCAAACAAAACAGACTTCTAATAGACTGAGTATGACTTAAATAGAAGGAAATAGAATGAGGAACAGCTGATCTTACTAAGCTCCACTGCATGATGGATTTAATGAGTGCTGAAGACACTTGTGGACTTGTGAACTCAACAAGTCATGTACTGTAGTCACCAGTTTCCCCCCCTCACTTCAGAGGGGCAAAATATAAACCCTATTTAGAGTTTCCTAGATAGGCTGATTCTTGCATAACACTGTTACAAGACATTTTCTGCCCTTGGATAAGGAAGAGCTTGGAAGTCAAAAAGATAAACTGTCAGAGAAGAATTGTAGCTTAAACACTGTCATCTCAAATGGAGCATGAAAGGCCAGTTCCATAAAGAAAATATTCTTATTTGCAAGTGCTAACACCACCCCATAGAAAACAGGCACTAGCACAGACCCACACTTAGTTAAGCTTGTGTGGCAGGAATGAATCATAATTAATAGTTAATTACAAGTACAAAAAGATTCAATGACCTCTTGCCAAGCAAAGCAGTACATTGCTTCATACCCCTGTGTCTCTTGATCTGATGCAGGGAGGGGGCTCAAAAGGGGAGAGAGCAGTTATGGAGTCCAGCTTCAGCCCAGAGAGGTAAATCTCCTTTGTGCTGAAGGACACAGGGCAGCTCTGCAAAGCCACTGATGCTATGTATTCTATGTATTGGAGGGAGAGCAGGGTTGGAACTCCAGCAAGTTAGCTGCTGCATGCCTGCAAGAGCTCTATGGGCAGGAAGACAAGGAGAACAAACTCAGAAGCGTATCAGACATCTTCCACACAGCCTGGTCAGTGAGCAAAGGCACTATTTCCTGTTGCCCATTTTCAGTCAGCCATGGTCCCAGCATGGAAATAGGCCAAGCTCAGCAACCAACACTTTCATGGCACAAACACAGGCCCCCATCGCCTACCCAGCACAGGTTATCCAGGGACAAAGACTCTTTGTCCTGGGGGAACATGGCTGTGCTGCTTTTAGAGACGGCTTTACACCTAAAAGCAGGTTCCTTTGCAGAAGGCAGTTGGCGATACCAAGCCAAAAATCTTGTCCAGAACCTGTTGCTGCACTTTGACCCCAGCACTGAGGCTACAGGGGAACGTGGTACCGTGGTGCCAACACTAAGGTGTCAGCTTGGGCTTCAGTACCAAACATGATAGCAGAGCCAACAGCAGCTGGGGCTATGAGCTGAAGACTGCAAGACCATAGCAACCACCAACATATCCATGATGCAATCTCCAGTTAATGGAAAACTAACTATAATTTTAAAATTTATATTATACTTCTAAAAAAATCTTTTAATAAATTCTTAAGTAACAAGTCCTGATAGTCTTCATTTCAAGTTACTCATTAAATATTAATTTCTCACATAAGAGATCTCAGATACTGTGAAAGGACAACAGGCAGAACCATGCATCTCAGCAACGTCTAGAGGAGGGAACACTGTAGTCTTACCTGACAGATAAGCAAATTGTTTCTTTAATTGGTCTTGAATGTCTGCAGCATAGAGGGGAATGATATCCTGATGCATGATTTCATCTGTGGAGAGAAGAAAAGATTTGCATTGCAAAGTCATTTTACGTAAAATTTCTCATTAAAAAAAGAAAAATTGTCCCTAGAACACAAATGCTCAGAAAACTGTCCAAGTTTTGAAAAATATGTGGAAGTCTTTGGAGTCTTTCAAGTGTTTGCTAAGGGCAAACTTCTCTTTGAACAGCATACTGATAAAAGAGCAATGTCGATTTACTGACAGTCTGAGGCAATATGAGACTGTCAGTGAACAAAACACTGTAGAGCTCTTATTCCTCCAGGAATGACATTAAACAGTGGAGGTTTTACACATAAAATTCGATTTTTATTAAAATATTCTCAACTTGTGCAAAACCAAGAAACTTATGATCCCTCTAGCCTGTTGTTCTAGTGTTCAAATACCCAAAGACAACAGTGTTAAATAAGACAGGTAGAACATGCTTAAAAGTGCATCCTCACATTGAAAACACACACACATTCTACCTAAACACTGAAAAGCAATGCTTAAGCTTTTATCTCAGCCCTTCCACTTCAGCTTAATAACAACCATATTGCTTTCCTGACCATTCGTTTTCTGCCACAGTACTGGAGCAGAGGCATTTCCCACAGCATATTTCCAGAGATCAGGCAGAAACCTGAGTTTTGTTCATCACAATAAAGACCACATGACAGAGTTGACTCATTCATTAAACTATAGTCTCATTTTTTTACAAGGAAACAAAAAGTTTTACTCTTTTGCAACACCTAAAATTGTATTTTTAGCCTCACTGAAAAGTAGTAAAGAGATAACATAACCTTTTCAGTACTTGGTTTTGAACATTTCTTTTAATCTGACATTGTATTGGCATTGGAGTTTTGGTTTTTCATGTACATTGAAATGTCATTGAGATAGGCTCCAATCAGACACTCAGAGCTGTGAATATGCACAGGAAAAGTAAGTAAAACCTAAAACTGATGTAAGGTTAAGTATCATCTGCATTTAAGTGCAAGCTGAAGTTGAGCTCTGGCCCTCAAGGGATTTGTCATCATTGAGATCTTCCAAATGGTAGATCATGAGCAGACAGACACTCGCTTCCATAAGCAATTCTTGTATACATAAAATTCTGAGTACTGCAATTATTTGAGAACTGCAAAAAAGCCACTTTCAGTTACTTCTTCAAGATAAGAAACAACTCGTACTGTGAAACAGAACTTCTCTGTTTTCTGTTGTCCAGTCAGGCAGAGGAAGACCCTTGACTACTTTCAAGGTCACACACTGATCGGGGCTATTTTTCTGCATCCGGTGAACTGCTGCCTGCTCAGAAGACCTCTGCATACCATGCTGTCGAATCTATAAGTAGATATGTTTAACTGTCAAGTTATATTTCACCCAGACCTTCGGTTATGTTACCATCTTAATGTTTTCAAGAGAACACTGAACACAGATCTTTCAAAATTCCAATCTCAGCTAGCCGAGTAACTCCCAGAAGACAAACACCCCACTCCCACAAAATAAAAAAGAATTCGGATTTTATTTTTGATGTCTCTGCTTTATAATATAAGAAGCCCTCCTGTAGTATTGTTTAACAAACTGATTCTGCAAACCAGTGCCTGCAGGTGGGCCCATTTACCTTAATATAAACAACTACAGGACCAACACCTGTATTTTGGTGGGAGTTCAGAAAAGGGAAAATAATGTAATTATTCTGCAATATGCCATCCTGCCTAAAGTCACAGGCAGAAATTATTTTTATTGTTGCATAGTATTGCACCCTAAGCATGTAATAAAATAGTCATGTTTTTCATAAGTACTTACATGACACGCAACATTCAAGCAAGCAAAACATTCATAAGGAAGAGAAACTCTGTGTTTCCCAGATACACAATGATCATTATTTCCTCATGCATCTGTGTGATCAATTACACTCCGATCCTGACTTGTGCCATGTGGAATATGGAGTCTAGATTTGATTGCCCCAGCATTCCCTCTGATAGGAGAAGTAGCTTTTGCAGCTCACATTGGTCAGCCCCACAACCTTGTGGTCAAACACTGCTTCACTGCAAAGACAGTAATTTCCATCCCCTGGTTTTAAACTCAGTTTTGACCCATATTTAGGAGGCTGTCTCTTTGCAACCGGAGGAGCAGCACAACATGGCTGTTCAGACAGCAAACCTCCAGAATCCCTTCCTGCTGTGCTCTCCTCCACCAAAGCACATCGCATCTTGCTCTTGCTGATTCAGTTTCACAACATCCTTCTAAAAACCAAGTATGCATTAAGATCAGAGGTGATTTTTAATAATTTGAAACAACTGAGATAAAAAGTAGAAGCACAAAAAAAAAAAAAAAGGCAAAAAAATGCAACTCTGGAATTGCTGAACAGGTCATATTTAGCAGCTCAACTGGATAAACCTGAACCCAATATCACTGCCCATAGATTTAGCAAAAAATCCCTCTTCAATACCTTGTTTTCCGTCAAAGGAGATGCAATTGTAAGAACTTATTGCTCTGCATCATTTCCTTCACATTTAGCATCCCTCTAGAAAAGAGAGCTCATCACAGTTTGCTTGGGGTTTAATCCGATTTCACTTAAATGTTGTCCATCCTTACTTGAATATGCTATTTCTTTAACAGGATAAGGCAACAAAAGGCACGCATGCTAAACAGTGTGAGGGTGTGAGAGCACAGGCTCCTTACCCTCACGGCCTTTGGGGAAAATAATTTCTTGGAAGTATTCTTTAAATAGAGAACTTGCCACCTGCTACATACTTTAGGGACAATTTCCATTTCTGTAAAGCTAATTAAGTGCACGTTAAAATACAGAATTACTGAAAATCTGTTCACTGTTTTCTAAGGAATTTTTATAGGATCAAACTCCACTTCTACTTGGATGGATTAAGATTCACACAGCCCATTATTTTCCCTGTTCTACCTTTACTGCTTTACATAGTATGTTCAAAACAGAGACCTAGTTGAACAAAGTTGCTCATATCAAAACATGCAAGAATATCCAGTCTGTCTTGGGGAGCTCATTGAAAGAGTTTGCCAGACTAGCTTGCTTAAAAGAAAGCCCCCAGATTTATATTGCATCTGGTATTGTATGTGGTAAGGAAAAGTAAAATAATGTTCTCTAAAGTTATTACTGCTTTTTTATTATTAGCTTTTTAAAAACAAACATTTAATAGCTGGTAATGCACAAAGATTTTTTTTCTAACTTGACAAGTGGAGGTTCTTTAAAAACCCCCACATTATTTAGTATTTAAATTATGAATGTAAGAGAGGACAGGAGTGTCATCTTACTAACATAAAGGAATCAGTTAAATGTTCTTATTACAAAAAAGCCTTTCTAAAAATGTGAACCACAATTTTACAGATATGTCATCTTTTAATTCAATTTTAAATCTTGCTTTGATAATCCTGTCTCAATGATGGAGGATGATGGCTTAGAAGGGCCTGACCCCATCCCATCAGAGGCACCTGACTGCATTTCAAATGAAGCAGGATGACAGATTTAAGCACGAGAGCACAAAGATAACTTGTCCTTGAATTACCTGGTGCCAGTAAGCCCCGAAGAAACCTGGATCTGAGAAAACAATCAATGCCACTCAAGTCAAGAATTTCCCTTATTGGTAAAAGGCTCCTTTTTCCTTTCAGATCAAACTGAAACTCATCGTCATTTGGAGTTTGTCTGACATGCCAAAGCAAACCTATTTTCATAGAAGACAGTGCTGGAGGGAAGTCTAGACTGACCATACCTACACAAAACAGACGGAAGACTCCGGACGTGACTCGTGAACCTCTCGTAATGGTTTAATCCAATTCCCTGTGAGCCAGCTGGAATTACACCACCCTTTTAGTAGTTCTGCAGGAAATTCTATGGCCATTACTTTATACCAACTTGAAAGCCAAACTATTTGTACACATCCGGACACAGTTATGCCTTTCAGCACAGACCCCGGTAGCACACCAGAAAGCAAACCACAAATCATTTCCCCCCCCTCCTCTCTCTTGCTGAGTCTGCAAGATTTTCATGAAAACATGTCTATGGCTTCTCAATGAAATTCATGCCTTAAATTGAAAAAATGTATTTTTCTCAGGTTTGTGTTGCTTCTCCTCTGGAACCACCAACCCACTCAAAGAGTTTTATGAAGGGGATCTTAATTTGAAAAATCTCGTCATTAAACCACCCTCCCATCTGGTAATTATAAATGCAAGATAATGACTTTCAGAGCAGCCCCTTCATCTCTCTTAGCCCCAAGGCAAACCTTTCATTTCCTCATTCTTCCCTCTTCATCTCTGCCCCCCGACCACCATCACTAACAGTCAGCTCCTTTGTGCAGCCCCCAAAGGAGAAAGGGCCAGAGCACCAGAGCTGGTGCAGATAGTCCCCTTCTGCACTAAGCCACGTAAAACTAATGAGCTAGTCAAGATTCCAAGCAAGCTTTCCAGCTTTTAAGCTGAATTTTAAAAATTGTTGCCAATCAGTGACAATGCCTGCAAGCTCTGTGCTAGGTGTGCTCCGGCAGCACAGGTGAGGACTGAGCTCTTCAGGTCCTTTTGCTGTTTGTAGCCACACCGGCCTGATGACAGGAGTTTACGTAAGTGTTTGTAAACTAAGATTTAAAACCTCACCAGTTGAAAATACCTTCAGGAAAAATTCATTTCAATGTCATTTGACTGTCATTAAAATGATTGTTCAGGAAAAGCAAGTGATTAAACCTTTGGAGTTTTCATGCAAAACACAGTTCTCTACTGAGCTGTAGTTGGAAAGAAAATTATCACCCAGGCAAAACAGTGCTCTTGCAACTTGTGTGTTTCTGGTGAGCTAAAATATACCAAGCAAGCAGGAAATACAAATTCTTTTACTCCACTAGCATCCCAGTTGTTAGCACAAATAGATATAAAACAACCTACTGCCCCAAACAGCTTCATAAGTCATTGAGTGTCCAATAACATTTTAAATTACATAGTTATGTAAGAATTTTACTTGTTAAAGCTTTACAGTCAAGTTACATCCCTCATTTTCTCTCCTAGTCAGAGAAGAAAATTTCATCTCATGAGCTCTGGTACATAAAACAGATCCTCAAGTTGACATACTTTTTCTTTTACAATAATCATGCTTTATACATGTTCCACTTCTGCAGCATTACATTTGCATCAGTACATTTTCTAGGACTCTATGGCCTATGGCCACAATATGCATAGAACAGCACCACTATGTACCCAGTGCTCCAATAAGGCCAGGGTGGACTCCCAGGCATCTTCAGTGTTAAGTAAGGATCTAGTCAAGTCAAGACTTGAAAGTGGTACTGCCAAAGAATATCTAAAACCTTAAGAGAGTTCCCTCTATTATAAGCCCATGCAGTGTGGACACAGGAACGTATTGTTAGGGTGGTTTTAAAATATCTTGTGCCTCAGAAGCCCTGACATCTTCAGAGAAGTCCATGATATTTCTGCAGCACCTCTCACAATGCCTAAATTTTGGTAATACTCAAATTGTATCATTGAAATGAAAGTTGGTAACTGCTTGGTTAAACATACCTGAAGAACACCACAACTACTTAGAAGACACACAAATTAGTCCCGAATGGCTGCAATTCCAGAATTTAAATAGGGGGCAGGAACTTGTTGTGCGTTAAAAAACAAAAACGTGAACATATTTGTATTATACAGATGCCTTCTGAGCCCCCTGCCTTACTCAGGTGATTTCTGCTTTCTGTAATTACAATTGAAAAATATCCACCTGTTTCTTCCTTGAAATCAAAGTTAAAGAGATCAGAGTTGGCACAGGACAATCAACAAAACTATGAGGATGATGGTTTGGTTTCAGGTGGGGAGTTTAATCACTGATCCTTCCTTAAAAGAAACATTTTGAGGTGTACAGCAAATGCAGTGTTGTTGGCCTGGCACAAGATGGCAGGAGGTGTAACAGTTCCCATTTTCCTGACTCAAGTTATGAAATACCTGCTCAAAAGCATACTCTGAGAGCCAGCTGAGACTTTGCTTTCTTTCAAACTCTTCTCTGAAATTTTTGGAGGCCACTTATCATACATGTCAAAGAATGTACCTGTTCTTCTTCTAGTTCTTCTTACACCTCTCCTATTGTAAAAGGCAACCAAGTTCTTTGTCTTATTTTGCCTAAATGATAGCACCTCAAAGCACAAATGTCAGAGGTAATACAATCCCCTCTCTTTCATGTGTAATAGATCTATTCACAGGATACTACAAGTGCTAAATACTACAGCTTCTTCCTCCACTGCTTCATCAGTCACACCTCCTTGACACATCAACTCTGTAGTCCCACAGCTTGTCAGGGATCGCTTTAAATTTGAATATGGCTTACAAGAGTGATTAAATATTAGCTAATCTGTAACTAGGAGAAAATGATGTAATAATTAGGAAGTCAGTCTCGGGATCAACAACAAGACCTAGTATTTCTTAGTTCTTGAAGAAAATTTAAGAAAAGATAAAAGGAAGGAGTGGTAGCAGTGTTGCAATTTTGCAAGATATCTGAAAGTGTTATCAAGTTTATAGCATTTAATCTGTTTTGCCATGCCTTTGCTCTGTGTTTGCTTAAGTACACCTAGCCTATTTTGGTGAGAAAGACATTCTTTGTGCTATTGTGATAATAATTACTCCCTTCCCAAATCGAGAAGTAAGGGGAATTTAGGATTATGCCACACAGCCATATTATATCAAATTTTTATTAGCCACCAAAAGGCCTTAGAGATAAAGGGCAGCAACACTGTCAGATGTACTTACTACCCAAATGTATAAATTAACTGGGTCTGTATGGCATGCTTTTCCTATTGCAACACTAATAATGCTCTCATCTTTTTTCCAGGATGTCCTGAAGAAAGCCAAGCAATGCTGGTGAACTCTTTTCTGTTATTTCAGGATAGTTTCAGACTGCTAAGAACCATGCTTAAATATTGCCAAAACAGCAGCATTGTTAAATCCTTAATACTGCAAATCATGCTGAATGTACAGTATAAAAATATTTCTAAAGTATTAGATGTACTTAGTCACCTACAAGCAGCAGATTTTGCAAAAAGCAAAGATTTAATTTTTTTTTAATGGAGAAATACTAAAGACTGAACAGCAGAGAATGTTCCCCTAGCCAGCACTCAAGCACTAAGAAGGCAAGTGACCCAGATGTGTCTCACTTAGTACTTCAGCAAGCAAGCCTCTATGAAATAACAAAAATGGTAGATTTTGCCAGCTGCATTTAGTAAGATTTAATGTTCTGAGACAATTATTACGGGAATTTTGGTTTCTAAGTACTAAAGCCTTGCAAAGAGGAGGAAGCCTTACAAACAGAGAAAATGGAAAGATCAGCTCTGAATAGAAGAGCCACATACAAATTAAGGGATTCATCTTCAGCAAGCCTTAAAACTAATGATGCAATCACTCGGCTTAAACTGGATATAAGTCAAAGTTATAAGTTAAACTGGATATATTTTCAGGCAACCAAGCCAAAGACTTGTCTCCATTTAAATTACCTGCTTTAAACTCTTCCTCTGCAGAAAAGTAATGTCTCTCAAAGCAGGTCCCAAAGCTTTAACTGAAAAGTCAACACACATGCAGGACCAACTGCATGAATACCTGGCAATTCTGCTAAACCAAATGCTGTTTCTGTGTGCTGTTTGGGAAGCAAGATAAGATTTTAAATGAGTGATTTTTTTTTTATTTTTTTTTTTAAACAAACACTTTAATGAAACAGCAAAGTGGCAAAATCTAATTGCTTATTGTACACATCTATTCTGGAGATAAATTACAGCAGTGCTAACACTTGTCAGGTTGTCAAAGAAGGGGCTGGGTTGGAAGAAACCTTCAAAGATCATGTAGTTCCAACCCCCCTGCTGTAGGCAGGGACACCTTCCACTGCATCACGTTGCTCAAAGCCCTATCCACAGTGGCCTTGATCGGGTCATTGACAACTTCTCTGGGCAATCTGTTCCAGTGCCTCACCATCCTCAGTGTAAGAAAAATATTTCTTCTTTATTTCCAGTCTAAACTTGCCCTCTTTCAGTTTAGAACTGGTGCTTCTTGTCTGTTGCTGCAGGCTCTTGTAAAAAGGTCTTTCCTGAATTTTATCATTTCAACGACATAGAGGAGGGCCATAATCAGTTCTAACTATATTTTATGGTACTCTGACACAAGCATAATTTCTCATGTACCTGTACACTATAAACTAATGTTTTGAAAAGGGATGCAAAGCACGTCATATGCATGACAGAGAAAGAAGTGCTACGTGTTCACTAAGTGGCTTATTTAGAACTGTGTACTAGTTTTCAGCTAAGACATCTATGTACAGCTGCATAGTAAACTGTCCAGTATTTGAGACTGTGACTACATGTGACTTAGAAAGAAGTGGTTGCTGAGTTCATAACCAAACTGGCTGCCCCACCTTATCACCACACTGTGTAAAATTTAGTTATATTGACACATTTGCCCAATCTCAGGCTAATAATGTCTGTCTATAACCATATGGTACAAGGGATACCAATTTTCGGAAAACCAAAATTAAAATAAAGATGGCTAAGGCAATAGCTTTTCAAAATTAAAGAGGAAATATCCCAGAGTCATGATGAATTAGTTTTGCTTTCTAAAAACAACTCCAACCAATAATTTATTTCCTAAGGACTGCTCATAACCTACTACGAGGGTCGCACATTAACAACTAACAGCTTCACAAGACACAAAACTATCACCTAGTAGCAGATCCCTTTCCTGATACAGTACTATAGCTCTGAAGAGGTAACATCATACCTGTCTCGTGGGCAAACAAGCACAGTACTGACTTGCCTTGCTTTTATCCTTTCAGGTAAAGCTTTGGCATGTTCTTAAGACCAAGATGTAGCAAATGCCGGAGGATTCATCCACCGCAACCTTCATTACCTGAAATGCAACTCCCATGTGGCACACTCGACTCCAGCAGCTGAAAGGAGTCCACCTTCATTGCAAATAAGGATGTGATAGCCAGATTTTAAGAACAATCCATTCAAGCACACACAGAGGATTTCTGCTGGGACTCCAAATCATCCTCTTTCCACATTTCCCTTACCTACAAAAAAACCCAGGAGAACCTCCACAGGGGTTCCTCCTTGAGATCTTGGCACTTGGAGACTGCCTGCTAACTCCTGGGGATCCATGGCCAGACAGGCAGTGCTGGCTCCCACACCCCATTACTGCAACACTCAAACTATGTTAGAAGCTTTTGAATCTTGTAATGCACCTACAAGACAGGAGGTGCTTACAGACACATTTGGATGCCGAAAACCAGAACCAAAACTGCGCACAACTACCTGCACAGTCTTTACGCAGAACAGAGACTTGAGTCCTGAGCCTATATTACAAATCCATCCTCTCTTTTCAGTTTGTACATCCTTTTTGCCATCTCCCTATCCTCACTTCCAGACACAAACTGATGAAGGAACTCTCCAAGGAGACATTATTTTCCTTGAAATTTTTGAGAAGGTTGACGAGGTATCCAAAACCAGTCCTTCACTTTCATCTTCTCTCCTCTGCTGACTGTAGGCACAAAAAATATTCCAAGGAGTGCTCAGGAAGAAAGAACAGTGCCAAGGAAAGGGATAACCCTTCTGCCTACTTTGAGCACAAAATCTTTCAACAGTTCTCCAGAAAGGCATAATTTCTGGCACACTGAACATGCCCACAAGTAGT
>JAWWMO010000001.1:92474608-92503011 GCA_035047845.1 Dendrocincla fuliginosa
AGACACCTTTCCAGGACACTAAATGCACAAGAACAAGGGTAAAAAATATAAACACCCTGTCCATTCAAAGGATCTGCAAACAACCGAGACGCTCCTCAGACAAAGAGAACAACAGTAAAGTAACATTAAAAGTATCCCCACTTCTCAATGAAGACTGATTTGATGAACTACACTTTGGATAGAAATTTCAGGGCAAGAAATTGGAATTTTGTTTAAGAAATATCTTGTACACTCTTCTTCAGAGCACTTGGGGGAAGTAAGGTGTAAGGGACCCCAAAATATTCCACTTTTTCCCCATCATGAGATTCTGAAAACATTTTCCATCTCAAGGCGTTTTCGTCATTAGAATTTATTTTCCTGCACTATGAACAAATTTGATGCAGCTCACATGTACAGCACATAGTCAAGTCCCTGTCATTAGTTTAATATAATTCCTTAGATCAGAAAAAATAAATGCACACCTTTTTAACAATTCTAGTTTATAACTAGTGAAGGAAAAAGCAGCTCAGCTACAAATAAGTGATAGCGTGTAAGTACATTAGTCTCCACAAACCAACAACAAAAAGCCACAACTTTATTGAGCTTATTTCATGGTTTTTTTTTTCTTCAGGCAAGAAGGAAAAAGCTCTCATTGTACCTGAGTGGAAGGAAAAGACTCACAGGTCTATGATCAGCTTGCCCCAAAAAAGCAGCATCCACCCATCTGGTACCTCCTGGCAGTTGACTGGTATTTAGCTTCAGCCAGCCCAGCTGGGGTGAATTCACAGGCATTCAGAGATTCACAGGTGCAGCTACCAGCAGTTGGCTGATAAAGAGCTTGTGCAAATACTACTTTGCAAGGAGGTTTTTAGATCATGTGCTGGGCTATAAACCAGTAACTGAAGTTTCTCCTGAAGCTTAAACACGGAAAAATAGACTCAGACCCAATGCAAGCCTGTTCCTGTTGTTCCTGTCTGTGGCAGCAGCTCCACTGGCGCTACTGCCTCCTATGCAAAACCAGAGATTAGGAGCTAATCAGTATATTGCTGGTGTGCCCCCCAATTCAGCACACTGTAACCCAAACCCTACTTTGTTCTTATATTATTGTTTCATACTATATTGCCTCCCCTCCCTTGCTTAACTGTTGGCGTTCTGCTCTCAAACGTGTCTTCTCTCTCGGAAGCGCTGATGCTGTGTGCAGGTAACAACAGCAACCTCTGTTTTTTCCCTTCTGAAGTAAACATGGTCACACAGAGGAAATTGTTTTAAAAAAAATTTAAACTATTCAAGAGTGAGCGAGCCCATTGTCTGGAGAGGAGACTTCAGGGCAGCACTGTGCTGCAGAGCATCCATAAAAATCCTGTGGACCCCAAGGGTTCGAGGTTGATGTGTGCTGGGACAGGGAGAGAGGAGAGGACAGAGCATTCTCATTGTTTAAATGTAAACAATAATAATAATAGGGTTTTGTAACCAAGAGAAGGAAGCAGTCTAATGTGGAAACCAGTTGTTATTACTCTCTTTATGACTCCTTGTTCCCAAAAAAATATGCTGGGTTACTTTGTAACACTGAAGGGGGTAAACTGAGGTGACCTGAAATGGGCAAAGGGCCGAAAACCCATCTGATATGACGAGCCTGGAAATACCTTTTCTCTTTTTTTATACTGGAAGCATGCCAGAATGGAAAATACTGGGTGGAGGATCCATAGCTCTTGTGACTGTAAGATCTTTAATCTCAAACTCCCAGACAAATTCCAGTTGTTTAGGCACTAAACTAAATTCACTTCCAAACAGTGGCTTAGACACCTTCAGGGAGAAAGCTGCTACCAGAGTCCAAGGACATGATCCTCAAAACAACCTCTTAACACCTCAAAACCTGAAGATTCATTACAAATTTTCCCAACACAACAAGTTCTCTGCATACAGTCTGATCTGTATTTAGATGATTGAATATAGAACGGAATTCCAAGAGCTGGGCCAAAATGCCAAGTCCTTCCTTTGGCAAAGACACAGGCTTTGTTGGGAGCCACTATGACAGTTCTTATGTTTTTAATCTTTAATAGTAAAGGTCGGTGCCATCAAATCCCCTCTAATGCTCTCAGTGAAAATGGCATCAGAGGCTGTTTTTGTGCAGAACTGCAGGTTACTCATGCTTGGAGAGTGCTGAACAGACCAGAACACTGCATGGGACCTCGCTTAAGGATATTACTGCAGTTTAGGGTGGCATCTCTGGCATTCCTAGAGGGATGTTTTTGGGCACTGCGAAAATTGTACTCACCAAGTGGTGATACCTAGGGACCTAAAACACCAAGCCAGGACTCTGAGGGTCCCACCTTTTGGCTGATGTACCCAACTTCCATCTACATAGTTCTGTATCTTTGAGCCTTGGTGGTTCACACAACACTTAAGTAGCACTGTACAGCCAGTCAGCTGAGCCAATGCAGCTCCTCTCTCAAACTGCAAACAATGTTATTATTTTTGTTTGACAACATAAAAGTACCAGTTACATTCAGGAAAAAGCAATCTCCCACCAAGGTATCTTAAATACACGTGTTGTCTCCCTGCTTGAGTTGAAAGGTGACTAAATCTCTGGTTTATTTCTCCAGTATCTTTTCTGCCATAGGACATTCTGTTCATCAATGTATATATAAGCCATGTATATACTTCATCCAGTTAAAGGGGGTATCTTTTCATGACATATTAAGTTAGCACCCTTTATCATTATTCAGCACGTGCATCTGGAGGCTGTCATATCTAATTCAAGTAAAAATCATTTCTGTAAGCAAAGCAGAGCATAAAATGTTTTCATTTTACCAACATAAAAAAAATTTGCCTCTCAACTATGCAATAACTTCTAATTAAACAGGAAAACACTCAAAACCCCACAGAATCTTGACTTTTTTTGGTTTTTTTTTTTCAAGGAATTGATCCCTAAAATAACTCTAAAGGGACATCTGCAAAAATTATTATTATTATTATTATTATTACCTTACAGACAAAGAACATAATTTTCAATAGCTGGAAGTCAGAAAAAAATCAGACAAGAAACCAAGGTCAAATGTTATCAACCAAAAGAGGAAAAGTTTATACTGATGAAGATCGTAGACACCACCTGTACTTGCACCTGAAGTCCTTAAACAGTCTTTGACAGCCAGAGTGGTAGATGCCACAGAGATAGACAGCAAAACATCACCTGTGCCCCACATACACAGTCAAGTTAAAATGTCTGAAGACACTACTGGAGTCCTAGAGATTTAGATGGTAGAAACTAGAGAGTGTGGAAGGAGAGCTGTGTGGCTTGGAGCTCTCTGGAAGGGCATGTTTTGAGTTTCTGTTTCAAAAATCCAGCTATTACAAGCACTATTAGAAAGGGAAAGTATCACTAATGTAAGAGGATGGAGGATATCTTGAGGATATCTTGAATTCTTTGTTTCACTGACCTATTGATCCCTATCCACTGTCTGATATACACCTTTGGAATCCACCAAAGAGGATAAGAATCAGACAGATGTTTGGCTAAAACAGAGAAAATGTTTATTGTTAAATCATGAAGGCTTAGGAATTAAAGAGTAATTCTGCTCTGCAGACTCACTAAGTGAAACAAGTTGCTTGTGTTTCATGAAAGCTTATTTTTCACCTAGAAGAAAAGGAATGAAATATATATTGCACCTTTCCTTCAAACAAAAGCCTGAAAAATAAGTAGCTCCTTCCCCAAAAGTCAAAGGGCACAGATAAAAAGAGTTCTTCAACTAGTCCTCTGCCATAGAATCATATAAACTACATGTCACATACTGGAGAGACTTCTAAAGTGATTTCTCAGATAAATAAATTACAAGAGGGAATCATGCAGAGAATTACTCACCACTGATACAACTAACCAATTATGTTAGGACTGTCCATCTGAAACTCCTAATGATTTTCCGAATATAGCACTGTCCAGATTAAGATTACTTTAGGTCATTCACAAATCATGAGATTTATTGTAATCCACAACAGTAAGATAAATTCTCACCAGAATTTTACTAGACACACTTTTAAAAATTGTACTTTTGACCCACATCTGAAATTACAGAATCACTCTCTCCCAACTACCCCACCAACTGCTACGTGCTTGTTAAGTGGACAAAACTCTTTACTAAAAGACAACTGCAAGCCATCCCCACTGAGCCCTTCAAGGTCTTCTTCTAGCTCAGCTCCTGAGTCACTTTTTCTGTGACCTCTGTTTACAAAAGTTCCAGAACTGACTAGAAACTTTGAAATTACAAATAAATGGGTAAGGAGGCTGAGACTCTCTGCACACTGACAGCAGTGCAGGTGGAAAAGTCTCACATTTTTTTCACCTAGGGAGAAGAAGCAGCCCCTATATAAGATTCCCAGGTCCTTCAGTTAGTTCTTTGGCCTCACTCCAAAAGGGAAAAATAAACTTATTCAACAGCCTGGTCCCTCACCCTGAATTGTGTGCAAGTTGACAAACTCACAGTCAGTGACACCAAAGACTGCTGACAGATACTGACGAAAAGTAAATGTGAAAACTAGGACTGTCAGAAGCCCTTTGCCATTATTTTCAGAAAAAACACCAACCAACCAGACTGAGGAAGGTTTCATGCCATGCTTGAGTCAAAGTGCAAGAAACAGAAACTATGTCTGAGGTTGGAATAACTGCTAAAACAAAATTTCTTTTGGGGTGTTTTTTAAATCACTGAGCAAGAAATCAAACACATGAAAGTTGCACTGATCTTTGCTTCCTGCTTTGGAAGATGACATAGTAGCTCTGAAATAAGATAAAATAAATAAGTAAATACAAGAGCTAGCTTCAGTCAGGAAGTGCTGGAAATCTTACAGTAAACTTTCATCCTTTTTACTTAGCATGCCTCACCACGAGGCCATGCATGCTCAACCTTTTCAGGTTAGCTTAACCTTTGAGGTTAATTTGGAGATCATGTGGGATTTTGTTAAACACTGTAAGCATACACAGCAAGAGGAAGTAGTGCAAACCGTCTTATTAAGCATGACTTCATTGCAGCTAAAGAGATTGCAACAGCATATGAGATTGGTAACTTCTTGAAAGAACAATGAAGAAGATAAAGGGAGTAAATAAAGTTACATCCTGGCTCCAGCACTGGCTCTACCCAGAGAGTAAATATCTACTTGTTGACAATTCTCCATGAGGAAAAGCAAAAGTATGTTATAAGAACAGTAAGTAATTTTTCTCTAAATTATTGAAGCAAAGTATCTCAGATTATTGATCAGGGAAACTCTAAGTTCTTTTTTTCACTGTTGCATTATTTTTTTCATACATTCTATAGTGGCCCTGAAAGCAGCAAGAATATAAATTCCTACTAGCTCACTGCCTATTATGACATTAATGTTGCATATGCTAATGTCTCTAATTAAACGGGCTTTTCAAATAGCACTAATGGTCAGGAAAACATTTTTTCCCCAATTCTGTGCCCCTATTTCTGTGCATGTGTCTCTCACTGATTAGAAAGACTCTTGTTTTCCTGGAAGAATCATCATGCAGGAAAATAAAAGTGGTTGCCTGCATATCAGCACCCAGGAATCTACATACTCCTTTGTTATTATGCACACAGCTGGAAACATAACATTCTTTTCCCCAAACTGAGGCACCAAAATTTTTTAAATAGTAACTTATACAACAGTGTAATTTAAAATGTTATAATTTTATTCAATTCACTTTTTTAACACAAGAAATAGGAAATATTAAGCAATTTCAGGCATCTTGAGTGGGACCACTCTCATAAATCTCCTGTTAGTATCATCCTTTTTACATATTTCTGCTTTCCATCACAGCATGCATCTTAATGTGATTGTAAATCACATTATCAAATCATGGATCACTCCTCAAATCATGGATTTCCTTCACTTTTACTTTTTAAAACAAAGACTAAAGCTTTTGAAATTAAAAAGGCAGAAAAATGCAGTTAAAAAAAGGAAGCCAAGGTCTCTCATATTTATAGGACAAGTCAATATAGACACCTAAGACAGAAGAAAAACATTTGCCAGTGTCACTGAATTGGTATCTCTGAATAGTAGCAACTTCTTTATCAGAAAACATATACTATTAAACTTATTAAATTGTATGATGGTGCTCTGAAAATTACTTCAAGGAAGCAACAGTTCACTTTTGATGGACATACTGCTTGGGAACTTCTTAAGTACATCACAGATATTAAATGGTAACAACTTTGGGGAGTGCTCTCTGAGAGGAAAGAAAGGTGTATGAAAACCTTATATGAAAATTTAGATCCTAAAATATCTAGTATTTTACTTCCTTTGAAAAAAGTGTTCTAAAAAAAAATCCAAACACTACCATCCACCACTCAGACTCTCCCAATGATGTATATTCTGTGAACAGCATGTCTTTTCAAGAATCAACGAGCTAGCAAAATTTATATTGACTCTTGAAATGCATGCTTTTTTGGCATATATAAAACATGTTCAAAACGCTTCCAAGAGCGCAGTCCCAGGCCACACACCTTACACACACCTGCCTTAACTGACTACACAGGTCTGTTTACATTTACAAGATCTAGGAGCTATTAGAAAGTTAAGCCAACTTACCCTGTGCTACAAAGTCCAGCCATGAACACCATTCTGAGAAAAAATAATAGCTCTTCATTTCTGCTACTGAAATTCCTCTCTGATTCATCATCAGGGAAGAAAAAGATCCACTTTTCCCTTTCCCTGCTCACAACAAACTACACTGAGAGGGTAAGAGATTTTGTATTAACTGAACTTTGTTCCATAAATGCAACAGGTGGCACAAGATGACTTTACAAATATATTTTCCTCCACTAATGCCATTGTTCTTGTAATTATCTCTTTAATTACAGTGTTCTCCCCTTATGTCCCCACCCAGAATATTTACAGACTGCTGATACATCCAGTGTCTCATACAGTATATCTAAGCATAAGCATAAGCCCTAAGCATATTTTCACTCATGTTAGGATTTAGCAAGGCAAAGCAAACTGTTTTTCATGCAGATATTCACTGTACTATCTGGAACTAGTCATACTCTCACTCACAGATACAGTTTTATCACCTCTGCTATGAATTTACACCCAACTTTCTTCTCCATCTTTCTGATGGGAAAAGTGCATGGGCATTTCAAATGGGACAGGTAATGAAAGTCTCAAGCATGGAAACCCAAAGGCTCAAATGAATCCATATTCAACACATTTGTCCAGCTAGCAAAAAAAGATGTGAATGCAGCAAACAGAAAACACAGCCTTATATGCTTTGGTGTCTCTGGTATGGGGAATAAAGTTGTTGTGGCAGACTTTAACACTGACCAGAAATGTCAGTGGTTGCACAGACTCCACGCAGGCTTTGACTACACCGAAGACTCCAGGTACACTGAAGCCTCCAGGTACTTAAATATGTCTGCTGTATTTGTGTGATCAGCCTGACATTTCCTGCACTCACACATTTTGCTAGCCTGCCTGTAAGCTAACTCCCTGTCCCCACACAAGAATGCCCAGTATCTTACAGAAATATTCACACAACTCCTGGAGAGGATGCACCACATCTCCATCCCCTCAGCTGACACACAATACACAAGAGTGCTCTTCCTCTAGACTCTTCTTTACTCTTCAGTGTGGATTATTCAGGTTATAGATTAACCAAGCTTTGTCTGACTCCTTTGCTACAAAAATCTATTAGTATTATACACCAACATTACAGTGTTGCCTCACTGTACCCTTCTTTGGATTGGAAGGACCCTGTGACATGGACAATCTCCTCATCCATCCCTTCATTACATGCCTAGAGCTACACACGAAAGCAAACTGCCCCAGCCATCTTCATCAGAAAACTAACCTGAATCCAGCATGAAAAGATGCAGGCTGCAGGATGCCTCCAAAGATAATCCCCATCCATACTATGCACAGCACAGACTGAAGACAGATGTCTCTGGCATCTCCGCTTGCCAGACTTGTTTTACAGCTCCCAGTTCAAGCTGACCTACTGTTCCCATTTGCTTACAGAAAGCAAGAAGAAGGAGAACCTCAAAGGATGGTCTGTGAGCACTGTGCCAGGAAGCCCATCACAAAGGGCCACAGCAAGTCAGCACCCTGGGAAATCTCCCCTGCTGATGGGACACTTATCTCCCAGAGGAGACTACCCAGAGCTGCAGTTTTCCAGGGCTGAAATCCTCCACAAACCCACAGCTGCTGCCCCACCTGCTTGCAGTCAGAGATGCAGACGCACACAGAAGATACACCATTCAGCAACAGATTCAGGAAACACGATGCTGTCTCACACAAGGCTGGCTGTACCAGCCTGGGCCCTGCCTGCCCAGACAGGATGGGCCACGTGCCACTTGGTCCCATATGTCTGCATTCCAGAGAGCAATGTCACCAGGGCCAGGGCTCAGCCAGGATGAGTGGGTAAAGGCAACACAGCCTGCCCTGAGTAGAAGACACCTGCAGAGAGCAGCGCAGTGAGGATTAGGCCAAGGAGGACAGATTCAAATGTGCACAAGCTGAAGTAAATAAAGTCTGTTTTGTTAAAATGAAAATAAAACAGAGATGGATTTGATGAAGTATAATGACTCTGGAAGCCAGCCCAGCTTTCCTTATTATGGTAAATAAGATAATGCAAAATCAATATATGAACGAGGATATTTATTGTTCAGTTAAAGAATTCTATATTCTATATTAAAGACTTTTACAGGACAGGAAAGCATGAAGTGGCAGTGTAGCAAACATGCTCTCAGCAATTTCCAGAGATGCTAAGGAAGAGAGAACAAAGCTTTGTGAGACCTGGGACAACAGGACAGAGTGGCTCAGCTTTGTCACAAGGAGAAGAGAGGGGCACACATCATTGGATTCACAGAACCACACGCACATTTAGTTGGGAAATACATCTTGCCAAAATTGTAATTTCACCCAGTGTAACTACAGGACAGAATGTTCCCAGGCTGGAATGCCTCTTCCCTTTCACAGTCTAAAACTTTGATCTACCTTCTGTGTAACATTTGGTCTGAAAGTGCCACTGAGAGCTGAGGTTTGCTACCAGCAAGGTAGAAAAAGGCCATAAAACAGCTTTGACTAAAGCAATTGAATAATTTTTACTGCATAAATAAGGTTAACATTAAAAGCATAAACTTGCTTTCCTACTGTCACGATAAAATGAGCAACAGGAAGGAAAGGAAACAGAAATTTTGCATATTTGAAGACTTCAAACAGAAAAGGCTGCAACAGGATCAAAAAGAGTTTTGGAATAATAATAAAGATGGGTGGGAGACTGAACAGACAGCTTCCTACAGAAACATACTATTTTCTGACTATACACACACCTCTACAGAGTGAAAGTAGGAGACAATTGCATGGCATTACAAGATTTAGATTAAGGAGCTTTGCCTAAAGGAAATTAGGCAAAAATTAGCAAAACTATGTTAGAATTCAATAGATGAAATTTGTGGGTTTTTCCTATGTAGTCAAGCTTTGCCTCTACTTGGAATTAGCTCCAGTTCATTAATGAATAGCCAGCATATGCCTGAAGCTCATAAAAACATAAATATATAAAATACTTGGTGAAATTGATGGCTTTTATGACTACACTTAGGACTTCACCGCAGTGTGAGTTCTACCAAGTGATGGTTGAATCCTACATGAAAGTAAGACTCAAATTTGAGGGGACCTTGTTTTGCTTTGCAAAACAGTGTCCCATGTGGTTAAAATATTACTAAATTTTTATTGATTTTTCTTTGCTGTCACTAACAGCAGTTAACAAAAAACTTCTTCTACTTAGAGCTGAACAGAACTAAATGTTAGACTCTAATAATTTACTAGTTAACACCCCCAAAAGTACCAAACTTTGGCCTCAAGCATGTCCAGAGCTGGTAAGTCAGGAAAGGTGAAATCTTTATGTTTCAGAAGTTATAAAAAAAGTTAATAAAAAACCCTTTATAATTTTAATTCAAGACCCAACAGATGACAAAAGACTTAGTGAGCACAGTACAAATGAAGGTGTGAGAAAAGTGAATAACCAGAGAGGCATTTTTCTCTTCCCATTTTGTTTTTCCTAAGAATAAATATCAACGTTAAAGAAAGGAATATTGAAAGGCCTTAAAAATTAACAAAGGTAGCTTAGCTTATATTGATTTCAATTTCCAAATTAATTTAAAAAGAAACAAAAAAAGTCCTCTTTTTTTTACCACAATAGGTCATTATGCATAAAAAAACCAAGAAAATTTTAATTAATTATTGAAATATCTAATTCAACTTATCTTAGCCAGTCAAGGTTAACTTATTTCAGAGAAAAAAAAAAAAAACAACACAAAATGTAGCTTTACTAAACACAAAGATTATATAATTATCAGTCACACTAACTCATTATTATACCACATACTGTTTGAAACAGACTTTAAGATGGAGTAAGTGGTGGCAAGTCCTAAATTTAGTACATTACACTTAAAGATCAGAGGCTTCTTGATTTTTTGAGTATAGCTAAAAATATTTGGGGGGGCATAATCAGTTATAATTTCTTAGGAGAAGAACACTCAGTGACACTCTCCTGGAATATAAAAGGAGAGCTGGTGTAAAGCATTACAATCTTAGATACTGTCATACACCTGGAACTTCAAGGACAAATAAGATAAAGTTTTTCTCCAGAAAAACTCCAGTTACTGGTGACACAGTAATCACTATAATGAGTAATACCTCATATTGATAAAGATATATATTTTTTTAACTATAACAGTTGCTGGATCCCTACATGAGTTTGCTTTCAGAAAAGAATACTTGTTCCTGCAAGAATCATCAGTTGATAAAATCAGTAATATATCCTAGGCTATTTCCTGCTCTTCTCAACTCACATGCTGCTCAAATTTAAGTGCAACATTCTATGTACACATATATCACACTATAGGATCACATAAAGATTTGCCTCACCAGAGCATATTTGATGTGGGTTATTTCTTGAGTGCCGTCTGCCATGGAGGATTTGCAAGAATCTTGGCAGGATCCTAAAGTGACTTTCATGTCCTTCTCTTAAGAGACGGCGTTGAGACATGGGTGTATCTTCACCAAGCTCTTCAGTAAAGGAAATAAAAAATCTGCTCTTCAGAATTACACTCTTCTAATACACTGAAAGATACTTTGGTTTTTTAAATGTCAACGGAACATGAAACTTGTTTGTCAGATTCAAATGCTACCAACAATAATTAAAAAAGGATTTAAAGACCTGGAAACAGGTGCAGTGCAATTATTTGTATTGTATGTGCTTTTCCTCAGGAACAAATACCTGGTTTTACTAGAAAGGAAAAAGAAAATCACTTGCACTTAACGGACAGAAAATGCCAAGATAGTTTCTGCACAAAGGTGCAAGACCTTCTGAGTTCCTAGCATGCTGCACCCAGCAGACAGGACATCTTGCCACAGCTTTCAGTCTACTCAGTGTGATTAATATGAACAAAGAAGGTACAGCTTCTCACGTAAGCAAGTCAGATGAGCAAGTGAAAATTAAAAAAAGTATGAAACCTCCTCTTCTTGGAGTTATCCAAAACAACTATAGTCGAACTCACAGCCCTGTGCTGTTTTGGATGAAGAAAAAGACCCCAAAAACATCCAGTTTCTTAGTGCACTCCAGCAGCACATGGACATCCAATGCCTCTGCTCTCCCCAAGTAGCTGGTATTATAGCCTCTGTCTTCACATCCTTCTCCTCAATGTGAGGGATGTTCAGTTGTTGCAAAGAAACATGTGAGGTTTCTCCTGAAGAAGGGCAAGTTGGAAGTCTTTCTTTAAACTTTATGTTCTTGCTCGTAAGTTCACAACTTGGCAGTCCGAGGGCAGAAATCCCTGCGTTTCCTACTTCTGTGTCTCAAGCACACAGTATTCTTCAGGGGCAAATCCTATGCTCATGCCAGCAAACTAAAAGAAAATACCTTTGTGAATGCAATGTTGTCAATTAGAAACTCCTCTTCAGTTCACTTGCCTGCAGTTAGACTCCCATCATCTATACAACTCTTCTTCCTGCCCCGTATTTGCAAAAAAGTGAGGACCAAGCCCCTCAAAGGCAGAGCCCGTTTCCAGAATGTGTGAGTGGAGAGGTCTCACAAGAATCTTCCTGGGAGTTAAAAAACAGCTAATAGGAAGGAAGGGTGGGGAAATGAATCCCAAGCTTTCTTAAAACATATCAGGAAGCCCTACGCTGTCTGTTCCCCCTGTCTCTTTCAATGCAGGAGAGAGGAAATTGATAATGCTGCTTTACTTGGCAGTCAAGATTTTCCTCCCAATTATGTTTAACTATGTCCTTTGTGGCCACAGATCTGCCACAACCCAAATATATACCACTACACACATCACCCAGAAGAAGTGTTTTAAAATATGATGTATCATGACTTACTCTGAAAGCCAATTCAGAGAGACAATCTTTCGTGAAGTCACATTGAAATAAATATTTAATAACTTATCAGAAAATTGTAGTGCACATATACTGTGTTAACGGAGGAGAATCATTACAATTCTAGCTGGAAGATATTCAACTTCCAACATGAAATTATGGGCAAATGTGACAATCTTGAAATGTGACAACTAAGAAAAGTATCAAAATAATAATTAAGGACTGATGAGTTTCATACAAATATCACTTGTTTTCTGAATTTGTTATACTAAGCAAATGGACTTCTGCATATTGCAGCTGTGCTACCTGTCCTGGGTCAAAGGCCAGCCAAGCTATTTAAGTGCAAAAGGATTAAAAGGAAGGAAGGATGGGAACAGCCCAGTGGTGGAAAACCACCATCATACACCCTGCCACCATACCACATATTCAGTGTTCAAACAGAACAGGAACTGAGGTAAGGTACAGCATTCATATTAGACAAAACTCCACATTTTCTTGTGCTGCTTGTCACTGGGGGGCACAAAGCAGTGGTTCTGGTCAGATCCAGGGTAACAACAGCATCCACAGAGACAACCTGTTTCTTGCTGACTTTTGCAGTGGAGGCACCAAATGTAACCAGGGGACACGTGTGGCAGATTGGCAGCCATCAGGGATTTTCTCCTACCTGACACAATAACTACTTTTTTGGGGCTTTGGGGGAACACCAGGCTCATGACCAAAGGGCCAGTTCAGACAATCAAGTGGGACACTGATGAAACTATACATCTTTATTCAGCAGTTGAGCCTCGCTAGAAAATGAGGTAGACAGAATGAGAGAAAATGGCTCCAAGTTGCACCAAGGAGGTTTAGGTTGGACACTAGGAAAAATTTCTTCACAAAAATGATTGACAGGCTGCCCGGAGAAGTGGTGAGTCACCATCCTTGGAGGTATTTAAAAGATATATAGATGTGGCACTTAGGGACATGGCCTAGTGACGGACCTGGCAGCGTTCAGTTAACAGCTGGAGCTGAAGATCTTAAAGGTCTTTTCCAATGTAAATGATTCCATGAAAAGTGACTCTTTTTCCTCCTGGTGTTTTAGGCATGTGGTGACACTAATGGCATATGGTGAAAACCTCACCAAGAATTCGTGCAGAGGATTACTACAATGAAGCAAAAGGATGTTCTCGCTTTCTTCACATATCAAATACATGCAGAAGATTGATGACTCAAGCTGTGAAGTTGGTAAGTACACAATCCTACTGCAATCTAGCCATTAGCTACATCCCTGTCCACAAACAAGCTTTTAATCTTCTTTCGAGCACTCAAATTTGTGCCTAGAAGCAAAGAAATTAATCACAACAATGGCTGTGGTAGTGCGCAATCAGAAGGAAACAGATGGTGTAATGCACTGTTTTCCAAACAGCAGCAGCTTCTATCTCCAGGAAAATAATCTGAATATTTTCCCTTGCTGTTGGCATTACTATAACAAAAGCTCCTATTAGAAGGATATCTTCTCTGCTCTGTACAGCATCAGCAAATTACGTCGCAGTTTAAAGACAGTAATATTCTTGAGTATTAGTTGGCAGATCCAACTAGACTGCACCTATCTCTTCTTTCACATCACATAAATGGTAACATTCAGAGGGTAACACCCTCCCAATTATCTTTAAATGACTGCAGAGAGCCTGATGGAATCAACAAAATCATGGCAATGAAACAGGGCTTATTTTTCTCATGCTTCATTTCCAGGTCTGTTTCTGACCACAGGCAGTGTTTCACAGTGACAACAGAAGCAGCCACACTGACTTACATCCAATTACATCTGATTCCTCCTTTCATTCCCAGGGGCTCTCACAATATTTTATTAAAATAGCTTCACGTTTTCTTGGGAATCATTAAATTAAGATGCCATCACTTTCTTCATCACTGAGTGTTCTCATTGTTCCTTTTGATCTTTTTGTTTGTACAGTGGCCTTATCTTTACGGGACATCTCAAATGCCCTACTGTGATTTTTCCTCCAAATCCTAACAATTATTTGCAGGCCCTTCCTTACATCCTCACATTCAATGTGACACTGAAAGGTTCACATCATAGGACTATATATCCCTCTTAACTGTGCAGGAGGCTCTGTTAGAAGAATAATTACTGCTCTAGCGTTTCTTCTATATTTATTCCATTCGTCTACACAAGTTATTCTTCATATCCGCTGATATGCCACTGCCACTGGTGTTGCCATTCCTCCTATTGTAGACCTTGTTTTTCAGGCAAAAGAATACATCTCACAGACATGGAAACATGGCACCTCTTATGCACTTTAAGATCTCACCATGCACACAGGGCACAGGAGTCCACCTGTGTGATCTGTATTTTCCACTCATCTGCTCTTTTTTCCTGGAGTCCCAGCAGGAAGGAGCTTCTGCAGAGAAATTTCAGTATCAAAAGTGCCATCACATCCCCACTAAAATCCCAGAGGGCTGCAGGGGAGATCTTGCATGAGGAATATAAAAGACTGAAAATTATACGGGGGATTGCATCTAACATACACATATGCTGAGCTCAGGAATGACTGTTTCTTGGAAGAGTTTCTAAAAACAAGTATAAGGGCACATGCAAGCTAAATCTTGCCATGTGTATCTTTCAGCATCAGCACACTCACAGTAACAGTGGAAATTAAATGAGGGGGAACGAAAGCGAAATGTTGTTTAGATTTTTCTCTTTAAAGCATGCTTCATCAATTATCTCTGCACACATATTTGTTTTGTTGAGAACACTCATACAAACAGAAAGCTAAATTGGGCTCATGACACATTTTCAAACAAAATGATTGTTTTGCACACATTAAAATATAACACACAAGTTACTTCTAATCTGAAATGTAAGCTGTTTTACAGAGTTGAACGCCCATACCCTGTAACAAGGCAGCACTGATTGCTATGCTTAGACTTGAGCTTTCTTATAACCCTACAGAAAAGTTTAATTATGGCTAGTTGCTTGCATTGATTTTCAAAATTAAAAATAAGTTTTCAAAAATTAATCCGTGCCAGAGGCTAGTCACCAATATGAAACAACAGAGAGTCAACTAGAGGCTGATTTTAGTGTAGCTGAGACATTAAAGACATAGAAATTGATATTTTTATATCAATTTCATATCACATATCCCAGAGAGCTCTTGTAGAGGGAAAACGCTGAGAGTAAACGTGTCTGAAAATGGAAGAAATAAATCATTATTCCATGAATATTCTAGTATTCTTCAAATACAAGAAAAGACTGAAACTTGCTTTTGTGATGCGGATGAGATTTATATCAAGTTTTGGTACAATCTTTTGCCTTTATTATTTTTAAGCTTGTAAGAATTGGATAGGTGTGCTTATATATCAGGTTGCTCTAGCAGAACATTCTCTCCAGCAGAGTTTAAAAAGGGGTCTCATAATGTAATCTAGAGAATCTGTGACCTGGAATTGTATTTAATAAAAGACCATGACATATTAGGAGAGGCTGGAGTGGGAAGAAATCTGAGAAATAGATATGAATGGAGATATATCTTGGCAAACCTAAAAGTAATTACAAACAAACTCAGTATCTCACATAAAAAAGACAATGACAAATATTTTAATATTTTGATATTGATTTATTAAAGGCTAGGAGTTAAAATAATTATTTGGTTTCACAAGAAATCCACACAGAAACCCTGAATTAAGTTACAAGAGCGAATTAGGTTAGTTGTCCATGCTTAATTCTAACTGGATGTATCTGCTCAGAGGCAAACCATGATTCTAATAAGCATCAGATGAATATAAGTAGATCAGGACTGAGATAAATGGACAGACTGTGTTCTATTTATACTTGCACATTATGCTGCTGAGCCACTGCTGCAAGTCTTTCTCTAAAGCAATCTCTCTCAAAAAAAAATAACAAAAATGAATCCTAAAATCAATACTATCAAACTATAAATGTATAGTAACAAACAAAAAAATTTGCAATACATAAAATTAGGCTTTCAATATTGTGGAAGTGTTAGCATTTAATTGTCAAGATAAGAACAAGCTTTTAAAGCCTAACATCTGTCCCTCTAATATAAGTAATCTTATATTGCATGTCTGAATTTCCTGAGGGTTAGCAACAAATGTGACCCATCTCCAAAAGAACAAGTTCCTCCACCATTAGCAACAGAAAATGCTCAGAAAATCACAGTGGATCAGAGAAGTATCTAGAGAATGTCTCTTTATGAGCAGCCAAGCAAAGTGAGGTTTAACACCTAACAAGACAGCACTTGTACTTTGTCTTTTAACATAAATCCTTTCACTTTTGAAGGCAACTAGCAATTAATTTCAAAACTTCAGAGGCGTTCTAGGAAAGTATAAGGAAACTGCACGTGTGCCGGAGAAGACCAGGAGGTTAGAACATAGAGAAAGCCTGATTAGTATCTGGTGCCAATCCAAAGCAGCAGGTAAAGGCCATTGTGATATTGGAGCTAATTCAGCAACTTAAACGGCTTGAAATGATTTTTCAAATACACTTTTATTGACAATGCCCTGTAAAGAGTACTAAAGTTTCAGGCACATAGGCCATTCCCCATTCCCTGCACATACACCCTGGGTCCTTCCCACCATGTACCAGATAATAATCAAACTAAAGGACTCAGGATAAATAGTTGCCTTTATAAATTAAGTTATGCTAATAGGAGCTCTGTTCAAAAATCTCTTGTATGTGACATATATATGTACATATACATACCTATATAGACACATGTGAACATATAGAAATGAATAATACATCCAGTCAACACCATTGACTGACCTTCCAGCAAACAGCTCTGTGTAGAATCAGCCGGGGAAGAGAAAGCCAAAATTTCATGTTGGAAGAACTTTTGCTGGCATTTAGGAATACTTTGATTACTCTCAAAAGAGATTTCTAGTTCAAGAGTTGTACCTTTTAACAACTACAGCAGGTACATGGTGCTTCCTCATCAGGTTGATTTCTGGTACCAGCAGAGAAGGAAGAGGGGGTTACATGCATTTTCACTCTGGCCAGATACTGTTCTCTCCCCAGCTGGATCTGCCACGTTTGAGGTTAGTGAACAGCTCACTAATGAAACCTTCACTTCCTCGGCTCTTCTACAGGAGACGGAGCAACCCGCTGCACCGTTTAGGAACACCTTTCTCAGATGCTCAGGGGGCTGATTTTGCTGCCCTCCAGGACACTGCAAACCCCGTGATTAGATGGGTGATTTTCTGAAGGTCTTTTTCTGAAGATGATATCTTTGACAATTATGAAATGCAGATTATAGTACAGACTGCTGCTGGATCTATGCATCTAGACAGCTCCCAGCAGGGGTGAGCCCTGGCTACAGCTTCTAGTGCTCAATCATCTAATGTGTACAGTGAGAAATGATTGCTGCACACCTACATAAACAGAGGACGTTGTCTTGCTGTGCTGCCACAGACCAGGAGCACCCTTTGAGCCTTCAGTCTCTGCCACCCTAACTTCCTTCTTCTGAAAAACCTTCTCTGTTGCCATGTGCTTTGGACCCAAAGGATCCAGTGCTCAGCTCTCACGTCTTCTCTATCAGACTTCAATTCTTTTCTACATTTCACAATCCTCCCTCTTTAGTCTCTTCATGAATGGGCTATTAATAAAACAAGAGAGTTTTCAGTTGAGTAGCTGCTTTGAAATTCTTCTGCATGCACTGTTACACCAATTACAAATTTATATGGCAGCAATCCACTCAGCACAAAAGAAGGAGTGGTGTAAATACTTCAGTAAGCTTGCATGCAGCTACAAGGAATACCTTACAAAAATGCTGCAAAAATCCCTAGGGTGTAAGAACTTCAAGCAATTTTTGTCAGGCTACTGTTAGGATACAGCACAGCAGGTTTTGTGCAGCGACCTTCTGAAATAGTTATAGAGTGATAAATCACATAACTGTTTGAAAAGGAATGAGATTTTTTATTGAGTATTGATGAACATTCATAAACTGCTCATGTAGACCTCCAGCAAAATGTTTTTTTTTCCATGTACAGATAAGCACACTTAATTGAACTGGGATGAAGGGATTTACTGGTGGGATGTTCACCAGTCTTCTAGATAGTCAAAGCTTTAGTTTGTTCAGAATTACTTTGCCTCATTCTGCTTATCGGATAGTCAGTTCTAATAAACATATTTTAATTATTACAGTCATAATTTAGGATATGCAAGCAAGTATATCTAAGCATACAGCGAGAGAGAGCAAGGGTCTTTATGCCATCTGGAACTGCAGAAGACTAGGACAAGTCCATGTTTCAGTTGATTAATGAAAAGCTCTTGGAGAACTAAGAATCAATACTTTCCTTCAAAAAACTTAAACACTGTGTGATACGCAGTTACTATCATTGTAATCCTTAAAAGAACTGAGAAACTCATGCCATCTATGCCATCTTATCAGCAAGCACCAGCAATGAACACAGACACAATCACACAGACACTTTGTTTGACCTCCATCAAAGGGAGGACTTCTGCCCCCAGTGACTTCTTCTTGCTTCCTTTATGTGGGCATCTGTGCAGCCAAACACTGGATGTGTTCCAGGTGGGACAAGCAGGACAAGGACACATGACATGGCTCCTGGTTGATGAAATCAATAATGATGGGATGGAAAGTGGCATGTGGAAAGCTGCTGAAATTGTAAGTACCTATTGATTTCCAGGTTGAGCATAATGCCCAACAGTTGTTTCCTAAAATAGTACTGCAAGCTGTGCTTGTCTCTTTTGGATTCTTCAGCTGAGATCTTCACATGATTTAATACAATAGCACTAGTCATGGCTATTTATGGCTATACACTTAGAACCCAAATAAAGGCATAATGGGTAAATGTAGCACTGGAGTTACAGTTTCTAAATAAATTATTACGTCAAAATGTGTTGTGAGACACTGAAGATTTTTTGAATTAAATATATGACATAGAAATAGGCAGTGATGAAATTATGGCTCCTCTTGACACAGTCAGACTGCATGAAAACGGGGGAGAAATAACATTGTTAGTATGGAAGCTACTGAGAAAGAAAGGGTCAAGGCAGTACCAAAAAATCCTAAGTTGTTCCTAAGCAAAAATATTTTCCTGCACATTCTGTCATATGAATAAACCTGCAAAGGGTACATAATGTGGGTTCCCATAGCTGTAGAGCTGTAAAACCAAAGGTCAGTTCCACCCAACAGCCTATTCCTCCCTCCCTAATTTTGGTCTCATTTGTTACATTTGGATTCACAGATTTTTTTTTTTTCCAATCTGAGTGAGGCTTCTCACTTGTCAGTTAAAGTTAGCACTATGACAGCAGTTTTGATTTGTTCCTTCATTATACAGAAGAAATGTTACATAGGCATGCTCTCCTGTCCATTAAGGATGTGATTCTGAAATATCTGAACATTAAAAACACTACCCTATTGCTTCACTCTTCATCCTCAAACCGACTCGATAAATCCCAGTTTGTCTAAGGAAGATGATGATGACACTGAAAATGCAGCTTTTCAGGAAGAGGGGCCCAAGTGCCCACGCTGAAAGACTGATACTGGGTACTTGTTCTGAGGGATGAAGCAGTTGGAATCCTTGAGGAGGGTAGTTGCTCCAGAAAGCTGGCATCTCTTCCAGGGGACAATTACTCTATCCACCATGCCATATATAAACAGTCCTTGTGCATTTAAACTGTGTGTATTTTTGTCTCTGCACACATTCCTTCCTCCCTGCAGAAAAAGTGATTTGCTCTTCAAACAACCTTTAGTGTTTCACCTGGGTGACTGACAAGAGTTAGCAGAGCAGGATGTTCAACAATCAGCAGTGGAACACCAAATCCAAGAACAGGATCACCTTGGGAACTTGGCACCTTGGCAATCAAACACTAATCAGAGACTTGGTCACAGGAACAATCCTTGCTAAGATTTGTGATATGTAGGCCACAAGCACCAGGCACCTCTATTAGTTATATACAGGTCTGCAAGGGATATTCTTCACTTTGTATCCTCAAATACAGGCAGGGCATCTGGAAAGCATCATGCATACTGACACTGGCCATCAGAAGAATATATGGGATTCCCAGATACACCCCAAGACTGAGAAGCAGGTAGAAAAGAAAACAGAAAAGGCACAGATGCTGCAGTTCCTGTTAAAGGTACACAATACTCAAGTATTTCAGAACTTCCCAGCTGCTATCAAGTCCAAAGAAATCCAGATTTACACCAGGGTAAAGGCTGTTACTGAGTGTAGCAACTTTGCAGAACATTAAACCACAAGTAATACTATGCTCTGCTTTGCAGCTACACGCCAAGCATGGACTTTGCTGCTGTTCTGGATATTTATAATATCTTGTCACATTTCCATATGTACAAACATTTCTCTTCAAACATTTAAAACAATCTGTGATAACTGCTACAATGTAGAGTATATGAATATGCCTAAAACCAAAAAAGACAGTAAGTAACTAAAAAAACCAACTGGCTACTATGAAAATTGACAAAACCAAATTGTTTTAAGTATCAAGTCCCAGAAACCTTTATAAAGTCACTAGTCACTGTGTTTTCATCTATTAAAGATCCACTTTGAGTAAGCTGCAAATTTTTTTGCTCTGCCACAATGGTACTGGAGCACCTGCGCGTTTTACTGCAAAGGTTTTGATCAGTGGGGAAACTTTTAACATTGCAGACTACCACAAAATTCCATCAAACAGCTGGGCAACAGGTCCGATGTGGCCCTGTCTATGTACCCAAGGACACAGGAGACTCAGGAAACATCTCCCCACTGGAACATCCCACCCCTGGAGGCATTCAAGTCTCAAGCAAGCATGTCTGTAATAAGTAGATTGGCTTTGAGCAGGTGGTTGGACTAGATGATACCCACAGAAGCCCTTTCCAATCTAAATTATTCTATGATCATCTTGTCCATTTAGCTCCCTCACTGTTATCCTGTCATGTTTGCTGCTTTGATTCCCACAGAGAAAAAAGGAACCATTTTCAGTGCTTAATTTATGGCAGTTGTTTCAATTTCCCAACGAATTAATAATTTAGAAGAATTTTATCATTCTCATTTTAGAGTTATGTGAAGAGGCCAAGTGGTAAAGTAAAACATTAAATTATTTATAAGTTCTTCACATGTGAAAGCAGACAAATGGTGCAACATTATATATTTAACAGTTGTTAGAAAGTACAGAAACTATAAGCGTGACAGCCAAAGTCCTTTGTCAAAGGAGGCAAAAGACTTCAAGTCTGTGGCTATTTTTTTGGACATGAAAAAGAGCTAAAGCAAATGTATTTAAGGTACATCTGAAATCTGTACAAACTTCAGAGTTACTAGAGTAAGCAGTTTCTACCTGCAAATGAAGAAATGAGGCTCCATTTTCCTATTGGCAAAATTCTTTCCAAAAGGCAATTAAAGCCTGCTCCATGTTTTAGGGGGATGGAATTGAATAAATCATAAGAGTGCAGACCTTTCAAGTGCTGACAGGTGATTAGGTTATCACAGACTAGGAGAATAAATTATAAATTTATTTGTAATAGATGGACAGCACTATAAAACAACTAACAGACACTAAATCTTCAAGTCTTCAATTACCAACCAGTTTGCCTGAATAAAGGATTACATCTTCTTATTTTGGTGTTCAAAAAATAAAGATCTAATAAATAAAGAAATAAATAAATTAAATAAAGAAATAATATTAGTGGCTGAATTTTTATACAACTCTAAATAACCTCTACACATGATGAAGGCAAGGACAGCAAATAGAATTCCTCATAATTCAGCCTTTCTAAATGTATTTACTGCCTTATACACACAGCTGAAGAACTTCTTTCAAATAAAATTTAACCAGAAATAGGATTGAAAAAAATGGAAATAGGTTTGAAGTACCATCCTCTGAATATGTACTACAAAGGAACCACGAAACAGATCAAAAATACCACTACACTTTTTTTTTTTTCCCCAGTAACTTCACATTTTTCTCTAAAACTGATTTAAAATATATTTCATTCTTAATGTGCACATATTTTAGACAAAGACCTTCTGTTAAAATTCATCTGGCTCTCTGGCCTCCCCTCCCCCAAATGCACACAGACAGACATAGTCATTAAAGGATTGGCAGAACAAGATCTCCTTTCTTTTCTGAAGGGGGCCCTGTTAACAAAGGACCCCCGAAAGTAGTCTTTATTGTTAGGTGCTGGGTGATGCAATCTTTTACAGCAGTGAAGATTTAGGATCTACTTCCTCCATGTCCTGTCAAGTAGACACATCTCTTGTCCACATTGTACAAGCATCCTTGTACCCTCTGGTTTTGACTAACTCTTAGGGCTTGTCATTGACTTTAAGTTCAGCAGGAACCCCTTTGAACACCTAAAACAAGCTTCACCATACCCAGAAGGCAGCTTTCTATCCATAATGTGTTCAGCACATAAACTCTGGTGTAATAACAAATGGGACGAGTTAAAGCACCTCCTCCAGCCTCATGGCTTGCCACAGCTCCCCAGAAACACTTAGTCTGGCCTGGAGCTCACTCCTTTCCTTGAGGTCTCCTTTCCTTTCCTTTCCTGCCTCCTCTCACTGGTAGAAAGGCCACCAGGTGTGTGGGGATGGAACAATCCCCAGCAGGGAAAATGTGCTGCTGGCACAAGGTGGATCCAAGCCCAAAGCCTGGGAAAGGCTGGACAGTGACACTGCAGCAAAAAGGGAAGGGAGGCTGGACCTTGGTGAGAGAAGATGCTGGGCAAAGGGAGTTCTCTCTTAGTGAAAGGAGGTACACTATGAGAAGGCTTGTGGAAAGAAAGGGACTTGGTACAGGCAAGGCTGGAGAGGGGCAACAGGGACTGAAAAAGTGAGGGCAGAGGAGATACAGGCACTGGGAGGAAAAGCATGGTGTGAGGCTGGGTGCAGCAGATGGACCTCAGACAGGAGACCCAAGGAGGGACCTGCTTAGGACTGCAGTAATGGGAGCAGAAGGCCAAGGTGAGAGTCAGCCTCTCAGGACTCATAGGAGGAGAGGAAGAGTGCAGCTCTATCTACCATGAGAGGGAAACTGCTTCTGGCTTTGCCCAAATGCCCATGTGTTTCCAGTTCAGCGCCGGCTGACTGAGCCTTCACTTGGAGTAGCTGTTTCGCTCTAGTGTCTTAAAGAAAAGCAGCAAGACTTGGGATCGTCCTGTTCATATTGTACCAATGCAGATATGCTCCCTGCAATGCAGGCAGGGATAGAGGGAGAGAGAGAGCAGTGCACATGTGCAAACAAAACATCATGATAAGAAATAACATAATTACAGTTTCTTTTGACAAGTATTAATGGTTCAGGGGCACAAATTTTAATGAAATGTGGTAAAACACAACATCTTGGTGAGACACCTATGCTGTCTTATAGATGATGAGCAGACAGAGCAAAAAACACAAGGCCTTGAAGGAGCAAACATCTGGCAGTCATACATATCTAGATGTAATTTTTTTCCTTTTCAAAGTAAATCTCGTGCCTCAGTTGCACAATTTAAGGCACTTTTCCAACTGAAAGTAGGAATTTGAGAGCTTGAGTATGTTGTCATCAAACTGCAACAAGAATTGATAGCATACACACAGTATAAAAATATGTATCTCTCACACTAACATTGCAAGTATTATAAATAAAAGTTAATATCTAGTAAATTACAAAATGTCAGATAATATTTAAGATAAATAACTGAGCACTAAATGATAACTTTATTAGGGGTATAGACTTCTAAATGGAAAAAAGAAACATCTATTAAGTATGTTTCATAACAAGACTAGCAAAACAGCATATAGCTGCCACAAAGCTGCTTTTTTCTTGGACAGAACAGGACAAATGGCAAAAATATTTGTAGCTCTCAACAGATAGGCTTGGACAAAAATCAAAAAAGCTATCTCATTAAAAAAGAATCACTTCTAGCTCTTTTTATCATTGCAGTTGATTTCTTACTGATACCTAAAGCTATTACTTAATGTACACTTTGTCTCTACTTCAGTTTGAGCAATGATGCTTTTTAATTTTTTTTCAATTCAATTGAAACCAGAAAGGAAAATAAACCCTCACTAAAGTCTCAAAAAAAAAAAATCAAACTAGAAGTAACATTTTCTAGACTGATTCTATACATTCAGCTTTCAGCCTTGTGCCTTCCCAATTACCATGCCATCATGTCTGTTTCTTTAGACCTAGGGCAAGGTCAAGATGCAAAAGGAAACACAGGTTCTAAGTCCTTCACTGGTTGCACCTGCATCCTGTTTAGTCACCTTCTGAGCTAAAACCATGGTACTTGAAGAAATTCCAGTATTGGTTTATACATACTGGAACCTAAATATTCCTGTAGTTTCTAACTATACAGTTTTCATCTTTGAAGTCCACTGAAATGAATTGCTCAAGACATCATGCATTTGTTTAACAGGCATGAAAAGTTTTGCAAAAGAATTTGAATAAGTGGTATCGTATAAAATGTAATTATTTCTACCTTTCACTGCAATGAAATAAAATATTGCGTGAAAACAAACTGTGTGCAGATATCACATCTTGAAGTGCAGCAGTCCTCAGATACAGGCAGGGGAGAGAACAAACAGAAATACCACATTTCTAATTCATCCAACATGGAAGACTAAGAGCCTGATACTACACCTACTGAAATGAACTTGAAAGTAACTGGTGAGCTCTAAATTAATTAAATTAAATTCTGACAGAAGCATGCATCAAAAAGTCAAAAAACTCAGTCCAGAAACTGGGCTTAATGTGGAGTGGATCCATGTAGATCTCTGCAGAAATCAAGCACCCAGACTACTGTAATAAACAGATCAAGAAGCTTCTCTCCGGTTTGCCAGCCAAGAAACCAACAGCTGTAACATTCTGCCACAAAATACCCATTTCAGATGTGAGGTTAACCAGGACAGCGAACTTCTAAAGAGATAATTGTACTTGACTCAGAAATCCAGGAAACACAAATTATGGGAGATGGTTACAGGAGTTTCACTGTTTTCCTCTGAATTCACTGCAGAGCACTATTGAAGGGACAGTCATATCCCACCCTGTTCCTCCAATGCCACGGCCAGGTGTTCCCATTGCTGCCATGGGATCAGCTCAAATGATCACAGGATGAGGCAGTGCACGCTACAGACAGGACAGTAAGCATGTCTTCTTCTCCCCTCCACAAAACAAAAAAAGGCAGATTTCTGTTGAATCAACAAAGTGCACTAGTTCAATGGTTCAAATAATTGCAAGGTACCCCTGTCTCACTTGATACAAGAGAAACCATGGGAAGGCAAAGGCAAGGAAGAGAAAAAAAGTAAATGTGGTTGCAAAATGGTTTGGGACCACTGGTTTTCAAAAAGCTTAAAAATTTTAAAACTTTATTAAAAATGGTTGCAGTTGAGTTTTGGTTTTGTTGGTTTTCTTTAACTGGCCTCCTTTATTAGGTAGCATAAAATGGTTTGTTACTAACAGTGAAACTACTGCTTAACATTAGAAGCTTTTGTTTGGGGGAAACTGCAGGTTTTTTGACTGACCATCTAACAGCTATCAGAGCCTAACAAGCTAACCTGGTGATGACTCTACAAACACATAATTCTGCACTAAACATTGTGAAATGTGACATTTTTCAATCAATTTCTCAAAAACTAAAAAAAAAAAAATAAATTTACAAAGATGGAAACTAAAACCTAAAACACCGGAGCAAAAATGCTATTTCATATCTTACTGTTTGTAACGTAACTTTAGTTGTTTGCTGACAGAAGCAACTGAGGTGAAGAACAGTACCAGGTAACAGCCCCAGACATCCAGGTTTACACAGTCATCACTGAACAGATGCCACACAGGCTACCTGCAGATGAGATGGGGTGAGTGCTGTTTCCTGAGCCTCCCACCCTAGCCATGCCCTGACTTTACCAGGGGAGGAGACGCTCAGTTGCCAAACTCTCCCTCGCCCTGCTCCCTCCCATCACACCTCAGCTGTAGGAGAGGAAACCCAGGTGACTCAGCTGGGCAGGAGCCACAACAGGACAGCTCTGCAAGCAGAGGACCCCGCCAAGAGATGCTGTGTGGCGCAGCCCCCTTATTTTCCCAAATAACAGCAAATGCAGTTAGAAAAACTGCTTGAAACCCACTGACAGTACTGTGCAGTGATGTGCCTGACCTTATTTCTGCTAGGAATGTTTCTCCCTCCCTCATCAATTCCACCAAGCTTGTCTAATGTTTCCTTTTTTGCTGTGTGAAATACAGATAACAAGTTACTCGCGGCAGGGAGCTGTCGAGACCAGTATAGCTCATCTGGAAAGGGTTTGGCAGGCTGTGCAAAAAATGGAGCAGAGCAGATGACCAGCCTTTAAAACAAACAGTTTCATTTGTTCAGAGCTTAATAACTTACTAATTCATTGCCTAGCGTGTCACTAGCAACACACTTTAAATATCAGTCTTTGACCCTCAAAAAATTCCTTTCTAAAGGCATAAAGAGTTCAAACTAAGTTTTCCCCCCTTTAAGTATTTTGTGAATGCGTTGGTAATTTCCAAAGCCTAAGATCTCCAGTATTAATGATGTTACAAAATTAAACCTGATACTTTTAATAACTTCTTCCTGAGTACTTCCCAACTGCAGTAAATTGCTCTGAGCTCAACAGGATGAAGGTCCCTGATGGCCTGACAACCCATGCAGTCCCGGACAGGCTGTAGGGCAGGATCTGTGGAGAGGCAGGCTCTGCAAACCCCTGACATGGCACCCAGTGAGTCCCTGCTCCCTGCATAGGACAGCAGCACGAGCATGGCAAGGCTTGGGAGGCACCACAGAGCTTAAGGAACAAAAGTAGCCCCCATATGACCAACCTGCAGCTGATCTGCTGCCAGGAGAGTGGATGCATATGTTGCCTTGCTACCTTTTCTTCCATGCATATCTTTAAACCTGATACGATATACTGCATTTGCTCTTATTTAATGTCATAGGTCTAACTCACTATATTGGCCATCACACACCTCACGTCATGGAAACTTGCAGGCTGGTTGTCAAACCAGCAAGACTGCTGGTCCAGGGTGATGGTGAAAGTGAGTGAGTGGGAAGGCTCCTCTGTCTCACAGCACTGCCTGCTCCTGCTTTTCTTCTCAGGCAGGATGCACACCAAAGAGCCACCAGCTACGCTGCAGCTCAGGCAATGTCCACGTGCAAAAAGTCAGGAGCTGCTTGATGAGAAAGGATGGGAGAGGAACTCCTGAGGGAATGTGGGGAAACAGGAGGGGCTTCTCTGTGATCCAAGTGCCAAATGGTAACACCCATATCCCTTCCTGTCTTGGCAGTCACACATCGGGATGGTCTCAAATACCTGTATTTCCCTTCAAAATACACTTGGATCTCTCTAATCTCTCACCCTCCATTGGGGATAAAATTTAAATCCAGCCTTTTCTGAAGGCTGGATGGAAACTGTTAGCACTGCTTCAATTTGGATAATTGCTAAGCACATGATGTAAAATTAACAACATAGTATTTAATGCATGTCTTTACTCTCCTCATA
Organism: Dendrocincla fuliginosa; assembly: GCA_035047845.1. NCBI lineage: Eukaryota > Metazoa > Chordata > Aves > Passeriformes > Dendrocolaptidae > Dendrocincla > Dendrocincla fuliginosa. Next base: position 92,502,422 of record JAWWMO010000001.1, read on the forward strand.
TAAAATTATGGCAGCTCTCTGTGCCACCCAGACCTTTTTAATTCCCTGTCAGTTCTTCAAAAATGTAAACAATTACTTTGAAAAACACCTCTACCTGCCACACTGAAATAATTCATCTTCTGTCTTCATACAACAACACAGAGAAGATGTTTCTATTAATATCTGTCTCCTGCTCCAGGCTGTGTGCTCTCAAAGCAATTCAGGTACACCATTTTCAAAGGAACTGACTGTGAAACAGTGATGGCACTGAAATCAGAAGCAGATTGCAATGTCCTTGAAAGACAAGTAAAACATGAGCTGGGGTTAGAAATAATGGAGAGATTCAGCAGAAGGAAATTAAGAAAGTATACAGTTAAAAAGCTAAAAATGCTATGTCTTGTTTTATATATTTTTCTTCCCTTTAGTTCATAAATTACTTCACAACTGATTTGTCTGATATGGAAATGCCTATTTTCTTTCTGTCACTCATTGGTAGCATTTTGAAAACCATCAACAATTTCAGTGGCTTCCTCTCACTGTCTCTAATATGCTCAGATGCTCTTTGCCTCTCTTTCCCTTCAAATCTCTAGTATCAGAACTCCAATGTACAT
>JAWWMO010000001.1:92503111-92525086 GCA_035047845.1 Dendrocincla fuliginosa
CACTGTCTCTAATATGCTCAGATGCTCTTTGCCTCTCTTTCCCTTCAAATCTCTAGTATCAGAACTCCAATGTACATCCCACAGATCACTTGCAGCCTCAGCAGCCTTTTCACAGAACCCAAAAATGGAATTTTTGATTGTGGCTGTTCTTAACAAAACCAGTTGTGAAAGGGTAAAAAAAAAAAAAAGAAAAATAAAAAAAAAGCCCTAAGCAGACAGGAGCTATCCCATAATTAGAGCCTTGCATCTACTCAAGTATCAATTAAGTACTCATGATGAATTTTCATCGTTCTTGTGATTTTGTGTATGTCGTATTCCATCATAACTATTGAACATAAAGCTATTGTGTTTCAGACACTGTATTATGGGGGGCCCAGCTTCATGTCCTATGAAATGACCATCTATGAGCAAAACATCTAGAGAATCTTTTTATACCACCTCATTTTTGCCAGGTTTCTATTCTCATCTATGCTGCATAAACAAACACAGCTGTTTTGCTTCCATACCCTATGTTCTCCTTCTTTTCTTCCATTGTCAATAATCCTCAAAGAAAGCTGGAAAAATTCCTCCTTCAAACACAAACAAAGCTTTTGTTAAAACAGAGGCAGGTGACATGATGTAACCTAAACTGACTGGCTAAGTAACATAGGGCAACTTGGAGAGACAACCAGCAGCCCAGGACAAAATACTGACCAAAGGAATGCACTTTGTACAGCCCAGAAGCCAGACACAGGACTGTTTAAAGAAAGGCTGCAATTTATCATTTTACATTTTTAACAACAAAGGTTGCACCCTGAAGAGTAATTTTTAAAATCAGTTCTTTACATTCTCATTTTCTATTTATATTGATTATCTTGGTGGTTTCATATGCAAAGCCACCCTCCCTTTAAATTCATCAGGCGATAGGCAGGAATTGAAATAAAAGGAAGATACATTTCTGGCTCAACAAGAACTGAGACTATAAAAGAACTAGGACAGTCACTCCTCAGTGCAAATTTTCTGCCTGCCACATGAAATGCTGAAGACAGAAAGACTTTTAGTAAACTGTCACGTAGCAAATGTCTCAAGCACATCAAGGGGGACAGTGCTTACACCCCTGAAGTAATAGCACAGGTGAAAAACAAGAGCTTACCTATCACACAGCAGTGCAGTTCTCAACTTGCCAAATACCTGTTTGCCCAGATTATCAATTTTCAGAAAGCAGACTGCTGCCTGGCAGCATTACACACTTAAGTACTCACAACCTGGCAGTGCCACATTGCACTGTGCTTTATCAGCTTGCCACAATTTGAGCACCACATCCTACTAGAAAGCTGCCTTCCCCGTGTTCTCAAAGGGATTTAAACTGCCTAAGGCACCATCACACCTGCTCCTACTGAGCTCAAACACCATCAGCCTTCACATGCAGATAGAAACAACTGGGGATAGCTATCACAAGGCTTCTCCATTTCAGCTTACTACCATGTTGGAATTCACAGCCAGTTACACCTTTTATGTGACCAACTTTAACATATCTTCACTGTAGCATAGGTTTTGTTGTGCCTGACTTCCTACTGCTTCAGGGAACCATGTGGGAAGCCCAACAGCCAGCTCCATGCCTCTGGTACACCACAACTCAAATAATACTTCCCGTCAGTCATCAAGAAATTTAAAACCCAAAAGCTGCAAAAACATCAGCAGAGACAGATTGAGGATGTAACTATCTCCAAGACTGCTCTAAGTGAGGGGATCCATTGTCTGTAACTGCCCAGACTGTGCAGGAAGTCAACCTCCAAGATGATGATACTGTTCCTACCGCACCCAGGAGTGTGTGCTTAGGCTGAGTGTTCCTCAAACTTGAGGTGGCTGCACCCAGAGTGCTGTTAAAGGCAGGACTACCAATTTGTCTGAGCCTCAGAGCTGCATTCCTATGTGTGGTGAGCCAAGTGGCTCATGCTTGAGCTATACAGCTATGGGAATAACTCAAGAGAGGTCAGAATGGCAAAGACAGTATTGTAGACTTAACTCAAGAGACCTACAAGTGATTAATCCATATAAAAGCATCCAAGATCATGCTCTCTGTCTAAAATAAAAGCTGCTATTTACTAGGACAAGACAAAAGAAACAGTGGAACTAAATTGATGTAAAACAGAAAGCTCAAACTTCCAGTTGAAATGCACTGTTTCAGACACTGAAAACCTTAAGAAGTTGTTGAGCTGACACAGAAACAACAAAATCTAAAGTAGCTCATTTGATGTCCTTCATTAAATGAAAAAGTGAGCAACCTAAACACCTCCTCCTCCCTGGCTTTGTTCAACATGCCAGCTTAGAGCAAACACCTTGAAGACAACATGGCCTGTTGTTACACAGAGACACCTCTGTCTCTGCATTGTGCCATTCCTTTTCTGCTAAAGTTCCCTGTTATTTGATATGCACGAGGCAATCTCGTAGCTTGGCTCTCTGCAGTTGGAAGTGTGGCAGGCAGCTGTGCCAGGCACTCTTGCCAGAAAGTATTCTGAGACATGATGATAATAAAAATGCATCAAAGTAACAGGCTTTTTTCTTTTCTATTACTAAGTACATAAGTCCAGGCAGGGCTTTTTGGGCTCTGCAAGCTTAAAGTATATATACCCAAAGTCCATGAAGTGATCAGAAGACTGACAAATACGCACCCTGGAATCCTTTGAAAAGCCACTGTAAGTGTGCCATCATTTACTGTTTAATGCCTATTTTGTCTTCAGTCTTTTAAAAGATATCCACAGGGATTGCAATTTTCCTACTGTAGTTCTGGGGGAGATGATACAAGAGAGGTCACTAACAGTTCTCAAAAGAACTGCACATGAATATAATTTTGTGTGTGTGTGTGTGTGTGTATGTAAAAAAAAGAAACCCTATTGAAATAAAATGTTTTGGAATGCCATCATTAAGTGACACTAGCTTGGTTAAAAATAAAACTTAGTCAACCTTAATGTTGACCAAGATATTTTTCCTTAGATTCCTAAAAAGGCAGCTAGCTCCCTTTAAAATGGGCAAGCCTATTGCCAACTCTGAATCTCACTCCCACCAATTTCACTAGATTCCGCTGTTTCAGTAGTAAAATAAAGATTTTTATTTAGGCCAGAATATACCAAGAAATGGATGCTGTGCAGGTGCCTACAGAAGTCATGTCCTGGGCAATCCACTCCTGACCACTTAACTGTGGCTGTTCAACTGCAGCTCCCACTCTTAATTTTCAAGTTTTAAACCTCATGTCAGGAAGAGCATGTCTACTTTATACTCTCTGGGCTGGGAAATCAGAAGCATCTTTCATGGTTAAGTTCAACATGGGTGCAGGAAAGCTGAAAGGAAGGGACAGCATGTTCGTATCAAGCAGAGGCATCTCCCACTACCATTAAATGCCACCTGGGTGCATCAGATGTGCTAACAACCTGCAGATTTCAGTGATCTCACATGGATCTCCTCAACTCTACCAGCTATGTAGAAAGTTGCCAGGTAGAAAATTAAGGCTGTTCACACTCAGGCCTGCCTGCCAAATTAATATGCCCATACTGAGTACTCTGCCATGTGCAGAAAAGACTTTTTCGGGTTCCCAAACTGGAAAATCATGTGAACGGGGGACAGATGCTACAAGGGTAAGAAAGAGCAAGCAAGTTCACTAGAGTGTAGGAATGGGAAGGACATACAGAACAGGTCCTTCCAGCTGCACACAACTTTTTAATGTCCCTTCAGTGTCCCTGAGGGTGTTCCCATTTCACCTTGCAGTAAGCCAACTCATTCCAGTGATGCTGGGCACTTGGAGATGCATATATGAGTCCATTCCTCCTACATCTGTGCCTAATTTGTCAAGACAGGTGAGCCAGCCTTCAAAACTTCAAAAGCCTGTCTGTCAAGAATACAAAGCCAGGGAAATTAAATGTAAAGTTTTGGCCCAAATTGTGAGTAAGACAGAAAATCTGGAGTTATTGAAAACTGACTGAAGCTGAAATGGCTACACGATGTTACCTGTACTTAAAATACTAGCACTGCATACCTATTTACTGAGGAACTACATACATGGTTTCCTTCTTTGATTTGCAGATGTTTCTTCTTTTTGCAGAGTGTTAAAATTTTGTTTGAGGAGAGGAAACAGATGCTAGCTGTAAAAATGGCACCTTTCCAAGGTAGACAGAAATCAGTGGGGCTTCCACAGACCTAAGGCTGAGAATGTCAGATCTGTATTGCCTGTTTGCACGAATTAGGCAACACTCTCACTGCAAGGCTTCCAAGTGCTGATGCAAACGTAGTGAGTGACATTACGAGCTGGTGTCTTAACACTGTTTCTGTATCAGCCAGAGCAAATGGAGTCCTAAGCAGAAAACCCACAGCAGACAGGAATATGGACAACGCAAGAGGTCCCAGGACAGAGTTATTTATCATCTCATCCTTCAACCTCTGAGCTACTGTTCTACAGGGAGAGGAAGTTCTGCCCATAAGCACGAATTTGTGGAAGAGGGTTGAATTTAACAAAGCAACAGAACTGAAAAAAGAAGAAAAGTAAAAACTATGGCCAAATGAAGAGAAAATTATGCCATTATCCATCAAACAATAAACATGGAAAAAAAACAGGATCAATTTTAAGTATCAATTTCACAGATTTTCTGAAATAAACACACAATTCTAATGGAAAATGAAAAAAACCCACAAAACTTGAGGTTTTTTTAAATTACTTCTCCCTTGTTTTATGGATTTATATGAAAAGAGCAAAAGCAATTTATCTGGTCATCCAAGTCCAGGAGGCCATTTGATAGAAGGGAAGTGACCATGAGGACTAAGAAGCATATCTGGGAAAAAATAAAAGAAGATGCCATAAGAACACCCTTTATAGTTGTTGGAAAAGGGCAGGGTACCAGGTTATTTTGAACTATGGAGCAGGAGTCGAGGCAGGAATAGGAAGATGATGATAATGGTAAACTAGAGAGCACCTCTGTGATCTTGATAGCTAAATATGTCCAGAAGCAGAAAATAATGTAACTGCAAGGTGTTGGAGGATAAGGTAAAGGTGAGGAAGATGAGAAATAATCAATCAAAGCTTTGCCAGAGAAAGCTGTCCAATTTGTGAAATGTGGCATAGGAAGGCACTCAAGAGATCCTGTGAGAGTATCCCACATTCATGAGAGAGTACGGAGCAAGAGATCATAACTTACCATGGGGGCTGAGAGTGTGAGTAAATGAGAATTGAGTCAGAGCAGAGGGAGCAGAAGGACCGCTAAGAAAAGTGCTGGTGTGGCCGTGAGGGATGAGTAGCCCAGAAAGGCTGTGTGAGTGCCAGACTAACACAGGGGACTTGCTAGTGGGAGAGCAACCAGAAGCAGAAAGGCTGTTGTGGTAGAACAGCAAAATATTATGGACACACCCAGGCTTACCACACCTAACCTCAGGCATTGCCAGGTTAGGAGCTGAGCCACTCCAGGCTTCCTGGCCCCCTGCCCAAATCAAGTGTTCCTCAGAAGGTAGGACTTCCTTCTCAAAGTACCCCTTCTCTTTGTTCAGTGCACATGGATTTGAGGAGAATTCCTCTCCTGACTTAGAAGCTTAAAACTACAGGGATGAATCTCAGCATGCCTGCGGTATCATTCAGGGAAAAAGAAAAAAAAAGGCAAGCTAAGGAAGAGGAATTGTCTTTTCCTTTTTTTACCTAGAATCCTATAAAGAAGAAAATCCCTTGATGTCTGATGGTGGGGAGCTGCACCATGGGGCAGCCAGGGGAACCTTTGCATTTCAACCACTCTTGAGCAGTGAGCTAATGAAAAATGGGCTTGGAAAAAGTCTGCACGTGATCTTGGGCTGTAAAGGAAATCTCTGCTTACAAAAGGTTTCCGAGTCAACAGAAAGACAGCTGTGAAGCCAGACAGCAGATAATTTGACCCAAGGACAGCGTACAGCCCAAGAAGGGGAGACTGCAAAAGAGAAACAGTCTAAGCAACCCAAAAGCAACAAGGGGGGTGGAAAAGAAGGAAAAAGGAAACCTGAAACAGTCACCTATAAATACAAGCAGTAGCTGTAGGAAAGCATTGCCTTTGGCCTGGAAATACCTGCACAGGGATTATAGAGAGGAAGAAAAAGAAAGAGAAGGGGGAGAGGGTCCAGCTAAACCACAAGAACACGAAATCGCTTGCAAAGTAACAGCTGCTTTTTTTTTTTTGAAAAATTTATTTGGATAGATACCAGCACACGACCAGAGCCTGCTGGCAAGTGTGAAAACAGCTTTTGGAGCCGCTGCTGGCTTACATGAAGGTCACAGTGTACCTGCAGCTGCACAGCTGAGAGACAGGCAGTGCACCTCCCACTCTGGAGACTCCTTCTTCAATTCAGGAAAAAAAGGTTCACACATTCCCAACCAATTCTTCCACACATTCTTAAAATGTATCTTGCCTCAGAAAAACTAAAGCAACAATTTTAAGGGAGCAGAAAAAGTAATGTACAAATTATTAAAATAAATGGCAAAAGACAGCATGACCTAGCAAACATCAGAGTGACTTTCTTCTTAAACAATCCAAAAACCAAAACAGATAATGAAACAAATATCCAGGTATTTAATAAAGACATATTTTGAAAATTGAAAGATAATCAATAGGAAAAACAAGGAAGAAGAAAATTGTACAGTGACCTTTACTTGGAATATAATGCTTGTTCTTGCCAAATTAAATCTTGCTTCTTTCCCCTCCCCCAAAAAAATGTTATTAAGAAGGGAAAATACCTACTTTCCCTGTCCAGGAAAACAGATGCAGCTGATCTGTTCATTCCACATTTGTCATTTAATCTATCTGCTCATCAGACTACAGCATCAGCCATCTTGCTAATTAACTCCTTCCAATACACAGAAATTGAAGAAGATGAAAAAGTCACCCTTAGGATACAGAGGACTAGGAAAATGGGAAGATAAATTCCAAATTTTGATACTGCAATGAATAATACTTTCAATATTCTGTACTATCAAACCACTGTTTTGCCTCAGATGACAAAAAGAAGCAGGACTTCTGTAATCTGACAACTAACTAATAACGGGCAAACAAAACAGTTCCAAAGGATGCAAAAACGACATCTCTTGTCTTTCAAGGTAACTTTTTATTCTGAAATACGTTTACATCTCTGCATGAGCAATAGCCAGGAAAACACTCTCAGGTCTAATTACAGATAACCTTATTGTACACTGCTGCTTAGTTCTAATTATGAACACACAAGCATTTGTATTTTCAGCAAACTAAGAAAATCTCTCAGAAACTGTAATAATGTTTCTACAGTGCTAAAATAATTTTAGCAGATCTGCTGCAATATTTAATCCATACAGATGTAATACTACATTTACTATGATTAATTCATGCAACTCTTCATTCTCCTTAAACTGCAATTCAGATCCACCCAAAATACTTGCTTGCAATGTCTTACAGTAAGCTGAGTTTTTCACCATTTCATATTAGACCCGTTCTGCTAGAGAAATCTGTGATTTCCCCAACTTAGGTACGGCCAAGTCAGATAAAAAAAAAAGAAGACCCATTTAGAGTATATGGCTGGGCTAACAGCTACCCAAAACTACTCAGGACAACCTTCTAAAACATGCCTCAGGAATATTCAAGCACTAAAAATGTTAATTAGTGTTAATATCAATAAAAGTTTAACTCGGTGACAAAAGCTCTAAACGTTTTCCTTCCTATTAATTGCGAACATGCATAAAGAACGCTAGTCAGATTACCAGGATTTTCTGTAAATCCTCCAAAATCACTAACAGCATCCACACAACACATTATTTAAGACCAGCAGCTCCTCCTACCAGCGCATTGGGAAACCGCATTTAATCTTTGCATCAATTCTTCTAGGGCCATTTCTTCAATTTTCAGCCAGCATCTCATTCTCAGACAAAACAAAAAGAATCCACAGCAAACATGCCCCCCTGATCCAAGGATGAAGGGAGGCGGAGGGGGGGAAAAACCCCCAAACCCGACCACTACAGCAGCGGTTCTCAGCCGTGCATTTCAATTGCTCGGATCCCCTCGGCACAAAGGGAGGCAGGAGCCCACGTTCCCTGCTGGCAGCGCCTGGGTGAGGCAGGCGCTGCTCGAAGCCAGAGACGTGAATGTTAATGACAGCAGGACCGCTTAAAACTTCTCTCCCCTACGCTGCGTGAGGGTTTGCCAGCAGTGGGGCGAGCCGGAATCAGTGCACAGCGCTGATGAGCCGCCGCACCTCCAGCCTCTCCCAGGCTGCAGCGAGCGCTGGGAGGGCTGCGCTGCGGCGAACGGAGCTCGCAGGGAGCCCCATCCTCACTCACGCTTACGTGAACGCTAAGGAGGCTCCTCTCTGCCTTCTCGCCAGTCTGCTGCCAGCCTGGGTAGCCTGGAATGAAAATGCCTTCCTACTGACAACGCCAAGGCGATTCCGCTCTCACCAGCCTGCGCGATGCCTCCACGTTCGGTTTGAAATTGTCCTTTTCGAAGGCTGAGGACTTCAAATTTCCTTTAAACTCTGTCAAATTTGCTTTAAACGCAATCGTCTTCTGGACTATTTGGAGGAACTGGTCTGCTTAAATGTTGTGCCACAGCAGTCTTGTAAATTCTGTGAAATCTCTATTTCCACCGAAACTGCACTACCACCTTAGGAGTTTTACAGTCAAGGATCTACCTCAAGGTGTATGGAGTATACAGAACAGAACTGCTGCAGAAGGCAGCCAGGAAAAGCAAGCCTCATAACCAGTGAACTTACTATAGAGGGTACAGTAGCACTGGAAAACTTCTAGGAATACAGAAAGTCCTACAGGACTGAAAGCAGTACAATGCTTCTCTATTTGAATGCTCCTAGTAATTGATTTTCAGTGCTCCAACACAGACTGTTTTAAAAGTTTCAAATTATGAGGCTTTTAGCACTTTTCAAAGGTTATCTTGATGCCTACTGCATCTCATTATTGGCATGTTTTTGCAATGATCAGCTGAATTCTCCCACTCTGCTAATCATCCCACTCATCTAATTATCATCCTAATCTATCAGTTTTAGCTATGTCTTCTTATATTTTAGCCTTTTAAATAAACAAATACTTATCCATGGCTAAAAGAAAAAGGGATGTTTTGTCTGTATGCTTACAAGAACTATGCTGTGTTATTAAACATTTTTTTCTACAGGTAACATACACCAGGCTAAAAACAACAGCGTTTTATAGGAAAGTAAGTGGAAAACTATGATGACAGTTCATAACTCTCAACAATAACATTAGAAGAGGTCATGAACTAAAAATAAAGTCTTTAGAAGGACCCAACAATCCTCTGCCAATAAAATTAAATGAGGCAATTAATTTACTACATTCATTTACATTATTTCTACTCAGAGTATGACAGGTCTACAACAGCTCCATGTATTATATATGACTAGAGCCATATATGTTTCCACTTCTATATTAATAGAAGACTTCAGTCAAACTTTTCTGTAACAAAGTATTACTAGTGAAAAACAGGCTCTTCAGGAATTTTATATGCAAAAAGTATTTTGTTTATCTGGCGGCCATTTAAGCCTGCATTTTTGAAAAGGAACAAGTGATATACAGCAAGACCACAACTACCAGGCCAGGTAATTGTAACTTGTTCACTCAAGGGGTTAAATGGAGGAGCAAAGGAACAAGAAAAGGTGTGCAAGTCTGCAGGTGCATGTGGATAACTGAGGCTTGTTTTGAAACAAAGGCTGTGCAACAGAGCATCACATCCAAAGACAGCCCAGGGAGAACTCCAGATGTCAGACAGCCAATGAGATTTGTTGACAGCAGCAAGTTAAAGGCCTAAGATGTTTCAGCATATGCAGAACAGCAAAGTTCACTTGTAGTATTACAGTTTTCTTGTGCAGCAAGATGTGCAGGAGACTTATTCATTCATAAGCACCTCCTGCAAGAGAAGATGCCCATTCAATCCCAGCTTTCCTTGAGTGTCCTGCCTCAATTCAACAGTAATTTTGCATTTTTCTTGGAGAACCAGCAGACTGCTTAAGCCTCCCATGTATCTTAAGGTCCATCTTTCCATGGAATTTCTCAGTGAAATAACAAATGAAAAGGATAACAAATGAAAAGATATAAATGTAGCGATGAATTTTATCACATCAACCAGTCACGTTTCAGGAACACATGCACATAATAATTTACATTGTGCAAAATGAGTGGAGAACCCTAATATGCTAGTTAAACCTAAGTTACACCAACACTGCCACTTTATATATACTTTCTACACCTTCAAATGAATTCAAAACATGTAAGGCATGAGCAAAGCATCAAAGTGAAAGATTTAGTTAGCCGGAATAAAAGTTAGTTTACCTAAAAGTGGGTTATCTGTAATCACGTACTTATTTAATCATGTTCATTCATGGAAATCAGGCACTCTTGTCTTCCTAAGACATTTTGGCATAGCATCTCTACTGAACGAAACAGAGAGAGAATATTTTCAAGATACTTAACCAAATGTGGGATTACAATCTCTGCTAGCTTTAAATAAGATTACCCATGTTTTCATGAACCAGCTTGAGTCAGAGTAAAGAGACAGACCTTAAACTAATTAAAATCAAGTCTTAACAAGAAGAACCAACTGAGCTTTCTTGCAACACCAATCAAATTAGTATCTAACCATGAGCTACCTAAGGAATCAAAGCAGTCCTGAAAATACATCATCAGTATATCTCAGGGACAAAAGACTGCAATTTTCACTCTCTTCAAGTTTGTAATTGATCCCCCACACCTCTGCAGGTCATCATGACAATCATAATAGGGAGTTAAACATGCCATTTTAGTCCTACACATCTCATGCCAAATTAAAATTTGATAGTAAAAGGACTGATGTCTAGTTCTAGCACTGAGAGCCTGTAAATACAATAAGAAATGTTGTAATTTTTCAGGCACAATGTGATTTTTATTATTTTTTTTTAATGAAAAACTCAAGCTGCCTTTGGAATTTTAACTTCTGCTGGTGTATCACCTTTAGCAAACTATCTTCACCAGTCCCAGGCAAGTCCCTTCTGCAACAGAGGAATTCATAAAGAAATTCAAGGAACACATACCCTTTCAGTTCTGCCTTACATGTTTAAAATGCAGTAGAAGCATTTTTATCAAATGGTCTGTATTCCTATTTCTTTCAGTGAAATGGCAAAGATAATAAGCAAGGAGGAAATGTATTGCAGAATTTAATCAATCAACTTCCACAGCTACATGGATGTAATATACAACCTGATTTGTATTGACTTTTTTCCTAAACTTCTATTTGATTTGAAAGCCACATTATTTTTTTCCTTCAGTACTCTACTTTGCCCTGGTATTGGCTGTGTTCTTCAGCAAATCCTGTTCAAGCACAGCAACGTCACACAGCTCTAATTTTCAAACAGCTTCACCCAAATAGCATTACCTAGTTTTTCAAGAAATTGTAGCTATTTTGAAAATATTCCACAACTATCCACTCACGTGGGGAGCCAAGCCAGTAACCCTAAGTCATTAATCATGAGTTTTGCTTGAGCAAGAGACACATTCTACAATATACCTAAACATTTCTCTGCTAACTTTACTTTGATCTTACATCAGTCATCATTGAGTTCCAAAATTTAATTATGTGCTGTGTGAAAAACTGTTTTTGTTTAAACTACCTTCCTGAAAGTTTTCTGTGTGCCCCAGTTTGCCTTTTGTGAAGCAGTGGAAAAAAACCTCAGGAAATAAACACTCTCTATTCACTTCCCCAAGCCATTCATGACTATACAGACCTCCACTGTAGGTGATATTATGTCTCCTCCAATTGCCTGTTTTCCACACAGAAAATTTCCTACACTAATTAGTTCCTATTTGTTCAAAAGCAATCCCGTACCTCTGACTGCCTTCACCATTCCTCCACGTACCCTAATTCTGCTCTAACAAAGAGAAGAAAACTGGACACGGTACTCAAGAAGTAGGCACAGCAGAGATTACAAAATGACAGCAGGATTTTGTTGTTCTTGGTTTCCCTCTCAGCGGTTTGTAGTGCTCTGTTTGCCTTTCAGACTAACAGTGAGTGCTGATGGAGCTGCTGCTGCTGCATTCAGGGAACTACCCACAGTCAGTCAGAGTCTCTCAGTGAGGGGAACAGCTAGTTTACGGAATAGCCTTGTCTTTTCCCATATGTATCACTTAAGGTATCAATTAATTTCACCTTCTGTACTGATCACTTACTTAGCATCACCAATTTACCCTCTGACTGTTTGCATTCAGCACTGAATTTTACTGTTTTAAATAGCTATTTTCACATATTTGCAAATTTTATCTTTATCATGCTTTCTTTCCAGTTCCAGCTCATTTGGGATTATGTTGAATAGCTGGAGCCCCTGCAGAAATCCCTGCTTTACTTCACTAGTAACTCCCTCTCCACCCAGAGAAAACTGACCACCTAAAGCAACTCTCCATTTCTTGTTTTTTTAATCAATTATTAATCCACAGGAGAGCTTGCAATTTAACCCATAGGAGCTTAGTTTCTCTAAGAGCATCTGCAGTAGAAGAAAAACTACCTATAGAATACAAAGTAGGACTACAAGAAATGAAAACAGGTTTCCCTGCTGCTTTACATGGGCCCTACCACATCGCTTGTGGCAAAGTGAGCAGGCAGAGCATATGGATGTTTATGACTATGCAGCTGAATCCTCTGCCAAACTTCCCATACTGCTTTGTAGTGATACCACATGGTCAACATCAGGCAGCCAAGTCAGCACGCTCTTTTCTGGATGGCCCAAACATCATGTGCCATTCTATAAACTGCGTAAGCAATGAAGCTAGAGGCATCCACGTCACCACTGCTCTCTAAAGACCCTGCAAACGTAGCTAGAAAGACTTACCTAAGCTGGGCTGCTGCAGAGGGGGAAGAGACCCATTGAATGTGGTTTTCATAAAACTAGGTCCTCACAGGCCCTACAAAAAGCTTCCACATACACCCACTGCACAAGAGCAATACTGACCCACAGCCTTAAATAAAAGGGGAAAGAAATGGGAGACAGGACAGCTGATATGAAAGATCCAAACAGAAAATGCATTTTTAACATTTCAACCTCCTCTTGGCAGCAGTTCTTCCTTCATGAAGCAAAGGGATTTTTCCCTTTTATTTCTCTGAATGACTGAGTTCTCTTGGTAATCAGCCCAGTTAGGCTTTATTATGTAAAGCATCTGGGATTTGAAACTGGGATTCATAAGCAGAGATGGCAGTATTCTGGTTTTGGCAACACCTCACTCTTTCACAAGGAGAAAATTGTTCCTAGATTCACAATCTCAGGGAATACAGAGAACCTAGCAAACACATGGAAGAAGAGGAAAAAAAAAACCCAAAGTCTTTTCTTCTTCAAAACATGACACTCAAACAGTTGTACAAAGGCAGAGTACAGGCAAGGTTCGTTCACATAGGAACACAGACTAAAGATGCTTTCAGATGTGCAGGAGCATTTAACAGCGGAATCCCATCAAAAAAATGCCTTATTAATATATAAATTTACCAAATCTCCATCAAGTCCTCATGTCTCCTCAACCTCAATAATACTTTCCTTTGAGAAAGTAAGTGCTGCACAGGGGAAAAAAAGTCCTAGCAGTTGCTCTCCATGCTCCCTTACCTGGGATGTGTGTTAGCTCCACCCAGGGACCAGGCCAAGGTGGTAGCCAGACCAAGTACTCAGTAGTAGGGAAAAAGCTTCACCCTCCCCCTCCTTTCCATTATTGCTCAGGTCCGTGGCTCAGAAGTAGTGGAAGATGGATTAAATGCAACATACTCATCTCTATTTAATGGTGTCTTTCCAATGTAGCCCAGTCTTGCTACAGTCGGGCTCCCAGTACTTTCAGTCTTCCCTAAACAACTTGCTCTCTCGCCTCTTACTTGCAATCTAGCCTCTCCTTAGAAACAAGCCAACCAACCAACCAACAAAAGCAAAACAATCATCAAGATAAGGTTTTGAAGCTTACCTTTGCCACTAACTCTTCCATATTTCATTTTTTTCATATCCTGTTTCTGTTTCACCTTAGAGCAGCATTCTGTGAAGTTTTGTACTTAAGCTCTTCAGCCTGAATTTACTTAAAATGATCGACCAGATGACAGGTTTCAATACTTCCTAGCATAACAGGCAGGGTCTTCTTTTTCCCCAGCCTCCCTTGCTTGAATGAAATGTCATTTGAATCTCTTCTATGGGTCTTCTGTGTTTCTAAAGAGCACCAAGTTTCTTAGTAACTGCTTCATTCAGTTTTCTTCTTCATCACCCTTTTTTGCCACGTGGGATTAAGTAATCACTGCAGAGCCAACAGCCTTGAAAGAGTTTATTTAGTTTAACACCTCCGACTGCCCCCGCTCAGCTGAGGGCTGCTCCAGTCCTTTATCCTTCTCCAGTCTGAGGAGATGAACTATCCAGATGTGCCCACAGCTGCACGCCTCTAAAAGCAGGCATTGCAATAAATGAGTGTTGCCTTTTGCCAGTGAAGTGCCAAGTAAGACCCTACCTTTCTAAGTTTACTGAAATACCTTTATTGATGAAGGAAGCACTTCCTGTAGGAAGTTAGGAAGACCAAGGACAGGAAGCATAAAGGTTTCCTTTTCAAAGGAAATGCAGGATGAAAGATCATAAAATTAATTTCTTCCCTCCAAAAGAGTCTATTCAACATTTTTTTAAAGCTCAAACATTTGAGGTCTCCTATAAAGTATTAGACTTTAAATCAAATCATGTGTATGTGTTCAGATTTGGAACATTAGAAGCCTAAATTTTATTATATGCCCTACTTTCTAAAAATTCCTATTTCAAAAGAACTAGCTGTACACATAAAAGTTCAGCAAGTCTATCATTCAAGAGTCAGGACTGATTTAAAACACTCAAACAAAAATTTCTCTGTAACAAAAAGTGACATTTAACAGCCACTTATAATTGTTAATTTTACATACAATCAGCAATATAAAAAGTATTCAGAATAAAAAAGTAGGATATTTCCAGGACCATTCAATTTGATTACACAGAATAAAACTGAAGCATTTACCCCTGAGGAACAGGCTGACAAGTTTTATCACAGATAAAGGACACAGTAGAAGGATGTCAACTTTAATTCAGAGCTTTTTTAAAATCACAGAACCATTTAGGTTGGAAAAGATCTTTTAGATCATGGAGTCCAACTATTAATCCAGCACTGCCAAGCTCACTGCTAAACTGTGTCCCTAAGTGCCACATCTACACAGATTTGAAATGCCTCCAGGGATGGAACGGAATGTATCTTAAAATTTGAGTGCACTTTTCCACTTGTGCATCTTTCAAAAAGTAGCGCCCGGTGGAGCTTTGGCAGGTGACAGAAAAGAAAACAGCTCAATATGGGGGGAATGCACTGAGGATGGGAAGATTCAGTTTGTGACTGGTCCAGCTAAGCTCTCCACCTCCGGCAGATGTGCTGCCCCAAGGCCATGTACTGTTCCGCCTTGGGTGCTGGCCTCCTTCTTGGGCTGCACCTCAAGCACTGATAGAGGACATGGCTTTCTCTTGATGTCAAACACAAAAACTTAAGTCTCAAAAACCATCTAGAAATAGGAAAATAGTTTCCAACAATGACAAGGGTATTTCACTTGCAGTGGAAGAGGCCAAACCCCAAACAAGATCTCAGCCTTGCTGCAGAACACTCACACTCATCACAGGCCCTTCAATCATCCCTTTGTGTCTTTCACAACGGAGCTTGAAAACGTCTCTCTGTATGTTTTCTTAACAGACCTGCTGACCCATCTATTTTAGTGCACACAATCCTCAGTTAATAAAGTAGCATTATTTTCTTATTTGTATTGATGGATGCTTAATACAGGAACTGTCATCAAAAGTGGCAGGAGATTCCAGGTAGAAAGAAAAAGAATGCTTCTGACAAAAAAAAAGTTTTGCAAGCAATTACAGCTTTTTCACTTCTTTACAAGGAAAAATAATTATGCCCAATTTACAATTTGTTTTTCTTTTTAATCAGGATATGAAATAATGAACATTTTCTCACTATTTCTCATTATTTCTCACCCCCCCCCTTTAATATTCTTCGCAGAATATGGTACTTCTCAAACTAGCCAAATTAAATTGATCTCTCCTGGGAGATGGTCTGCACAAAACCTCAGCAGGTGAGAGAAACTGCTTCATTATGGTAAAGCTGCTAGAAAGGAAAATATTACATAGATTTCTTTACATTGTAAGCCACATCCAACTATTTCATGCTTTCTTGAAACAGGAAGATTGGAAGTATTGCTGTAGGTTTTCTCAAAGGGAGACAGACCCGAACAGTTACTGCTTTTGGAAAGAAAAATGTAAGCAAGCATGTGTACAAGTCCATTGCTTTTTCTTATTTTCCTGCTTTCACTCTTACAGTTATTTCCAATCCACAATAAGATTCTCTTTTCAGTGACAAACAATGCAATGCTGAGGTTTTTTTCCACTTACTTACAATGCAGTAAAATGTGTTTTGACCAACCATCTGTTACACATAAGAGGTTGCATGGTATTCAATTTCAAATATTTTTTTAAGCTTTATAATGTCTAGATAACTTAAAAAACATCATGACCATGATCAAGAATTGGCTCCATAAATCCACAAAGATTAACAGAGAGGGACAGGCTCACAGAGAGACTCATCCTAGAGTACAGTACACCATTTTTTATTCCAACTCATGAGACATGTTTGTTTCTGTCCAATGCTGTCAGCTCAGCTGCACAGTTATTAGTAACTCATCTCCAGAACATGAGATCCCTCACATCCAAGGGGTGCATCAAAACATCTTCAACACTGGTTATTTTCAACAGCTGCTTTTTAATCATGCTGTTCTTGCACTGTATTTGTTGCTCAATGAGTCATGTCATGTTTTATAAGTTCTAAAAAACAAAGTTTGAAGGGAGATTTCCACAAAATTTCAGGTTTGTACTCTTGCTGTTTCTCAGGTGCTTCAAGTTTCTTTCTGCAGAGTTTTGCTCTGAGTTCTTCTCTTTACAAGATCAGTTTCAACAGGCTGAAAACTACTCACTCCTTCAGCTGCCAACTCCTCCCAGAGTCTCAAAACATCAGACCTGACCTGTCCCACACTTCTGCCACTCACCCATCTGTGTTTACTCATCAGCTGCAACTATGACATCAAGATTGAACTGCAGCACAGAGCTTCATCAAAAGCTCAGTAGCTGAATGGCTACTGAAACACAACTTGGTACAACTTGGATGTGCTGATACAAAGGGCACATCTAAATGCCAGTTTTGGTTCAGCTCAGCAGATATCATTTATGATAACTCTGAAAGAAATTATAATTTAATAAAAATTCAGAAATACACAAAAATTTCCAAGACAGTAAAGGAAAAATACATTAATGTCAGACAAAAACCACGGCATCTCACAGTATTTCACTGTACTTGCTCATATATTTGTCATTGCATACAATACTCGCATGATTATTGTCAGGATATAGATGCCTGGAAAGGACTCCAAGGGAAAAAAGAAGAATTATGGTATCACATGCCCCTTTCCAAGACAGCAGATGAATAATGGACCTGTCTCCAACCATGTTCCTGAATACTTCATGGCAATGTCTGGATCTCTGAAGAAGAACTCTCTGATCCTCTTCACCATTCCCACTTGCGTACCCAAGAGGAAGAGCATTTTCAGGATTGAATACTGTCACTGCATCAGCAGAGCACAGACAAGCAATAGGGAAAACGGGGAGTTTAGTGTTATGAAATCTAATTTAAAAGTGTGATTCCAAAGGGCAGCATATAGGGGAGGTCTGAGGATGCACTGGAAGGCCTGACTTGAAGCTTTAGCTATACCACACCAACACACATGAAAGGAAAAGTCTCTGTCCCCTGCAGGCTGATCTGCGTTAGCACTCCCCTAAGAGCTATTCGCTTCCTTCAAGATCTTGACCAGCCCTTTAGAGAAAAACAAGACAGGCAATAAGGAAATAGTCACTTTTGCATCTGTGGTTCTTAGTACGGTTGCATCTGCCATTGCTAGGATCCTCTGCTACAAAAGCAGAAATCATTAAGTAACTTGGGCTGGAAGTCTCTATTGAGTAAAACTAAAGAAAACCATAAAAATAAACAAGATTCTTTAAGTATACAAAAATTTTCAGTAACAAAGTTGCATGTAAAAACTGTCATCCTACTTCATCTTTCTAAATATCAGATTTCTCTTCACTGTCACACACATGTGCGAACGGGTTGCCTTGTAGAGTAATTAGCAGTGGTGTAGTGGGCTGCAAGAGAAGAGTTCTCAAAAAGCACAAGTAGTTATTAAATGATTTAACTTTAATTTTATTGCTTTCATGGAATGAGGCAGCATGGTGTTCAAGAAACTAAATTGTTTACTTTACAATAGGAAAAAAATGCGGTTTGATGTTTCACTCCAATTTTGTCCCTTTTCTTCCTTTCCTCCTGATATTTGCAGGACAGTATTTAAAAGACTAGTTTCTTACGAAAAAACCAGTATCTGCCTGCTCTGCCTGCCTCCTTCATCCTCAGACAGGCCGTACACACAGAGCATGTGGACCATTCTAATGCAGTATTAGTAACTTAAGAGCACCCAAAGCAAACAGTAATAAAATAAAGTCCATGAAAACTTTGCTTCAGCTCTTTTCTAGGGAAAGAACTCTTCAAAAAAATGTATCTCAGCAATGACAGGCAACATTATCTGTGGGGGGAACACAGTAAGGTCTCAGATTCAAAGGTGATATAAAAAAACAAATACAAAGGCGTAGTGAGCAAACTCTCAATTTCATGTGAACAGCTGCCTCCTTTTAGGAAGGAAAAGGGAGTTTATGAAACATCTTAAAACCTATTTTAGGAAGCAATCCCACTATAGCATCACTACCAGATGTCTATAATATTTGACAAGCTACAAACAATGTTTTGTCTACGTGTTGGGTTTTTCTATGCAGCCTAGTCTTCTCAGTACTGTACATTATTTTTCCAATATATGTGAGAAACCCTTTTATGAACAGAAAGTCACAAAGATGATTTCTACCTCATATACTTGCAACCCAGGTACATGTATGAAGCTATGCTAAACATACCTGATGAAAAACAATACTTGCTCTACAGTTTCTCTTTCTTAAAGTTCAATAATACAAATAAGTTTTAAATTAATTCTCTCTGATATAATTACACAACCACACTGTTGCACAGATTTATTTTTGGCTGGGAACAGTTGAAGCTAATCATAAGCATCACTAAAATCTTCTAACTCATTTACGAGAACACATATATGTATCCCATATTGAATTATTTACACGAACTACAAATAAAAACAATGTCCTTCCAAAATTCTATTATAGAGCAAATGTACTAGCAATTCCTTTCAGCAACTTTCTGATCTCCAGCTCCAAAACCTAGCTAAGACTGCAACAATATACAAACAATAGCACTGAGCTTTAAAACCCAAGATTTGAAAAATAAGTGTTCAGAAAACTAGATGCTAGAAGTAAATATTTATACACACATAGAGAGTTCATGATTAGGCTTGTAAATACACCAACCTTTGTTGTTGTTCTGTCCAAAATCCAAAGCATGTTGCACATCTCCTTTAATCAGACATTTTACGTGAGGACAGCATAAATGACACAGCATTTGAGAAACAAATGTATCAAAAAGTCCAAGTGTGCATGTTAAACTCTTCTCAAACGCAGTAAAATTGAGAGGCTCAGGGCAGTGCATTTAGCTTTTGCAGTGAACTCGTTACCAAGGAAACCAGCAGCTGCAGGTGTTTTCCCATATACCAGGGAATGAAAATTCAGCAGTGAGATTACTTGTCTACTCAGTACTTTAGTCACACGGGTTTTTTTTGTCTCAATAACAAACTATTTCTCAAACTCTGTTAGAAGATCAGACTGCATTAAAAATAATTTTTAAAAGCTGCCTCTGCACATGACCTTACTGAACTCTTAACAGCACCACTAAACGTTTTCCTCTTTATCCTCCTCCAGTCTCCTCTCCAAAAGTGACCTACTTCCTCTGCTTTGTCTCCTTCAATAAGTGTACAAAACCCACCTTGTGTCACAGGTTTTAATCCTAAAAAGTGCTCGACAACTTGGCAAGGCTCCAGCTTCAAAGAAACAATGCAGACTTGGGAGAGGCTGCAGGAGTGCCCATTCGGACCATATGGCATAGCTCTGCCAAACTGCATCATGCTACAGAGATATCACCATGACTGATATGATTCATGCTTCTTAGGATGAGAGTATAAAATACAAGTATTCAATAAAACCGTAATGGAGATGCAAGGCAGAAAATTCACTTTCAATGCAGTTCTTCCACAGGACCTTAAACCTGTAACTCTGTTACGCACACAGTGCTTACTTCTCACTTATGCTACAGGTTCTCAAGGCAATATATATAAATTAAAATATGGGCACTGCTCTTTTTTTTAAAAAATAGCCCCTTTTCTCATAATAAGATACCAGAATATTTACCATATCTTCTGAGCTCCGAAAGCTTTTTTCCACTTGTCCTCTTTCAGTGTTACTGATTCAACAGCAGCATCTACTGGGCATGGAAGGGCAAGATTCAATTTCTTAGAAGGGATTAAAGGGCCAGGCACAGTAGCATACAATACTTACAGCATCTATTTCTAGATACTTTGGCAGTAGTCACTGTGAAACCAGAAAGGAACAAAATTTTTAAATAAGGTTTTGCTCTCTATTCCTTCTCTAAAATGAAAATGAACACAACAAAAAGATGGACAAAAGAATAGTAGTGACTTCCAGTTGCCCTTTGGAGATAACATACCACATATATACATAATATAGTACATTTAGGAATATTAGATACACTGGCCTAACAGAACCACTTGGTAAGAATTCTGCCAGTAAAAGTATTCAAATATTCTTAATAAATTCTTGATGTAATGAAGAGTTGTATTATGAACCTTTTTTCACTTACTATCTATTTTTCCTCTTTGTTAAACAATTACGTGGATTTTCAAAATAAATAAATGGAAAAACCCCCATGAAACCAATATCAACCAAACAGCAGTGACTAATAACCAACCAGATCAGACCAACCAGAAATTCTTTGGAACTTCACAAAGAACAAGATGAACACATGTGAACCTACTAAAATGCTCACAACAAGGATTCCAAAGGACTTTGGCCTATTAACACCCAGCATTTGCCTTCCATAACAGAACCTGCTGGGGTCTAAATTCCCTAAGTGGAACACAGTAATTGAGATCTTGTGAGAGGGACACAGGACAATCTACATTTTTGATGGGCTCATCTAAGCAAGCCAAAGAAAATGGTAGAAGGGCAGCCCAGCCTCATCCTTCTCTGTGTCCTTCTGCAGAAACTGGTATTTAATCTGCCCGGTGAAAGGCACACACCACGATCAGGGTTCACAGTTCACAACCAGATGAGAACAGGATCTCTATTCCAAGCACTCACTGTGCATCACAAATCAAGTGATTCTTTGTTAGATGCATAAATGCTACTGGAAATGGAGAAAAAAAGATTTTCATTTTACAAGTTGGGGTCTTGGCCATCAGCAAGTTTCAGCATCAGCAAGTGGTAGCAAGTTTCCCCTTGCTACCACCCACTCTCATGTAGTGAATCTTCACCTTCAACACAGTGTCTTCCCCTAGGAAGAGCCCAGCAGCTGGTCAGCTGAGAATCCACCCAGCTTCCAGGCTGAGGAGGGAACTGAAGAGCACACATTTTGTGAGCAAGTACTCCAATCACTTTGCTACAACATATGCTGGGAACCCCAGTGCCTTTTTTACGCAGCTTGCATTACGCTGACTATCCTGCCATTTGAGAAACCAAGCAAAGTGTACGCTGGGCACACATAGCAGCTCAAGAGCACCACACAACCCAAACTAAAGACAGCCTTCTGAAGAAAGGCAGCAGTTCTGGGCAAAGGCAAGGGGACCTATCATGAAGTAGCTCAATCCTCATCAGAAATACTGAAGGAATGACACCCTCTTGAATTTAAAACATCTAAATGCCACTGAAGTGGCCCAAACACTGGCACTGTTC
>JAWWMO010000001.1:92525100-92545678 GCA_035047845.1 Dendrocincla fuliginosa
AATACTGAAGGAATGACACCCTCTTGAATTTAAAACATCTAAATGCCACTGAAGTGGCCCAAACACTGGCACTGTTCCCATCAGTTGGTAAAAAGAGAAAATAATCCAACTGCTCCCTTTGGAACCAGACCTGGCTACAAACACAAGTGCCATTTTGACATATATATAAAAACATAGCCTTCCTATGTAAATGTCTTTTGCAGCAGTGAAAAGGGCAGGCATAGGCCAGTCCTGTGGAATGAAGTACACCAGGGTACACGATACAACATATACCACTGCTCTGCACTGAATCGATACAGAGGCACATGACAGCATACAGAACAGCAAATTCCAATACACAACATGGTTCTATAACATACACTGTATGTTCTAAAATGAGGTGTTTCTCAAATAAGCAATAGTACAGGGGGAGAAAAGAGTACAACATCTCAACATGTGGCATCTGTTCCATAATTTTCCCCCTACTCCTCTAACCACAAGCCCTGCCTATGTGGAAAGAAAGAAACTTCCAGTATTTCTCCTGGAAAAAAATTCTGTTCAATACACAGAAGAGGACTTCAGGCAGAATTAAGAGAGTTGACTCTGCTTCTAGGCCCACCAGCCTTGTTTCAATTGGATTTTTTGGCAATTCCTGACAGCGTGTTATAGAGGTCCCCAACACATTCTCTGCACATAAATGGCCTCATGCATGTATCTACACACCTTAACTGGAAACAGAAACTGCTGGCAAGACTGCCTGGTTTTCAAGGACCTGCTCTGTAGCTCAAAGCAACCTTGTCAGAAACAACATTGGTGTGGTTTCCCTAAAACCTTCACATTTTTGGCGTGTTTCCTTAGCAGCAGTTAATCCCAGGTGGCTTATTTTCCATTCAATCCATCATTTTCAATACAACTGCTCTTACCCAAGATGATTCTTGGATGGAAGCGACAGGTGTCACAGGAATACCTCAAAGCCTTCCCTTCCTTCCTCCACACACTTAGTAATCAGCAAAAGTACCTTTCCCTAGGTAAGTGTTTGCAAAACAGGTCATACAGATTTGACAGCACGAAGTTTTAACTGACAGACTCCAGATGCAATATCAAATTGACTTCCTTCTTCTCTATATATAGAGTTGTTTAGCAATGCTCAATGAAAAATATATTAGTCTATTCAATAATTAGTTTAGATGACATTTTAGGACAATAAGCAATAATCTAATTACATGCAATTAATAATTTTAAAGAATCAACATTTTTCTCATGTACCTTGTGATCAACAAATAGGCTTAAGCAGATCTGATAAGAGCTGAGAGAAAAAAACCAAATTATCACTACGCAAATTAACTTGCATGTCCAAATTAAATTAATTCTCTTCAGCCTCTAGAAATTAAAACAAACACAATAACTATACCTGAAGGAAAAGATTCTCCTTTGACAGCTGGCCACTTAACCAATTCTAGTCAACTCTAAATCAGCACAATTTGCAGCATTCAAGAAACCCAGCTGTACTGGTATACATCTATTCTTCAGCTTGTATCTGAAAATAACAAAGGAATTCCTAGAGAGCTGTGTTTTCAGAAGTAGAAAGATTTCTAAGCACCTTCCTTGTGGACACAAATACTTGCAGCTATAGCAAAAAGCAGAACTTGAGTTGAAAAAAAAAGTCAATATTTTATTTCATTATTTTCCACTATTTATGTTACCAAAATACCCTCCTCCTATGCAGTGACTGACTTTCTAAACACTGACAGAGAGAGCATTTGATTAACCCCAGCAAATCTTTACATTTGCATGAAACAGCCCTGAGTAATTCCTCAGCGCCAGAGGCAACCACTGAACCCAACATCTAATCTGGGTATTGGCTAGAACTGAGGCAAAGCAATTCATTTCCATGACAAACAGCTCAGCACAAACAGTCCAGCTGGAAGCCAGTCAGTCCCTCCAACCCTATCACGTTTTATCCTACAGAAATGTAGATGATGCTGAAATGACATTAAGGCAGCATGTGAAACCTTGCCACTCAGATGGTTTCTACTGCATCCATATAAGACCTGTTGTTTACTTTCACAACTTTTCCATCTTTGTGGCCTAAGGACCAAGTGGCAAATCCAGCCAGCACCCTGCCCTTACAAAAGAATAAGCCAGTTTCTAATAAAGGGTTTGTTTTTTTCTTGTTTAGATATGTATTATAATCAAGATTTACAAAGATATCCACTGCATACAGATGCAGGAAAATGGGATTTACAGAATGCCCAAACAGGTTAGACATGTAACCCCCTCCTGAATATCAATTACACTGCTACTTAGGCACTTTTCCAATTTCTTTGGAGCACCTGAGGCACCAAAAGCACAAAGACACTCATAGCAGAGACTAAACAGAATTGACAAAGCTTTTCTGGTTTAGTTTCAGCAAGTATCTAATGCTTCATCCTGCACTGAGAATTCCTGAAAAACAAAGCGTGATTTACATCAAAAGAGAAGATTTGTTACATTTAAATGCATCAGAAAAGCTATGAATTTTCACAATAAACTGTTATTGCTTTCTCTTCTAATTAAATGGCTATATATTTCAAATAGATTGCAAACAAAAGTACATCTATAACTACATAATATTAAAATATATAAATCCAAGAAAGTTGTATTAACTTTCACTTGCTGTATTTTGCTAGAGAATAATTTCCTATCTCCCTATGTCACATAAAAATGCCACTATTTGAGGAAACTTCAAATTTCAGTTTATATTCATCACATCTTATCATGAAAGTGTTCTGAACACTATGCAGAACAAAGCAGGTATAGTTTCCCTGTAACTTAATCTTAAAAAGTCCTTGCTGTTTTGTACAGATGATTGCTGCTTGCCTCTCCCTTGGCAAGGAGCTCTCCAAGCACAGGCAGCAAAATGAAGGCAGAGCTCCAGCTATACCTCTCAAGTTCATGCAATCTCCAGCTAAAAAGGAACCCGAGCCAAACTTTTTCTGAAAAGCAAATCACTCTCTAGGAAATGGGAGAACAGAAAGGGAAAAATAGGTGCTGTGGCTGGGCTGTTCATTATAACAGAAAACAGGGAGAAGTAGAAAGAAGCATAACAATGCAGCAAAGGTATTTCAAATACACTAAGTACCCGTTAAAATAAGGCATTGCAGCACATGTGACTTGGAACATCCCTCTAAAGTCTTTCTCAGCTGAAGTCAGAGAACTTTGAAGAAAAAATTTAAAATGCTTTCATGCCTTTAATAAAGGCTAAGAGCACTTTCAGGCAGGAGGGTTTCCTGAAATACTCTTTTCAGCAAGCAGCAGCTGAACTGAAAATTCATCAAGCGTGCCACTGAATTACAGACACATATACACACAGCTCTGAATTTTACTGCTGACATTACCAAACACCTCTCTGTAGCTCATTTTAAGCTGGCAATGCGTTTTTACACTAATGGAGCTTTTCTGCTCTAACTTCTTGAGCTGAATGTTACTAGCTGAACAAGAAGTTATTTTTATATATTCCATATTTGCTGTAATTCCCAGGAAATAAGGAATTAGAGTAAGATGTCTAATATTAATTTCATTTAAGAGGCTGGTTAACCTGCATAGCTTAGAAGTCTTAAGACGAAAATCCTGACAAGGCTCCTACTGATTTTAATCAGACTGGATTTCACTGCTCTGTTACTCAAAGCAGTGACACAATACAAGAGGTTTACCATGCAAAGGTTCTCTTTTCCATGTTGTTAGATAGATTATTCCAATTAGCTTTAAACCTGTCTCATTATGAGGGGTTAAGCTTGTAAGAATTTGCCAAACTCCTTCAGTAGAAACTCAGTTTTAATAAAAAGCAGATCCTATAACTAACACACAATAACACTGGCTCACAAATATTTGCTGGGACTGGTACCAGTCCTACAGCAGCCAATAGCTTGTAAAGACATTTATTTATAAAATTGAGTTCTACGGTAAGCAAATAGCGTTGAACACTGGAAAATGCTAATTGTGCACACATCTGTGGTATCTTACTTGGATATGCACTCACATCAATCAAACCACCAGTACAACAGCAGAAAGCTCCACATGAATATACTTAAAAGTTCCCCAGCAAAACACATCTAGTCTTCTAGGTACAACCCACTGTCACCAATCATGTGAAGAGAAGCATACAGCAAAACAAATACTTTTCTCTGCCAACAGTTATGGTGATGCCAGAACTGTTTATAAATCAGAAGATAAATCCTGAGTTCGCCCCCTCCTTGAGCTTTGTGACAGATGCCACCTGGGACAACAATAGCTCCCAGCTACGTGCTGGACCGTGTATCACTAAGTGGCTTGTGTATTATAGCTTAGGGACTCCTGCCCTAGTTGGATTGTATTTAAAGGTAAGAAAGGTCATGGGCTATTTAGCACCTGCACAGGCAGGCTGAGAACTATATAATGCCATCTTCATTCCACAGAAGACGTACCAATGTAAAGCAGATGACAGCAAAGTGGTGTCACTAAAATGAAAAAAGCAGTCTTGTTGTAGCTGCATATGGATATTCTAATAAAAAGGAAATCTCCCACTGCCTCACAAATTTTGGTTCTAACTTGACATTTTAAATGGAAGGATTTTGAGTATGCCAACAACCTCATCAAAAATACTTGGGGTAGTATTCATAGCCTCATTTTTCACACATAGCTGCTAGTTGAACTGAAAATTCATCAAGTGTGGCACTGAATTACAGACACATATATATGCACACATATACACACACACACACTCTGAATTTTACTGCTGACATTACCAAAATACTTCTCCATAGCTCATTTTTATACCTAGTATGCAAGTTATCTATACATCTAGTATATACTTGTATATCTAGTATATAAGTTATTTATATCTAGTTTAAAAGTTATCCTGGGAAAAAAACCTTTTCGTCAAGTTTTAACTTGAAGTATGCCATAAGGTACACAGATTTGCCAATTAAAATTAAAATTCTAGTGAGATATTCAATATGATAAACCTTCTTGGAGAATATCAAACAGCTTCAATAACCAATAAACTTTTCAAACATATCACATTTCTGGGGAAAAGTCCTTCATTTATGGAATGGCACTCTTTTAGCTACCAAAAAAGCAGCTCTAAGAAATAATTTCAGGTTTTTATTTTTTAATTAAGATTTTTAAAAGGTTGTCTTTGGAAAACCTGAGAATAGACAGGACTGGATCCAAATAGCATTAGCTGCTGTTTTTCTGAAAAGTCACTTAATTTGAAACAGTCTAATTATAATAACAATGGATACCTACAATGTTTCTGTTGTACATTACTGTTAACACCTATATTTATGCAGTTCTGACTAGTGGAAGCAAGGGGTTAAAAAGTATAACTGAAGTTATACTATGGGCTCAGAGCATAACTGGAGCTACCAGGACATACAAGTGCTTGTTGTTTTCCCCCTTCTGGTGCAGCTGACAAGTCATCAGTGGTATTGATAATGTAACCTGACCATGCTGTTCCAGTGGTGTTAGAGCACATATACTAATCAAAGCTGTCAGCTTCACTAATGCCACTGAGCAGTATCTAAAAAGGTATTATGTATGAAAAACAATGCAATTTAACATTTTGAGATGATACCACGCATATATCTTTCCAAGAGCACATGAATGTAACAGAGGAGCATTTCAAGTGTCTGTGAATACAAGAGCTGATAGTGTGTTTTGCAGCACTGTTACAAGTGTTAGAATTGGCACATCACAGTCATTTAGCTGTCTTCTCAGGTACCTTGTAATTTCTCATACAAAAAAGCTAAAAATCAGGTAAAATGGTAAAAAGACACGTGTTTGTTTGAAAAACTGATTTGCTGCTTATGAAGTATGTTATGTTAGGTAGTTTGGACCAAGGAGACTTCACTCAGTTATCACCTCTATTCTTGCATTCCTCAAAACCTGGGCAGAGCCATGATAGTCCCTTGCTTTCGTAAAAGCTTTGACTGTAGCACTCTCATGGTTACTAAATCAGCAATCACAGGTCTCAAGATGTAACACTAAAAATCTTGACACCACTAAAGGTTTCCTCTGCTTCCCTACTGCATCATGGCAGAAGGCTAAGAAACCCTGTATGAACAGATTATATTCCAAACAGACCTGAACTGACCAGAGAAAAAAAAAAAAACAAAACAAAAAAAAGGCAACCATTTGAAAGGGAGATCTCTAGAACAAGAAAGCTCAATTTAAAAACCAAAACAAAAATTGTTTTTATGTAAATAGGCCTCCAAGTGCAGCACTCCTGAAATCCAATGCCAGACAGGTAGAATGTAACAGGCACTAAGAAATTATAGTAACACTGTATTTTTATTTCTCTTTAATTATTTTTAAAGACTCGTGATTGTCTTTCATGCCTCCATCCTTTCCCCAGGATCTTTTTGTTCTTCAGCCTCTGCTGAAGAGGAGGGGGAAGGATGTATAACACACACAGTTTGAAAGGAAGCAAGAGAACACACAAGTTGACCTTACATTATCATGCTTCCAGCTCAGTTGTGCTCTGCCTCAAGCTGAATTTTGCATGCTGCTTCATCTATAGCTTTCAAGTTAGACTTTTAAAGCTTTTAAGATGCAATGTATTCCATCTGTGTGCAAACTTGGAGACACAGTGAAGACCTGATCTTAATTATAACTTCTAGGAAGACACTGCAATAAAACTATTGCTGTTAATATAGTATCAATAGCACAGCAGATGAGTTCCTGGAGAGGGGGAGGGAATTAAAACTTCAGCAACAGCAGCATATGGTTTAATGAAGAGCAGCAAGATGCTCTCCATCATACAGTATTATTAGTCTTCTTGAGAGACTAATAACTCTCACATTTGCTTTCAGAAGCCAAAAATAGAGAAGATAGAAGACTCCGACATTGTTGGAGTTTGTCTTCCACAGCAGCATTTCTGTGTCTGCCTTTTTCCCACCAGAAGACTGTAAGGCTTAGCTTCACAGAACACGGGACTATTGCTCTCTTTACCAACCACAAGAAACATTTGCTTCTTTTCCTGAAATAAATATTTGGGCAAGTGTTAAAGCTAGAGCACAACAACTGCTCATTCCATCATATACCCAACAAACAAATTACCTATTTTAAATGTTCACTATGTTATGCCACTGCAGTTCTTGTCAGAGCAGATTCATTTCAGAAGTGCCTTGATAAAGTCAGAAAATATTAACATGCAGATTGCATCAATTAAGAGCAATAATTTGTTAAAAATCAAAACCCAGTAAAATGGCCACAAACACAATGACTCATTCAATCCTCAATACCAGCAAAACTGGTCTTAATTATGACACAGGGAGAGCTTTCATATTTAATTTAGTTTATTAACTCTACCAAAAAATCATCTGTAACTAAGTTTCTCATGTGCTCTCTGCCTAGTTCTCCAAAACCTCCTTTCCCAGCTTACACACTGTAGCCTTTTTCAAGTCAAAAGAAAACAAACATACCTTTTTTTTTTTTTTCCAGAAAACTTCAACCCCCTTTTTCCAGGCATAAAGTGTATCATCAAGTGCTTTTTAGTTTCAGTTAATGACTTGCAATTCAGCTGTCAAGCCAGGCATGAACGTAATCTACAACGAAAAATCTGCTACATCTCAAGCTAGGAAACTTTGTCCAGAACTTTCACTGAACTTCACATCCCTTTCACATACACTACAGTGATAGGACAGCAGCCACAGCTCAAAGGTGAACATAGCATAGCCAAGTATGTGCAGGCTATGATAGGCTGTGTCATGCCTATGGAGTATATGTATAGACTCAGTTCCTGGTCTGCCTTCACTGCCTTCATTCGAATCTATGCAGCTTACTAAGCTTCCCTTGCACATCAACCAACCATTGACTCACTGATACTTCAAGAGGGAATACATGTGCACCTTTGACTGAACCCAACACAGCTCTTCCCTCTATTTCTGGAGAGGAAGAGTAGCAATTTCCCATTTTAAATCCTCTAGATGACACAAGATAGAACTATCTTTCTTCTGAGTTCATACTCCAAACCTGCCTTCCCACAACTTGGTTGTTTCTTCTTCTACCACAGCAGCACAGTCCTCTTAACCTAACTTAAAGCACTGAGATGGAATCAAGCACACCTAGCTCACCTCCAGTAGTGGTTTGTTTCACTAGAGATTTCACTAAGAACAGAATAGAGACTGTGCAAGCCTTTTAAGTAGCCTGTTTAACAATTACCCCAATTAGGTCTAAATCTTCTCTGCAGAAGTTACGTTCACATTTTCTTACTGTTACTCTGTTAGATATGGACAAGAAAATTAAACCAAGCAGACATCCACCTTTTTCCATAACTTAGAAGGATCTCCACTAGAAAGTCTAAATAAGTGTTATCTTCCTTCAGTTTTCTCCTGCAGTCTAGATACTCCCTCCTTAATTCCACAGAAATTATATCTGACCAACCCTGACATCATCCTCTGGAATTATTGCGGGTTTTTTTTGCACTTTTCCTTGTTGCCCTCAAAAGGAATCTCATATTCTGGTGAGACATCACTGGTACACAAGTAAAATGATTACTCTAATGGCTACTTCCTGTTAAGTCAGAGCAAAATATGAATCATTCTGTAGTAGCACCAACATAATTAGCTTATTTCAGCTGAAAGAATGAGCTTTTTTTCTCTTAGGACTGAGGAGTCATATCCTGCCTTATAATTGTATACTAAACGCAAAATTGCATTTTAGTGAATTTCACCTTTGCAGTTTTGGATCATCTTTGCAGCTTAGAGAGGTTTGCATTAATATGTATAGGTATTTTGTAATTACTTATGAGGCTTTATACAAACAAATTTACAAAATGAAGTGAAGATGTGCTAATAAATACCAAATGCCACCAGATGCAACTGCTAATCAAATTATAAAATTACAGTCCATCTTCACTAGTACCAAGGCAAAAGTCACATAGTTCATCTACGAATACAACAATCCTGTGCATAGGTAAATATAAGATCAGATGGTACAGTAAAACAAATGCATTCTTAATCCCAGTAACTATAAACTAGTGTTCACTACAGTTTTCTGCTTATGGACCACAGCAACAAAGGCAATGTGATGTAGTGCAGAGGTATTTTGTACTTTCTTCCCAGCATTTTCTCAAGACAGTGATTTTAAAACTGTAGAAAGGTAGGTCAGGTTTCTCTGGGATAACTATTTTTTGATAAACAATTAATTGATGGAATTATTTTAATTTCTTATAACAAGCATCAGCCCTCCTGAGCACAGGTCTTCACTCTTCACTGACTGCTACTAAAGGTTTGTTTTTGTGATGACATCAGTCTCCTCAAAGTGAATTATGCTCAGCTATTCCTTTACTTGGGCTCCCTGCCCTATTCTCATTGCCAGTGACACTATTGCTAAAATTCTTGAAGCCATCAGTCCTCTTCTAAATACAGGTTGGCAGCCAGATGGACAATTTGAAAATACACTGTATTTTTCTCACCTGTCGTGCTTTCTGGCACCTCCTGCTTATCTTGCACAAGCTGCATGATATCTGAGACCACAACCTGATGGTTTGTATCTTCTTCTTTCTCTTCATTAGGCTGGCTGGCTGTTGCAAAACAATTGCAGCTTCCAGTTTCTCTGCACAGTATCAGGGTTCGGTACCAGTAGTCAGACATGAAAATTCTGTAAGCTGATTTCTGAAATTTAAAAACAAACAGAAAATAGTTTTCTGCAAAATATAAGGAAAAAAAAATAGGTACTTGAAAGAAAACGCTCAAATAAAGTTAAGGCAGTTACAGAGAGATTATCACATCTTTGGTTTTATTTGAAGAAAAAAAAATGCAGTTTACACAATAGCCATCCATGGTATAGTACTCAAAGTAAAAACATCAAGAGTTCCTAGTTTCTTAAAATGCTTATATCATAGGTCAGGAAGCTAATAATAATAAAAAACAAACAAACAAACAATATAAAAATATCAAATCACATATGATCTTAATAACAACTTCATAAAGGCAAAAAATATCATTATCACTCTGTACTTTCAGCTGAACAAGTCAATATTTATCTTAAAAGCACCTTCCAAAATTCAATTTTACCTAGGTGAAGAACACCCCAGAGCACCGATTGTCAAAAATAATACAAGAATAAAGTAATAATGAAAAAACTACCAACCAACCAAAAAACCCATGATACTATGAGTCCCATTATATAGGGGGCTGAAATTACAGTTCAAAGTTTTCCTAAACAGATCAACCGAATGAAAACTTGACACTTGAAACGTGGCAGGAAGAGAAGATTTGGTTTCTGACACAGCAACCAGGTCCTTTGGGGCTGTCGTCTTCCTGAGGGGGAGGAAGGGACCACAATTTCGTTAGCCTAGAAAGAGCTAATTAACAGCATTATTATATGTGCTTACAAGTAAGAGAGAGAGCATGTTCTTAAACACCTGCAGAGAGAACTACAGGGGGTTTTGTTTGGCTTTTTTGTTTGTTTGTTTGTTTGTACATAAACAAAAATCACTTTCTTGAAATTAGAGCTGAATTATTAACTGTATATATTAACTGTAAAGGATTTCTTCTACATGAGGAAACAGCTTGATCTTTCCAAATAGTTAGGAGCTGCTAAAAGGTATTTGGGAACTTTGCACAGTAGAACCAATAAACAGTTTGGGCTGGAAGGGACCTTTTAGAAGTCACCTAGTCCAACGCTCCTGTAATGAGTAGGGACATCTTTAACTCAGTCAGGTTTCTCAGAGCCCTGTCCAACCTGCTCATGACTGTTTCCAGGGATGGGGCATCCACCACCTCTGTGGGCAACCTGTTTGTGTCTCACCACCCTATTGTAAAAACACCTTTCTTATATCTCATCTAAAAATCAACCCTCCTTCAGCTTAGAAATATTACTTCTTCCTATCAATCCATGCCCTTCTAGAAAGTCCCTCTCCAGATTTCCTGTAGGCTCCCTTCAGGTACTGGGAGGTGGTATAAGGTCTCCCTGGAGCCTTCCCTTCTCAAGGCTGAACAACCCCAACTGTCTCAGCCTGTCTTCACGGGAAAAGTGCTCTAGCCCGCTGACCATCTTCATGGCCCTCCTACAGACTCACTCCAACATGTCTACATCCCCATCATGTTAGGGGCCCCAGGGCTGGATGCAGCACTCCAGGTGGAGTCTCACCAGAGCAGAGCAGGGGACAGAACCTCCTCCCTTGACCTGCTGGCCACACTGCTTTTGATGCAACCCAAGATACACTTGGGTTTCTGGACTGCAAGTGTACATTGCTGGCTCATGTCCAGCTTTTCATCCACCCGCAACCCCAGGTCCTTCTCAGCCAGGCTGCTCTTATCAGTTCATCCACCAGCCTGTACTGATACTGAGGGTTGCCCTGACCCAGGTGCAGCACCTTGCACTTGGTCTTGTTAAACCACATGATATTCCCATGGGACTATTTCTCAACCTTGTCCTGGGTTATGCCACTGGGTGGCATAACATTTTTCAGGTGTGTTGACCAAACCACTGAGCTTGGTGTCATCTGCCAGTCTGCTGAGGGTGCACTAGAGCCCTTTGTCTGTGTCATTAATGAAGATATTATGTAACACTGGTCAATATAGATCCCTGAGGGACACCACACTCTGAGCCACTGACCACTACGCTCCCAATTCCTCATCTACTGAACAGTCCACCCACCAAATCCATCTCTCTCCAATCTAGAGAAAAGCATGTTTTGGGGAACCACGTCAAAAGCTTTAGAGGAGTTCATATAAATGACATCAGTATCCTTTCCCTTGTCTACTGATGCATTCACTCCATCACAGAATGTCACTAGGTTGGTCAGGCTGGGCTTGCCCTTGGTGAAGCTGAGCTGGCTGTCCCAAATCATCTCCCTGTCCTCCATGAGCCTTATCATAGCTTCTAGGAGGATCTGTTCCATGATCTTTCCAGGCACAGAGGTGGGGCTGACAGGTTGGTAGTTCCCAGGGTTTCTACCCGTTTTCAAGATAGGCACAATGCTTCCTCTTTTCCTGTCACCTGGGACTTACTGTCATGGCTTCAAATATCATGGAAGGTGGCTTGGGAACAACATCAGCTGATTCCCTGAGGATTCTGGGATGCATCTCTTCTGTTCCCATACATTCAGGTTCCTCATTTGGTCACAAACCTGATCTTCTCCTACTGTGGGAGGGACTTTGCTCCCCTGGTCCCCATCTTGCAGTCCATCTACTCGAGATGTGTGGGAAGAGAGGTTGCCAGAAGGACTGAGTACCTCGGCCTTCCCATTATCCATTGTTACTAGTTGGCCAGCTTTGCTTTTCAGTGGGGGTACACTTTCTTGGACTTTTCTTTTTTGGCTGACCTACCTGTAGGAACCCCTCTTGTTATTCTT
Source organism: Dendrocincla fuliginosa (assembly GCA_035047845.1). NCBI lineage: Eukaryota > Metazoa > Chordata > Aves > Passeriformes > Dendrocolaptidae > Dendrocincla > Dendrocincla fuliginosa. The sequence continues at coordinate 92,537,402 of JAWWMO010000001.1, forward strand.
TGCATCCCAAGTTCAGTTCCAGCCTTACCTTGGTCTTCCTTGGCCCATTCCTACACAACCAGACTGTACCCCTATACTCTTCCCGGGATACCTATCCTTGCTTCCACTGTACTAGCAAAGTATCATTTCTTTAGGAAATTACACCACGTCTAGAGCTGGGTTGGCTCCCACTCTCTTCCAGAAGGCATTTGGGCAGTAAAAATACTGGCCCAAACCTCCACCTACAAGGGACCTGACATGCTTTTCCAAGTCTATGTGGAAAACACCAGGCCCAAGCAGGGGAGATGTGCATCTCCCTGGGCAAATTTCATGCTTTTTTTGGGTAAGAAAGAGATGCACAATCTCTGGCCTGAAAACATCTAAATCCAAGTGTTTCTAGTGTATCTCTGTTTCTAGCTGCTGATTAACTTGAGTAAAAGCATCACTCCAGAGCATGGCTATTAACAAAGACAGAAGTCAAGGTTCTCTCTATATTGCATTTAAAGGTGGCAGTTTTATAGACTTGAAAAAAGCAAATTCCATTTTAAAAGCCTTCATAATATAAAAGGATTATCTGTTTCAAAAAAAAGACACCCACATTATTTAGTTCCAGATCTCCATGAATCATCCACGGAGTGAAGTACTCTCCCTGGCACTCACTATACGACTTCAATAGAAGAAAAAACTCCCAGATAAAACACTCTTCAAGTATTACAGCAAGGTGCATCTTCTTTAGCCAACATACTGCCAGTTTCCTCAGTTCTCCCTTTGCCTATTTCCAGATTTCCAGGTTTTGCAGCATTGTCAGAGGATGGGTAATGCAGTTGAAAGCAAATCTCTCAACTCTTACTCAATCGGCTGCTGGACCTGATGGGTTCCGCACACACATCCTCCTTGGCACGCAGAGAGCCGCAAAAACTGACGGCTGCCCTAATGCACATAGTGCTTGTAAATAATGTATGCAGCAAATAGTTCACAGTTTTAAGCTGCATCTGCCTCTGGAACTATCTGGCATGCGATGTGCAACGATGGGCACACATGGGCACCTAAGCAGCACCGAGGTTCTAGTGAAGAAAGCATTTCATAGCACTTCATCTTTTTTAGTTCTGTGGGACCAGGGGGAATTCCTTTGATTACCCTAACACCTGAGACATTAAATAGATTTTACTTCTTAAAGCCACTTAGCAAAGTTTAAAGTTCTCCAGCCCTGAACTTCTTTTTACCCCAGGAAGTGGGGCAGAAACCGGCAAGCCTTCTCTGAAAGAGACAAGAATCCCAGAAACTTCCAGCAGTTTCCTCCCTTGCTCCTACGTAAGGTGAACTGAAAAGAAGCTGGATCTATGCTTCAGAAGTCAGTAAATTACTCTAGGAATAAATGTTTAATTTATTGCCTTTCCTTAAGGATTGGAAACTCCTGAAGATTAGCAGAAATAATTATATCCAAACATGAAGTTAAAGACACGCATTTAATTTATGACCTTAATCCTTAACTCATTTTCTGATTATCATCTTGATTTTAAGAGCAATAATGTGAATTTAGTTTTTAAGCCAATATAGTAGAGACTTGAAGGGCAAACAAATTGGGGGAAAAATATGAGAGTACCGAGACATAATACCTATGTATGTTTTTCACACTTTAATGAAGAGAGGCAGCTTGCACAGACATTTACAAAATTACTTGATCAAGATTGCCTATAAAAATGAAAACATAAAAAAGGAGGGGGGTGGAAGGGCGAGCCCCAAACAACCCCAACTTACTCTTTTCTTTAAAGAATTAATGTAAAAAGTTTCAAATACTCAAAGCATCCCTGATGGGTATATCTCCACCTGGATCACTGCAAGGATACTGGAGACACAAGTAGCTTTCCTTATTATTCCAAAATGTCTGAAGATAAACTAATGCTCTCAACCAGCATAAAATCTAGGCTGAGGTACTAAGAAAAAAGTCCAGGAATGAAAACTCCCTTTGAAACTTACAGGTCTAAACACTTGCTCCTGAACCTCAGTTTTGCGTGCTAAAACCAGGAGTGCTTGACAATACAGGTTTTCCTGTTTGTTTTAAACCAGATTGAAGACATCAAAGTTGGATGCATTGGTCAGGACCTGAAGGCACTGGTAGATTTCACTGCAGCCAGGACCTCTACCCAGGGGCCCAAGAGCTTCACTTAAGCTCATCCCAAGGCCTTTAGCCTGTTCTTCAGCTACACCACTGGCACTGCTGTCTACAACCCTGTCACTTGGACACACCTACATCACATCCCTGCCTTGAGACCTGGCTCTGGATACATTCACTCCTGTCTGGACTCTGTCAAGGGACCAGGTTCATTGCTTGTCAGGTCAGGGGCAGGTGGTAGAGCCTGTTACCCGTGCCCAGTTCTGGTGCAAAGCACACAGCAATGTGTGGGACTTGGCAGGAACCACTGTACAAAACCAGGCACAGATACATTGCAGATTAGGAAGGAGGGAAAGTCTCCAAGAATGCAGCAGGTACAACAGGTCACTGTGAATTCAAGTCCTCATGTAAAGCTCTGTTGCCCTCCCCTGGTGCCAGCCATTTCGAGAGGCTACATTGGGTAGGGGTCACCATCCTCCCATTTACTACAAATAATTGCCAGCTATTCTGATATCAATTAGGTACACTGTGTGCTTTGTCTGCAAGGTCTGGCAGCACTTTAAGTGGGTGACATCTTAGCTTTGAAACTGTAATTACTTACAGGACCAATAAGGCAGTCCTATGCAATATAAAAAAAATATGCAATAATATTCTTAATATCCTTAACTTAATTCTTAACTCTACATTACTCCTTAATTAAGGTGCAAACACTTTCTGAGCCATTGCTTATGAAATTCAGATAAAAGAGCAGCTTTTGAAGGCAAGAGTCCTCCTATTTCAATCCCTTTGCACACACACTTCACTGAATTTACTTCAGTTCCCCACCCAAAATCCCCCTTTAATTCAAGAATAACATTGCAAAGGCAGTAGTTAATCATTATCTTCAAATATAACCAGATTACGTAAAGTGCACTGTTATCTCAGAAACTTAAATCCATATTCTGCAGCCACTTCACCACGGCAGTTAAAGCCAACTCCTAGGGTCCCCATCACCCTGAAGCCATTCACTGTTACTGAATCTCTGTTGCTGCCACATGATGCAATTTTTTCAGCTATTTCCCTTCTTATTGAGGCAGGGCATAATTTCTAGTCAGGTGTAACAGATTTAAATATAACTCACTTCTAAGAACATTTGACTAATATTTTCAGATTGTCCTGTTACTTACTTCACTCAGCATTAATCACTGCAGCATTTTACCATGCTTTCGTCATGGCTGCATTTAAGTCACAGGGAAATAAAACATATTTTTGTGGGGAAAACTGGCCCTCATTTCACACCTACTAAGATTTCATGCCCTTCTTTTCCATATACATGATGACACTTTATTCCAGTGCTCTTAAACTGCTTAATATCCAGCCTGAACAGGCAGGCTTAAACTTAGTAATTCACCAAGTTCAGTACACCCACATCAACAGAGATAGTGGAGTCCAGCTGCTGAAGAAAGAGCTCATCCATGTATCCTGCAGGTCTCTGCAGAAGAGTTGGACTGAACATCTGAGAATTGGACTTTACAGTACTAATTAACACTTCTTTTTTTTTTTTTTTTTTTTTTTTTCAGAATGGATTAAAATACACTGAATGGTATTTAATCCTGGCAGTACTGCTCTGTTGAGAGTTTAAGTGCATGTGTCTGCTCTGCAGCATTCTTTCCAATTTTTATGCTTTGCAATACTGTCCAGTCATTCTTCCCTTTGCCCAATACAAGTGGAAAGTGCAAAATACATGACATACATTATAGCCTATGTTCCTCCCATCCAAAATCATACATGAAACTCAGAGGTCTGAGTTAAGAACCTACTTGATCCATGTGACTACATCACTCACTGGTGTAAGAGATGTACCTCCTCTGGGGCTCATCAGCCCATCACAATGACTCCGGAGGGACTCCAAGGCAAGTGAGGATGGACCTGAGTTTGTATCATGAAAAGTCCCATTTTTGTATACATTACTGACAGAGTGACACAAAACATGACTCGTGCAATAAAAAGAAGAAAGCGTTTTAGGATTTTAGCAGAGCCCATTAAACTATTCAAGTTCTGCCTATGGAGATACTTTATTTCTACTCTTGCCCCTCCCCCAGTCCTTTCACACTTTGGTCAGAACGATGAAGAAGCAAAATCAGCAGCAACAAAGCCCCATTCTCCTCTCTCTCTAGGGCATGTACAATACACCCTTATATGTTTTAAGGCAAAAATCAATTTAAAGACTAAATATCTTCTCATTTGGAGCTTTACTGTGATCAACATTTAAACTTGAGGACTAAAAAATCCTTCAAGATAAATGGTCTCATTTTTTATTTTAAAGCCTTTCACAAAGTATTAGAAACCATCAACTGACTTATGCAGAAAATACTAATTTCAAAGAAAATGCAGGACTATTTAGCAAGAGCTAAACTGAGGCCTCTTCGAAGGGAAATGAAAAAATCAAATATGTTCTGTAAGAGAAGTACTTTCTTATTTATTCAACTTTTCATCTTAGAGGTAGCTACTTCTTTTTTGAGGAACACTAAATGAAGTCCCTCAGCTGTCTTCCTTCCTCCTTTTGGAGCAGGCAGACAGGAAAAGTTTATCTTTTGTTCCTTAACTCAGAATTGGGTCTTTTATTTTAAGGCATCTAACAAAAAGAATAAAAAGGTAAACATACATCACAGAGGGCAGCTGAGTTCCTAAGACTTAAGCAACCTTCCCGACTGCCTGCCTACAGCCACTCTGCACACAAGCGCAGGAATAACTTCAAAGTACTCACCAAATTCTCCCTCCCTTTTCAGAGCTATGGGCACAGTGCACACCAAGATGCCCACAGACTGTCAGAGTAAAGCCTGAAGGTAAGGGAACAGCTTCCTGCAGGAATGAAATGAGGTATGGACAAAACCAGAAGTTACTCTTCCTCCCTCATCACCTACAACCATCTTCCCCTGAGCTGCATCTCAAGCCCTTCCGAAACCTGAACCTTATGGATGCATTATATCCCCTTTGGATCCACCACACTAAAAAACAGAGGCCTTCAATTTCAATATGGTGTTGGATTTGAATAGTGGCTTTCTGTCCATTCTGTACAAATCTGTCTAATGCTGAGTGCAAGATCTTTCATATTTTCAGTGAATATAACCAAGGAAAGTCAGTCTGAGGAGTGTTGATGTAATGTGAGGAAAGGGAAAAGGCACCATATTATAGACTCCTAGTTGCCTAGAGATCATTATTAGCAAAAGCGTAATTTTCTTAGACTTTAGAACTCCCACCAAACCACCTACATTCCTGAAAACTGAGCTTTTGGAATTAGGTATCCAAACTTCTCTTCCTGCCCCCTCATACTCCCCCCACACACTGAAGTTTTCTTTCCCACTCATTCATCCATCCATCCATGAGAAATCAAATGATCATACTGGCCTGAGCATGGTGTCCCCTAAAGCAGCATGGAGAGCAGCTTACACCTCCCTAGAACTGCTCACAGTCTGTATTTGTTTCCACTCAGATTTCACACATTTCAGGGACCTTTCCCAAGCCCCCAGAGAATGACAAGCTAGGTTTCATTTTTAGATTAAGCCTGAAACACAGTAGAAGGTGATAGTGCTACACAGCACTCTGTGGAGAATGAGGTGGTTTTGTATTTGACCCCTTATTTCAATAGGCTGATAAATCTTCCCTTGTTCAAGTTGTTCTTGTAATAAACCCCAACTCCCATCTCACCAATGTGTTATTATTGCACGCACAAAGCCATGACGAACACAAGACGCTGCCCATCAGCATGAAGACACTAAACAAATACCATTTGTTTAATTCAGAGTTGCCCTTGGCCAAGCATGCAAATCCCAACTCCTACACTAATTCAGTTGAAAGAAGAAAAATATATGCCACTTTCTAAAGGTTGGTGAGTACATGGCATATTCTGTTTATTTTATTTATCATGGGACCATAATATTATCAGTTTCTCTTGAAATCAGAACTTGGAATGTCTAAGACCTTTCTCTGCAGAAAGCTCCAAGGACAGTGCCTTTGTTCAGTGACCGTAAAACAGGAGTATGTGCTTTGCTCAGCTTAGAGGACACAGGTCTCTGAGAGATCACTTGGGTCACTTCATCCCACCAACTTCCTGACAAACATATAATAGGTGTCCAGTTTCAAAGGGCTCACACAACATCTACTCCACATGTCCCTTCTCTTCCTCCTCCCTCCCAACCCCATCTTGTGGCAGATCAAAAGCATTTTGCAATAACCCATAAAAACCCCTCAAGACCAGTAGCTTCAGCATTCAGCCTTTTACCATCACACATAAGTGGGGAAAAAAAGGCATGGCTGAGGTTCCCTAAGGTTCAAGGAACCTTCCCTAACTACCTGTTGACAGAGATGGCGAGCACTGCCAATGTCCTGTGCCTGCAGAATTTGTTGAACAGCAGTGCAAGGTAAAAGACACGTTTTCGGAAAGAAGAGATAAATTCTCCTCCCATCTATCTGGGATTTAATTTCCTGTTAAGTAACCACAATGAATACTTCCTAATGAAGTTGTTATAGATTTACCCAAAAGAGTAAGTTTCTTAGGAACAGCAACTGACAACAACTTTTATCTTGAAGGGAGCACTGCATTCAAAATTTCAGGTTTTGAGACAATTACACCTGGTAGCTATTTTGAAGCTCCTGCAAAGTCTCAACAGTGCACACAGATGTTTGCTTTCAAGACTGACTTTGCAGACCTATCTGTCATTCAAAAAAAGGCCTTTCCATACAACTTCTGTAATTACTTTTGTATAGTGCAGTCCCAAATCAGTGAAGCATATCACTTCTGGAAGCCATCTAAAACACAAAAATTACAGGGTTCAACAGAAAAAAAATCATGTGGATGCGACCCAGACATCCCTACAAAAGGTCTAAGAATGGGTAAGGGGGTTGTGTGGCAGCAGCCAGACCCAAACCAGAAGAAATCACATGCAACCTCAAGTACAAAACCAATACTTGGTTCTCTACCTACCACTGTACCTTTATTAGGCAAGTGCTTTAGCACCTTCTTAAATTAGGGTCCACATCAATTGTTTCCCTCCCCCCTCCTGCTAAAATGACCTTAGAATAGTATTCTTTATTTTTCAACATGCTAACCCAACTTGCACAGGGTAAGTGCATTTAATAAATACAGACCCTGCAGAACCTTGACAGTTCCACTCCCCAAGCCAGAAAAGCTGTATGTTTACTAATAAACTCCAAAAGTGCTTGAGGACTGTTGTAAAAAGGCAACCTACAGGCGATCTGTTAGAAAATAAATCTGGCTTCTTTTTATTTGCTTTTTGAGCTGTTACTATTCACATCCCCAGTCATTCTGATATCACTAAATCAAACTGGCTTTAAAAATCAAATAATGGGTCTGCAAGAACAAATAGGCAGTAGGCATTGCCAAGCCTATCGAAGTTTTAAATTTCTTTTCAAGGTTTTCAGCTAAAAATATCTTTAAATAAACCTTTCTTTCTGTTTTCTACATTACAAACACATTTCTGTTGTAGATACAAAAAGAAACAGAAGTTGAAAAATGAAACCCAACCAAACAAAAAAGACCAAAACACAAAAACCAAAACCCCAAGCCATCAACAAATCTACAGACAACACAGCTGGCAAATTTAATAGTACAGTTCCAGCAGCCCCAGTGAAATGCAAAAGGTAAATAAACACTACAAGCGGCAGAAACATCCTATTGTACAGTCCGTGTGATTAACCATTGCAGGTAACACCAGCCAACAACATCCCGCCTGTGAAACCTCTTCATAGCAGGGGACCGCTTTGTTCCTCTGGTTCGGGGATGCTGCTGGGGTTGCTCCCACAGCCCGCACCACCACCGCGCAGGGCGGGCTCTGCGGGGCAGCCCCGGCCACCGCACACCCCCGAGGGCAGAGGGCATCCCGTGGCGACCGCCCCGCCGGGGATTTATTCAGCCGCTCCTTCTCAGGCAGGTTGTCGCGCTTGCCTTTGTTTGGCTTCCTCCCCCAGCCCGGATCTACCGCCACCGAAACTGAGAGGGGGGAAAAACAGGGAGGAAGGAAGAGAAACCCCGCCCGCCAAACCCCCGCCGAGGAGTCCCCGACCGGGCTGCCCGGGGTTCGGGGCGATGCCCGGGGCTCGGAGCGATGCCCGGGGGTTCGGGGCGATGCCCGGGGCTCGGGGCGATGCCCGGGGCCGAGCGGGACCGAGCGGAGATCGGAAGAGCG
>JAWWMO010000001.1:92545778-92631059 GCA_035047845.1 Dendrocincla fuliginosa
CTCTTCCGATCTGGAAAAATATTATCACTATATTACTGCATAAACATGTGATGTGCCTGCCTTGCTAACCCTCTGCTTCTGGAGCTCTAAAAATTTTCATTAGATTTACTTTTTTATTAGATCTACAAAAGGATCCTCCTCTTATCCCATGACTGCTTGTTTTGTTCAGAAGCTTTAAGCAATACACATTGTTAAATATCTATTTTACAGAAGCACAAGAAGCCCACAGAAAGAAAAAGAATGCTGCCAAAGGTATGGAGGAATGCCAAAGCAGCTTCCTGCAAGCTCTAGTCAAAATAGCTGCAGATACAACTGGAATTCATTGAACTGGGCATGACATGAAGGCTGTGACAAAACCACTGTCACTGCCTTTTTATATTAAAACACAAGAAAGTAAGTGGCACTTCACATAACTTACACTTGGTGTCTAAAATGTCACACCATGTTATACTTCCTGCTGAGAGCACATTCCTGTTTTAAACTGGACAAGTTTATGAAGCAGGAAACTTTTAAGACAAGTAAAACATGAATGCCATTTTTGGTTCAGTCTTCATGGCCGAGGCAACTGAGATAGGAAGACCAAGAAAACAACTGCCATACACCCTAACACATTCTGAAAGCTCAGCTTTAGACAGTACTAATTGCCTAATTAAACTACTTCTTACAGAAATAACGTACAACCAGTATATTACACTACACCAATAACTAGCCAATTCAACTACTGATGAAGTTTTCTTCCTAAAATATAGAAAGACATACGACACTGAAAATTCTTTTAAAAAGCACACACTGCTTAGTTAATTCACATGCTTCTCGAGGGGGCAGGTCATTACTCATGAGGCTCATTGTCCAGTGGCTAGGGTTGGATCTTTAGTACTAAATTACCAAGTCACAGTTGTATGATTAAATTTCTGTTGCTCTAGCCTACTCTGCTTCTCTCAGAACACAAAACTTTCCACTTTCATAGAACTTGGAGGATTAGTAACAGCAGAACTCGTAACAGCAAAAGTGCCCTCTCAGCATAAATGCAAGCCAAAGTGATTTGTTTTCAAAGACAGCAGCTAATCACTACTGCAACAGTACAGACTCCGTGTCAATTCAACACGATGCAAAGATGCAGAATGACACTAGCAATCTTGAGAAGGCAATACTGTTCATCTCTAATTACTCACACTTAACATGAAAAATAACTTGTGTGGGAGACAACAGTGCTCCACAAAGCACTAAATACCCAAACTGACAACTGAACAGTGCATTTACTACTAGCAATTCAATTTAAATCCTACAAGCAAGCAATTTAAGAAACCAGCTAACTGAACTCAGGGCTGTTTCAGTAAAATCTCATAACATTAAATCATGCTGCCTCAGTTTCACTGTACTGTATTTTTTATGAAGTATTAAAAAGAAAAATGCTAGCAGTAAGGGTGAAAACTTGCAAGTCTTTAGGTATATACAACTGTTCTTCCCTGTGTAGAACAGTTAAAATAATAAAGGCTGGCATACTTTCAAGGTGTACAGTTCAGAATGCTTTCATTATGTTTCTAAAAAATATAAAAGTCTTGGGCTTCACAATAGCTGGGGCATCTTATAGTGTCCAAGAGCATTAAACTAACATGTGATTAATTCTCAAAGAGGTACACAGGAGTGACTTCTCTGATATCCAATTTGGGGACTTCTCCCATAAAAGCACTTGATTTAGACAGTATTGCACTTACTTTGTTGAAAAGTTTCCTTAGAGTGGCATTATTTTACTGACAATAGGGTGCATAGAAATTAAGCACATGGGATGAATATTCTGAATGTCACACTAAGTTCTATACTATCAGTGGTCATAATTCTGATTAACAGGATTTCATAACCAGTAATAAAATGTTCCATGGCATCATCTGTTTCAATTTCTGAACCTCATTGATATCATGGCAATACAGTCAATGAAAACTGATTTAATTGCACTGGAATTTAAAATTATTATTATTATTAATTTTGATCCAGTAACTCAGTTCATAAAAAGTCATTTGTTCAGCATTTATATTTTAGTTTCTCGATTCAGTGAAGCCAATGCATTCAACAGGGTGAAGTTAGTTACAGATAAATCAAAAACCACAAGTTTGTTACGCCCAGGCTGAAGGAGTAAAAGGACGTAGCTTGACACAATCTGACAGACTTGGTCATACTCTTCCACTTTGTTTTACTGATCTAATGTGATAAAAGAGTAAAAATAAAAAATTAAGACATTCTTCACAGACGAACGAAGCAACTCACAGAAATCTCACTTCTGTATTTACTTCTTTAGCAGCAGCCCAAATGGCAAGCTTCCCCTTTCAAATGCACTGCCACTGATTCAAACAGACCTCTGCAACTACATCTAAAGCCATGATCCAGCCTCTCATATTTTCGTGTAAGTTCTTTCAATGAAGCCTAAGCAGAGAGAGTTCTAGCAACATGACAGCCACATGAAAATCACATGAAGGTACACAAACTGCAATAACAAAGTAGAAAACAGACTGCTCAGTCAGAAACTGAGATGCAGACCCTAAGATGATGTAAGTGTAATTGCACTACTGTTATAACAATGTAATAGAGCCCCTTGCCTTTCACTGTTGCAGGAATGCTTTACAGGAACACAAAATCACCTAAGTGCACAACTACACTGGAGGAGGGGCAAAAAATACATTCAAGAAGCAAAACTGAGATCATTTTATAAAATCAAGAACATATGTCATTTAGAAGCTGAATTTTCAAACCAACAGAAGAATATATTTTAAGTACTTAACGGCATTCTTTTAAAACTTAGTCCAACTTTAGCAAACATTCTGTCCATTAATAAAAGAACAGGTTAGCACCTTTGTCACTTATGGATTTAATTTCCATTTGAGCTTTACTCTTCAAAATTAGAGAAAGAAATCACAGCCCTTTGATATATTTTCACATTTTCCTACCTGTACCTTCCATTTCCTACTCTCTGTTCATATGTAAATAATTCAGCTGGTTTTCTTCTATATATTGAGTTCATCCTCTACTTCTTTCAACTTTAGCTGATAAAACTGAAAGCTTGTATTTCTTAACTAAAATGTTAATTCTTCTAGACTCTTCTAGAGTAATTTTCCCAATCTGACTTCAGATTGGGTTACTGCACCTTATATATGCTAGAGTACTTAACGGAAGCTGCAGCACCTGAACAGCCAATATACCACACAGCAGACATCAGGTGCACTTCTTGAAGGAGTCAAATCTGCTTTCTGAAAGGCATAGCCATTTCAAAAAAACAACTTAAAGACTCAAATATAGAAATGATAGGCTACAAGAAGTGTGAAGCAGTCATTTTGGAATTAACTTAAAATAAATGACTAGACAAGTGAATACCATAGAATAACATTTTTTTTATATCCTCTTTGGTTTATTCATGTATCAAAACTACCTTAATGTCTTTATCAAATACAAGTATGGTACAAGGAACATACATGTGTCAAACACGTGGTTTCAAGATTATTCTTTTTACATTCTTGAGCTCTACCCATGATCACATAAATGCTACACTATTAATGCTAAGCTAAACATACTTCTGCACATGCACATAAAACAGTACGCTTTCCTCTTTCTGATCTGTGGAAAGGCAGGAGACACAACAGAGCAGACACTGGCTCACTGACACAAACTTAACATTATTTTATAACTTTTGAGACATGCAGTGCTTTCAGCATACCTAATTTTGTGCATAAACGAGTATTAAATTATTCAGGAACACATGAACTTGAAAAAAGTTATTACTAGATAGCAAATCAGGCTGCAAAGAAACATTATGGAACTTCTATTTGCCAAAAGATTCAGCATGGCAATGCTCAGCTTTGTACCTGTACCCCTTCAAAAACTGTCAAGGACAGGATCATCTGTTCTGTTACTCAGTGTCTTCCTCTGGGTTCTCCTACCCAGCTTTAAGCTCTGGGCTCGCTGCCATGAAAACAGGACGGGTTATACTGTTCAGCCAATACCATCCTGCCTGAAACAAGTCACCTGTCCCCACTTACTGTAGAAAGCTCACGAGGTGTCAACTCTGATCTGGTTTTAAGGCACCTTGTGAGCATACACGTATGGAGGGACAGGCTTAAGCCACTCGAAATACGTTTCTGCTGGGAAGTAATTATGCACCGCTGCCACGCTTACAAAACGCGACTTTTCTCAGAGATACTTTCCAGCGAGTACCCAGATCACTCCTTTCCGTCTTCTTTCATTTGAACAAAGGCATTTGAGCCCTTCGCGTTAAGAAACGAAACAGAAAGTGCAGTAAGTTATGAAAACTGCAAGCGGCAACTCCGTGATTTCAGTTCACAAAGGGGGAACTCCTATGAACTCCAAACGAAAACTTAAGCTCTACCTTCCTACCACCCCGGACTCACTTATTTTGAAAGAAAACTTATTTACAGCCACCTGCTCACAGGTGCGGTTGCTCCGCCCGGGGTAAACTCGTAACGAACGCACCGGGGCTGGCGGGGCTGGGCAGGGCCGGGCCCAGCCCAACTTCACAAACCTCACAGGGGAGGCCGCTCCGGTAGGACAGTCCGTGGAGCAGCCGCCCCTCACGGCCGGGGCTGGCGCTGCTGCCCCACTGACGGCCCCGCCCGCACCGCTTCCCCCAGGGCCGGCAGGGCCCGCACGAAGCTGCCGCCGCCGCGGAGCCCCCCGGCCCCAGCCCGTACTCACCGCGCTGCCGTCCGCCTTCAGGCCGACCCTCTTCACCAGCATGATCCAGCTGCCCGACCTGACGCCGTCACTGCCCCCCGACGACCAGGACGACCACGACGACCACGACGACCAGGACGGCGGCGGCGATGGCCCCTCGCCCCTGGCCTCCCTGCCGGGGGCCGGGGGCGGCTCCGGCGGGGCGCCCACCTCCACTCACCTCGGCGCCCTGCCCGCAGGAGGACCAGGTGGCCGCTGCCGCCGGCGCTCAGCAGCTCGCCCGGGCGAGTGGGGCAGCGCCTCCCCCCGGGCCCGGCGGGATGGGAAGGAGCGGGATGGGATGGGATGGGATGGGATGCAGCGCAGGGGAGGTGTCGCGGGGCCCCGCCCGCGGGCGAGGGGGCGGCGGAGGGGGGCTGCCTTTTGTCGGGGCTGCCTTCTGTCGGGGCTCCAATCCTGCCGGCAGCACCGGCATCCCCCGCCCCGTGTGCGCTCCCGGGGGAGGCGGGCAGAGGCCCTTTGTGTGTCGGGGCGAGGGAGCGGAGCGCTCGTCCCCGCGGGCACCTGGAACAGCTGAGCAGGCACCGCCGCCTCCTCGGAGCGGCTCACAAAGGGCAGGTGCTCACCAGGTAGGGATTGGTCGAGTTAGGGGCTTGGCGTGCCTTTTTCAGGGAAAAGTCGTTATTTCCATGAAAGGAGTTGCTACCTGTAGGAGTATCGCATCATCTTTTGGGGCACTGTGGCAATGAGGGACAGGGTTTAGTGGGAGTGCTGGGTTGGACTCGCTGATCTTCCAGGTCTTTTCCAACCTAAACAATTCCATGAGTCTGTAATAGTGGAAAGGCACACCCTGTGCCACACGAAGTTTTGCAGCCTCAATTCTGACATTTCCTGGTGTTTCAGTGCTTGGCTCCCAGAGTTTTGTTTTGCTTTTATTGAAATGTGTATATGAAGGTAGCAGCGTCTTTTGTGTTTACATCTTGATCAGACAATTGCACAGCTGTAAGTGGATTCGTTTTCCTATTATACAAAACAAAAAAAGGCAGCAAACCAACTGACAAAAGGTGTTTGCTTTCTTAGGTATCCCCAAACAGTAAAAACTTTGCCTGTAAGCAAAGCAGTGCACAGCATGTGCTTTTGTATAAACAAAATGTTTATACAAAATGCTTATACAAAATGTTTATAACCAAATGTTTTTAACAAAATGTTTATACCTGCGGGCTGCCTGTATAAACACGTGGAAAACAGGTACTGCCCGGGAAGCATCCAAGGTGTGTGCCTAACTGACCACACAGGCTTTCCCAATCCCTTCTCCTCTCAGGTGGACAGCAGTGTTTCACACTACTTTCTACACCCCTGCTTGCAACAGTGGTGATTTACATTTATAGTAGCTGAACTGCAGGTTTCAGAAACGAAATTTTTTAGGATGAGTATTCCAGGACTGAGGACAAAGAGGGGTTACCACATATTTCTTGCACTTTCTCTTTCTTGAGTGAGAGGCTTCTGATTTTTAGAAATAAGTCAGGTGACAGAGATAGGCTGTGTACACTTGTTTTCTTAATAACCTGAAATGCTTTCTTAAAGCCCAGTGACCCAGAGTACTGTCAGGAAATGGCTTACAGAAACAACTTTCAGTACCTAGCAGCTTCTTAGAGTAACTTTACCCAAAATGTGGGTCAAACCAAACCTGAGGTAGGTAAGTAATCAAGTTGCCTTAGCAGGAGCCATGCTCTGTTCTCCATGAGATGTGTGCTCCTGTATGTCATGGGAAAGAGTGAGCCTGCAACACTTCGCTGAAAAACAGGGACCCTGCAGAAAGGAAGTGTAGATTCAGATAGATCACTGTTTTTTTCATTTCTTTTGTTTTCAGTATCTCACAAGAACACTTCAGTGTTCATTGAAAAGATCTGGTTGGTTGTCCAGGGAAAAGGACCAATTAATGATGACATGAAAGAACAGAGAGGATGCCTTAATTTGGAAATACCATCAAAAATAGCTTTGAAAGAAGTCTCTGAAGCACAACAGAGGCTGCAAGCAAACATACAATTTAGATTTCTGTTCCTTTTTGTGTTGCAGACATTGTTAATCCCTATCCCTACAGCTATACCTGTGGCAGTAAACCAAATGGAGCTAGAGTTCAAAATTAAACCACAGCACAGGTCATCTTCTGTACTGTCTCTGGGGTGGTGGTGTCCCCAGCATGGCTCTGTCTAGCAAACCAGCAGAGGCAGCTCCCAGCACAGCTCATGGGTTGGTGTGGGCCAGGGGCCCTTCCCAGCAGACTGCCTGCATGCAGCTGACCTATTTCAGGAGATAAGAGAGTTTAGCTGTGCAGATGCAAGGCCATGTTGTGCCAGCTGGTTCCCGAGCCAAAGGACAGTTCCTGACCTGGTTTATTGGCTAGTAGAAACATGAGGTTTTTGACTTTAGTGATCCCTGCTGTGTTCTGTGTCAAACCAGAACCTCAGGCACTGGCTGGAGTTAAGCAGTGAGAAGTCAGACCAAAGATTGGAGCATTTTATTGATCAGAAAGAATTTCTGCAGGAATCTTAGCTCAAAAGAAGATACAGTTGCATTGGCTAGTAGTATCAAAATTTATGGAAGAAATGTATCTTATTATGAATAGACTTTGTTTCCTCAGAAATGTTATCTCTTCTACATTAAATAAAATATATTCATTAATATAACATTGGCTTTCTAAAGAATGCTATATTCCATGGAAAATACTTTTTTTCTGACTAATGCCAAGAATCTGGGGTGAATTTCAGCAGGGAAACAGTTAAGTTTCAAACAAATGTCAAGAACAGATGGCGCCTGGGAGTTCTAAAGAAATTAATAAAGAAAGTAAGGAAGTAAGCCACTAGAGCAAATGTGTGCTTTCACATTACAGTAGCTGAAGGTAAAAGTGGGTTGGAATGAGACTGAATTAAGATATCTGTCTTAATTTTGAGTAGTAGGGTGCAACTCCTAGGAACTGTAAACCAGTGAAGGTGTTATGGCTCTGGCAAAAATTGTACCATGGAGCACCTCCACACACACACACACTGCCCTGTCAGTGTGAAAGCAATAATAAATAAATACATTTGGGGGTATTTTTGATGACTTTTTTTTTTAAACTTTTCAGCTCAAACAAAAGTTGGGATGAGAAAGCCCAGAAGGATCTAACAAATGCTGAGGTGCTGAACATGCTCAATTATTGCACAGATGTTGAAGACTATGAAGAGAGAAACTCTGCAAGCTGTTTGAGACTTGCTGGCACGGCAGCGTTTTGGGAGTCAGGTTGGGAAGGCAGGCAACAATATTTTAAGTGAAAGAAGCTCCTCTAGTTTGGGAGTTAACTTCTGATCCTGTGCCTTATGTCCTTCGCAAAACTTGTCCAGAAAGACACTGTGGAATGCACTTTGACATTAAATTTCACAAAGAGATGTACAGAAGTATGTAAGTAGGGAACCATTATTGTGTGCCCTGCGTACTCTGGTGTGATTCTACATGCACGTAATTCAAGCGAGAGCAGAATTAACTCTGATACTTTGGCAAGAATTTACCTTAGTATGAGGTGTACCTGTTTCTGCCAGTTATGAAGTCTGGAGGAGCTACAAAATAAAAACAAGTTGGCTTCCAGAGAGAAATTACATGAATTGTGAAAATCAAAAATCTGAGACCTTTTTTTATTGAGCAACTGGTCTAAGCCGTATCTTGTACAGAATCAGAAACTGTCTGTAAAATCATGGTAATGTACTAAGAAAAAAATGCAAACAAAATTAAGACTCAAAGCTGTTATTTGCAGAAGTTCTCCAGGGTAAGTTAGGGAAATTTTTGAAACATGATGAAAACACTGATGACTGTCCACAGGAAAGAGGAAATTCAAATTTATTTAATTTTTTTTTTTACATAAACTGACTCATCTCTTTTTTATAATTATAGCAATAATTATTGAATAATGTAAAACAATTTTTATTAAAATGAAAGCAGTCTAAAAAAACCCCCCAAACTCTAGAGCAGTAGAGATTTGTGTAATAAAGCACTGGGCTGAAAGATTTATTAGTGGCAAATATAATGGCAATGTGATAAACTGGGAAAAGGAAGAGCCCAGACTTTCAAGAATCCCATTGGTAGGCTGCACAATTCCATGTTTTTACAAGAAGTGAGCAAATATGTTACCATAAAATCTATCCTGTCTTCTTATTACACTGCGAGCATTAACAAACATGACTCATAGACTCAGGGGACACCATGCAATCACACTCTGCTTTCTGATGGTGTAAAGTACCTCCAGAAATTTCTCATCCTCTAGTATGAAATATTTACCTTAATACAAATCCTAAGAACTCACTAAAAATAACATCAGACTCTCCATAAATAATAGAAAGACGCTTGATTTCAGGGTTATTCTCAGGCTGAAAAATCAAGCTGAGTGTACTAGAAATACCACCAGAGGCCACAGTAGTCCTTTTAGCCTATTTAGTTAGATTTTATCCAAAGGGTGCTGCAGAAGATTCAGCTTGTTAGGGCTGGGTGATCCTTTTGTATCCACCAGAGGTCTTGATAAAACACAGGGCAGTTGCCATAACAAATGGGAGAAGAACTGGCTTGAGCAGAAATCAAATGGATGAGGCGCTCAAATA
The DNA here is from genome assembly GCA_035047845.1 of Dendrocincla fuliginosa. Lineage (NCBI taxonomy): Eukaryota > Metazoa > Chordata > Aves > Passeriformes > Dendrocolaptidae > Dendrocincla > Dendrocincla fuliginosa. The sequence goes on from JAWWMO010000001.1 coordinate 92,555,081, forward strand.
TGTGCAGTGAATAGGAAGAAAGCTAATTAGCTACAAGGAAAAATAAATGTGCACACCAACTGCTCTTTGATGTTCTTCCTGAACTCATTTTGATTCAAAAACAGTGTACAGGCTTGGGATTTGAAAAACAGATGATTAAATGGGAGACTTCTTTAAGCATTGTGACTACTTGTGTGAAGACCCACAGGATTCTGAAGTCATTCACGATAAACCTTCTACCATTTATTGCCATGGTTTCCTGAACTAGTTGCTGGAACAAAAGTGAAGATACTCTTCAGTATTGTAAGAGAAATGAATAAATCAGGATGAAGGTTATCTCCTGGGAATCAGCTGATAAAGGGGAATCCTTTGCTGGGACCTTCCTATTGGAAGGGACGTGGAAACCTGTAGCAACAGCAGCAGGGACTAAGGGAAACTGTAGCTGATGTGGTGAAAGACTCTTCCTTTACGTGGCTTTAAAAAGGCAGGTTAAAAAACTCTAAACTTTTGTGAAATCCATAAAGGATGTTGCCATGCTCTTCCATTTTAATTGATCCAGCTCTGAGGAAAGCACTAGCAGCACAAAACAGGCAGAGTTCATGCAGCTGATGTGTGCCCTTGCTATCCCATGTAGCAGCTTCCAGAAAGGACCTGCAACAACAATGCACTCTCAAATGCCTGTCACAAGACAGTGGTTTCCTGCAGGTATGGGGAAATCAACCAGGCAAGTATCTCCCCATATTCTGATTTAGCAAATATGTGGGATTTCTAGCAAATTCATGCTGGAAGTGGCAATGGAAAATCTGTCCTGTTGTTTACCTGGGTGATTGGCACAGAATCCGATTGGCACTTCTAGTGCCCGTAAAGCATATCTGACATGTGAAGCATATGATCCTCTTTCCTCTCCTCCCTTCCTTCCCTTCAGGGTAACAAGAGTCAGGGCAGGCCTCTCATTAGCAGGCTGTTAAAGGTGCTGGGAGGACTAGGAGCTATTCCTGTGCCCCCGAGTGTGGAATACATCTAAATGGAAGGAGGAAGATACCCTGGCTAGAGGCCTGGGATTCTGAAGATGCTTAGGTCCTACAAAACTCCATAACTTCAGGCTGCAAGGTCTGGCCCTTGTCAGCTAAATAAGATTAGTCCTAATCTGTGTATTGGGGACATGGTCACAAGCAATAAAAATCAGGTGAGAGGACGAACCTCTAAGTCCATCCTGCTGATGGCTTGTACAAGAGCCCCAAATTCTATGCTCACTATTCACATTTCAAATTTTGTGTGTCTGTGTCTTTGTTGTCATAGTGATAGAAGGCACTGAAAATATTTTGTGAGATTTTTCTTTGTCACGGGTGCAAAACATCCTTTTACATGTATGTTTTCTTCCCTTCTAGTTGTTTTTTTTCTTAGCTTCCCCAAGAGGTTTTTTTTTTTTATAAAAACTGAATTAATTAATGTTCACTGTGCTTATGTTCAGTACCATTAGACAGTAAATACAAACATATACAAATACAATACATACTAAATGACTTGGGCTGAATGTAGTTATTAAAAAAATGTTTAAGTATTATTTGGTTTTATTCTCTATGGCCATCCAACAGGGAATTTCCTGCTGGCTGTAATGGGAGCTTAGACACCTGCACTGAACACAAACAGCTCTAAGTGCCTGAACCTGAACCTCACACTTGGCTTCTTGGATTATATTTTGACACTGAGTTGCTCCAATACACAGCTTCCACTTAATTCTGCTTATGCAGAGAAGAGGCAGACAGGGTGAGGAGAGTGGAAAATTTTGTGGGACTAGAAACATGGTATGCTGTGATCTGCAGTATGTGAGGAGGGGATTTCAAAGTCCTAGGTGCTGCTGTCTTCTGTGGGAAGCAGAAACTGGGTCAGAGTTTTAGGGTGTTAACCATGAAACAGCTGAAACATAATAATGAATATTCATAGGAAAGAAATTGTCAGGGACTGAACAAAATCCATGGACTTTTTTTAAATACTACTAGAGCATGCTAGTTTTGAGTACATCTGGTGGGGTGGTAGAGAATAAACAGATTTGCAACTCATGAACCCTATTAGAAGAGTGGGGTGAGATGGCAGAAAGATGAAATGTCTGTGAATAGTAATGTAAAAGGTGAGGTGCAGGCAAATGTCCAAAATAGACAGTCATCAGACTGACAAGTCAATCCATGTGAGAGGATGCCTGAACTCTACTGTGGGTCAGTGAAACTTGTTTTTATGCCACACCAACTAACCTTCCTAACTCCCAAGCTGACATACTTTAATATAACATCTGTAGTGTCCACATACAGATGAAAAGACAGAGCAGTGACAAGAGTATCATGGAATCCACAGTACCTGGCAGCAGTAGTCTGGGTTTTTTGCACAAGATCCACCTTGTTCCGTAAATCAGTAGAGTTCCAAACATACTCTCTTGTCTCAATATCTGGATATAAAATGAATTATATCAGGATTGGTAAGTGTGCATATCTGTGAAATCTGTAAGAGGAATGTAAATCTTCATAGACTGAAACAGTTAAAAAGTTAGTAGCTTGGTTGGATATTAACCTTTTGGAAAACACAAGTACCTTCTAGAAACTAATTATTTGCTGTTCACAAATAGCAACAGCTCTGAAACAATGAGTAAGGGTGGAGACTTTTCGAATGAGAAGATTAGTTGCCAGTGAAATTAAGATAATATCTCAGCTTTCTGGATTTCAATGTTCATACACATTTGGAAATAGTGTTGACAGATGGTTCTCATGAACTACATCTGGAAATTTAAGACGCCAAAGTCGAGTGCATGAATATTATTCAGATAGGATATGATGGAAAGATTCATGGGCTCAGGATAATATCATATTTCCCAAAGTTAATTGAAGGATATAATCATGATTGATGCAGAACCAGATCGGTATGAGGGAAATGTATCTTTCAGCTATGGGTAAGAATTTCTCTGATGGCAGTGATGTTAGAATTTAAATGGCCATTTCCTTTCTAGGTTTGCTTCCAATCTTTGGTTACATATGAAAACGAAACTCTTTTTCCCTTACAAATACTATCACTCACATTCTCCCTGGAGACCCTCAAACATGAGTGGTCATATCAGTGTCACTCAAGACAGAATTGCAGGATACAGTTAGTTGGAATAAGTGGGTTAAAATTCCTTTTTTTTTTTTCCAATACCTTCAAATGATAAATTTTTATAAGGAAAAAAAGAATTTGAAAGTCCCCTGAGACCGTGTATCCTTTTAGAACAAGTTGCATGAATGTACGCACAAAGGAAACCATTAATTTCCAAAACATGAACAATTTTAGTAAAGAAAAGGATAGATGAGCATACCTTGAGTGTCAATTTGCTTAGAAAGATGTCTGGGAGAAGCAACTGAGCTGTATACAGGAAGAAGACAAAGAGAAAGGTCATCTCCCCTGTGAGATGGGGTGGAGGGCATGGTTTGTGGTGTTTATGTGCACGTTTGAGTACTTGTACAGAAGCAACCAAGGCAGTCACTATTGTGGTGGTGATCATGTTGCCTCCAGTCTGCTGGTTTGTCTGCTGAATGCTCCTCTGAGAGAACATGAAAATGAAAGATTGCTCTTGTTAATGTGTATGGGACTATGTTAGCTCAGTTGTAAAGGGAATGGGATTTTCCTTTCAGAATTAAGCTTGGTGTGCTAAAATAGACTTTCGGGGGAAAGGGAGGTCCTACAGCATGTCAGGTACTATGTAAGAGGCAAGAAAGGGGAAAGGTAAACATATGTATCCCATTTCCTACCTACAGGGAGAACAAGAGTTGAGCAGGCATTAAAGTTTGAAGCCTTAGTCAAACTCTAGATGTACAATTCAAGCAAGCTGCTTTCTGAATCATCTGCTGTGTGCCGCATCCAAGAGGACACAGAGAAGTCTGACTCATGTTCCAGTACAATCTACAATAGAAGGATCTTCAGCTTTTTTCCATCTGGACCAGTTCCTTTCAGCACAATGATACACAAACACAGCTTTTGTGCTAAACTAATACATAATTTGGACTTTCCAAATAGAGTTACTTAAAAGCCAAGTAAATCTCACGTGTTACTAAGCTCTATCAGTGCACCAATGTTAAACTTTGCGGTCTTGTGCCTGAAACCCCTTAGGAGGAGTGATGTTTCTTTCTGGGCTATAATTTTCCAGAATAAAATTATATACAGTACCTCTTCATAGCTGGGAATAAGCAATTAAATCTCAACCTAATTAATACTGACAACTTTCTCTAGCTAGGCAGTTATTCACCCTAGATGCAAGCTGTTCAGTACTTGCAAGAAGAATGCTCTTCTAGGCTGCCTACTTGGTTGGATGTATTTTCTGACATTAAAGTCAGCATACCATTCGATGGACTTGATCGTTGGACAAGGATTTGTCTTCCTTCTTTTCTAAAACTCAGTGTTTATTAGATTGCAAGATCCAGCTTTCAAATTTGGTTACCATTTCAGTGTGAAGTATCTCTACAAAAGATGTTTCAAATCTCAAGGGGAGTTGTTGACTTGCTTTTTGAAAAAATGTCCACATTGCTTTCCTTGTTAGGAAGAAGCAGCACATCAGTTTTTCCCAAATTATAAATAAAGAGATTGTATGTTAACAGTTCTCCCTAATACAACACAAATAGCCTCTGAACCTAGCAGGACAATGCATTTTACTTATTTTTAAAAGTGTAATGCACTATGAGACTTCTTAACCAAAATGAATAATGGAAAACATCAACAAGCCTTTTAATGGTTTAAAATCGAGTACTACTCCTATGTCTCCTTTAAATGGAAAATAAACACTTACGTGCTTAAAAGTCACTGTTACTAATTTGCTGCAGACTCACCAGTTAAACAACAGATCACACAGTATCATTTTTCTGTTAAGAACAGATCTAAATCCAGATGGGGACATTAGGCTTTTGATAAACTGATCAGTATAATGAAATGAGTTAATAGCTATATTTGTTTTTCTCCCTGTTTTATCACTTCACAGTATAAATGAAGCCTCTGAATGGGTATGGGTTTTGCTTTAGCATTTTAATGAAATTAATAGACCTGTAAGTATTTGCAATGGAAATACAACAACAAAGCTTTAATAGAATAGTCAAATGGTGTTTTTAGATTCCTGTGGAGTATCACCTGAGGAAACTGGAATATTCAGAAAACAAAACCAAGGAATGTCAGTCTGTCTCTGACCTATCTCACTTCATAACAAGAAAACCTTCAGGAAAGATTTTATATAGCAGGGTTGCATATACAGCAGAAAAAAGTGTAGCCTCCCTGTAGAATATAAGAAACAGTTTTCAATTCAATTCTATAACGTAACTTACTAAAAAGAGCATAACTTAAGAGGTATTGGAAAACACAAGCTATTGGATTTAGAGTACTGTTCAGAATTTAAATTACTTTCTATTATTTTTTCTTTTAAATAAATGTGTATTTTTAGACATAAAGTAAATTATGTACTTATGAGGTAATTTGTCCTTCTTTCTACCACATTCCTCCTGAAATTGATATATGATCACATTTTTTTCAGCAACAGTTTCAATGTAATATTTCTAATTGCAATTTATGCTGTTTTTCTTCTTTGCATGAATAAAGGGAAAAGCATCTTCCATATTTACATTTCCTTCTACTACCTTTTCCAGAAGCTTATTTAGTAGAAACAAAATGTAATGGTCTTGAAACTACAGCAAGCCCCATAGTATTGTATCACCAAAAGAAAGAAAATGATGGTTCTGTGCACTCGGCCTCTTCTGTAAGAATCCGTAAACATTGCTACCAACTCGGACAGCAAAACACATTGTTTTTTACTTCAATTCAGTCTCTTTAAATTGAAAACATTGCAAAAGAAAAGACAAATAACTCTGGGTACCTTGCACAGCAGAACTGCAAGGAAATAGAGATCTTCTCATATGTAGCTTATGAGTTTACTTTGGAAAGAACCTTAGTGGTTATCCAATCTGCGCAGGAGGAACAAAGCTCTCCTGGACGGATACCAATTTCTATTAGCTTGGCAACAAATCCCCCACAAAGCTCATGTTCCAGCCCTCTCGGAATTTCTTTTTGTTAGTTTGCTTTTTTAGCTGACTACATATATACTCTCAAAAATCACAGAATTGTTAGGTTTGGAAAGGACCTCTGGAAATCGTCTAGTCCAACTTTGCTGCCAAGGCAGAGTTACCTAGAGCAAGTAACACAGGAACGTATCCAGGTGGGTTTGGAATGTCTCCAGAGAGGGAGACCCCACCACCTCCCTGGGCAGCCTGTTCCAGTGCTCTGCCGCCCTCAATGCAAAGCAGTTCTTCCTCAAGATGAGGTGAAACTTCTTGTGTTTCAGTTTATGACCATTGCTCCTTATCCTGTCGCTGGGCACCACTGAAAAGAGGCTGGCACCATCCTCTTGGCACCCGCCTTTGAGGTATTTATGTGCATGAATGAGGTCTCTTCTCAGTCTTCTCCAGATTAAACAGGCCCAGCTCCCACAGACTCTCCTCATAAAAGAGATGCTCCAGACCCTTTATCATCTTTGTGGCCTCCACTGGATCCTTTCCAGTATGAGGAGAAATGAGGATGACCTCAAGCATATTCAATAACAGAATCAAACACTCATTTCATTTTCTGTTATCTACTTACATTTTATTACAGACTAATATGAAACCATCTTATATTCATACTAGAATTATTGTAATTATTTGTGAGCAAACTTAAACCAGTTTTGAATGTTTATATTTATTGCAAGCAGATTCATGTCTCCTGCTTATATATTCTACATAAGGATCCAAAATGTGACTGAATATAAACAGGTTATATTTGGTTGTCTACAGAAATGAAAGTTAAAAATAGCACTGAAAAGAAACTTTACAGTAATGTATTCACAAACTGACTTTTCAAATCAAATAAATGTAGTAGTATAGGATAATCTAAACATTGGATTTGAAGGCTGATTTATTTTCAAATAGATGCACCTATAATTGTACAATTAAAAATAAGTGCCAGTATTCGGTGCTGATGACTACAGACATCTTTAATGTTTAATGCACAGATAACTAGCCCCCAGCCCCCATACAGCAACTTTCGCAGATTCTACTTTACATTAGATCATGAAAGGACATCTAAAATGCAAAGTGTACATACCACGGAATTTATGTCCAAGACAACATAAATTGAAATTCTGGGAGTCTTCGTAAGATAAAAAATTAAAGCTATATAAACTGATTTTTGATTATTCTGCAAAGTAGAATCATGTATGTTTTCACTTTTGTAATACTGTCACAAATTTCCATTAAAGCTTTTTTAGCAGAGACAGTAGCATGAACACAATGATCCCACTGGCTTCCAAAAGAAAAGTAGTGCAGTTCTTCAGTTAAGCTATTTTTAACTTTTATTTTTGCAAGCCAGTTGGGTAAAGACAAACAGGCTAATGCAAGCAAGAAAGTAAACTGTAAGCTTTTACATTAAGTGGCCGAACAAACAATTATTGTACATGGTAAAACAAAAAAGATCTTTTGCCACAAGCCACCGCAGGAATACATGAACTTCAGTGGCTGAAAAGCTTGAAATACTTTCTAAGTCTTCACATACATTTGGTTAGCGCTTACCAGTTTCAAGACATTTATAGAAGCAGTTATGGAGACATTATGCTGTTAAAGCTGCAACAATTTAAACAAGGCAAGTTAGAAAGTTACACAGACTTTTAGACTTCTCCTCTTGAATTTTTTTTTTTTTGATACATACAAATTTGTCTCCTTCCAGTGTCCCATCTATAATAAAACACTATTTTGTTCTACATTCTACTTTTTCATCTGATCCATTTACAGTGAAACTCCAAGTTAACACCTGCTGCAGTGGACTAAGTTTGTATGGCAATAGTAACAGGGACTGAAGCAAAAACACATCAAGTGAAGCTGTTGGTGTTTTATGTGTTTCCATTAAACAGTCTATTTTAACAAACAAACAGCACCAACTTTTAAAGGTAAAAGTATTGCTAAATCAAAGCAGAAACTTCCACTTAAATTCAAGCATTTTTTCCTCCTCCAAAAAATTACATTCTTCACTAAAAGTTCTCAAGCACATGTATAGATGTTTCAGCCTGAACAATGTTGTCAATAATTTCTAAGTGCAGGGCTACATGAAGTTTGCAATGAACTGCTTTGTTAGTAGGCAGAACAGGAGTGCAGCATTTTCAAAAACATCAAGCAGAAATTTCCTTATTTAAGGCTAAAAGATAGAACTCACAAAGTAAAAAAGCAGGAGGCTTTATAGAGTAAAAAAGCTCACAATAATAGTATAGCACTGCAAGTACAGCGCTCTAATTGTGGCTACCACAAATCCCAACAAAACATCAACAATTTGGGTGAAGCTAACAGAGCAACAGACCTGTATTTCTAATTTGACATTCATTAGAATTTTAACATTCAGCCACAACTCCTCTCTAGGCTAAATTTAAGTGGCCAGAACTCATAGGTATAAAAAAAGCCTTCAAAACATATACTTAAAAAAAATAGAAATGGTGTGTTAACAAATGTATGCGTAAACCAGATTTATAAATAGCTACAGTATGAAAAATATTTCAGTGCAAAGGCAATTTTAAGATTTCTAAAAAATACATTACAAATAATTTGTTAACTACACAAGAAATTTGTCACTGCTACTGGTATAAAATTTATACCCATATGAACCTTTTAAAAATATATACACCAGTGTTTTATGTAGGGGACGGTTCTAACTGACCAACATTCAAGTCTGCAATGGCAAGTATATGTACACACACCCACACATGTGTATGCATTTCAAAATGCTACTGCTATAAGGACATTCTTTGAAACTTAAAAGTGCTATATGTTAAATGATAAAAAACATTTGTCTGTGGTGCTCACCATTAGACTTCATAAAATTCTGTTATCTTTGGTATACTGAAGATTTCACACATCACTTTACAATCTCTGCTTGACCCAGGGCATTTTAATAATAATGCACTGTTTGTTTAATGTGAAAATCACTTAGAATAGTGTGAGGAAAATTTCCTAGTAAGTTAGTTTTTCTTTTATTAAAAAGTAAATTAGTAGGTAAATGTATTTTGTCTCTGCTTTTTATTGTTTAAACACAAAAAGGGAAGTAATTTTTCTCTTCCACTCTAGTCCACCCTCTGCCACAACTAACAATGTCTTAGCCAGGTCTTCCAATAAAGGCTACAGGTCTGATTTCAAATATTTTGTTTTCCAACTGATACAAATTTCTAGCTAATGTCCTCACAGAGGTATTGAATGAGGATGGTTATTAACCAGTTCTAACCATCAGGCTGAAACTGACAGAGATCAGAATACTCCTTCAGATATTTTTACACCCCAAAATAAAACACTGGACTAAAGAAACAAGACAAGGACACTGCTAATAGTTGAATTAGTACAAGGTAACATAAGTGTAGCAGAGAAAACAGAAGTGCAAGTTGGCTGTCATTCTTTAAGTAATTCAAACAGAATCCTTCCAAACTAGTTTCTACATCCCAACTGTTACTCAACAGCCGTGTGCCACCTTGTGGTTTGCTTGCAAAACTAACAGCTGCTGTGTGCTTTGTAATACCTCTACCAAGCCCATTAGCCAGTATTGAACCGTAGAAATACGAATTAAGAGGATGAATGCAGATAGTAAAGATGCTGATTTGGAAAAACAACTTTCCTTCTTTAAAAAAACCCCAACAAACCGTGTTAAATTAAAAAAAAAAAGCTTAATATATAATACTTTCTGCTATGTATACTTGACAATCACAGGGATAGGAAGTGGGAACACCAGGTAATCCGCACCTTTGACAAATTCAAAGACCTTTTAGGCAAAATGCTTACATTCAGTTTTTAAGTAGATACCAACAGTGATGATATTTACCAATTTAACAGCCAACTTGACTTCACATAGCATGTACATACTCTACACAAGGATTGCTTTGCCTATCTTTCTACAGGGGAAATCTAACTGAAAACCAAACATAGCCCTGATTTGGCCACTTACAAGGAAGTGAGCATTAGAGAGTGTTTCTTGAAAGCAGATTTGCACAGAGGAAACACCAGTTTGTTCTACAGAAAGAGCAAAGAAAGAAAAAGGACAGAGGAAAATCAGAAACAGCATTTGTTAAATACGCTTTAGGAAACTTTCATTTGAGATAACTGAGGTCCTTGCTTCTGGCTGAAAATTAACTGTTGATCTCAAAATGTAGGTCACTGACTGAGACTATGCACTTCAAGTAACAAAGAAAATTACTAAAGATGGCATAAGCAGTAAATGCACAGAAGTCTTGACACAGGATGAAGAGAATTTTCAGTGCTACCAGTCTCACAGTACCAGACTGTGCAGATTGTTCATTGCTCCAGTAGTTCAAAACATAAAAAGAGGCCTATTGGCCTGGAAGGGTTCATACTTCTAGCTCTTGATCCTGTTTGTCTGAACACTACCTCAGACAGCAAAAGCCTCGTATAGTTTAATATATTTCAGTGACATGTTTGTTCCTGAAAAAATAAACAAAAATACAGTTTTTAAAGGCTTGACTTGGTGTTCTGTCATATAGATGTTTCCAAACCTGACCCACTGTAGTGGTAGCCTGCACTGGAACGGCAATGCTTATTTGAATAGCCAAAGACAGATGGAAGTACTGAATAATCAACGCCTCTCCAGTGCGTAAACATCATTTTTTTAGAATGAGAATTAGACCTTCTTGCTGGGGAATTGCTGCAGTCACTGCTCCTGTATCTTGGGCTTTTCAGACAGGCAAGAGGTGTGAATTCTGAGATGTGCTCCTGACAATGCCTCGATGCATTCTGTTAAAGGAAAAAAATAGAAACAAATGCACAGTAAATAGAAGATCTTGGAACCAAAAGCATATAATTGTGTTCTTTCATGGGGCCATTGTGCTCTTGGTATAATAATGCCTTTCACTAGATCACCACTCTGGCTATTTGTTTCTTGTGAAAGGATAACCTCTTGTGTTGTTTTGCAATCAACCACTTCCACTATGATCAGTTTTATATTAAGACCTACAGAACCAGGCATGATTTCACACTTAACCTTTAAACCTGATAATGGGCTCTTTAGAGAAGAGATGAAGACACAGAGGACTGCTTTCATATCAAAGTGTTTTAAATGAAGTTTAATTTCATTTTGCAATCTCTACTGGTACATCGTTTTATCTCTGAACTTCTTTAGTCAGGACTTTTTATGAGGAATTTTAAGACAGAACATATTCAAGTACTTTGCCCTGTACTTCCAAAGAGAGGGAATTCTTTACAGTCAGTTTGTGCTAATAGATTAAAGTTCCAGGGGTTTAATGCACTTGCTTTGTACTTCTAAGTGGTATTGCTTTGGACTAGCTTAGGTTACAGGCAACTTACACTACACATCACAATACCATCCTGATCCAATTGTCTATTAAAATTTATCTATATCACATAATCACTTCACACTCTGGCAGAATCAGCACTTCCACTCAGGAAATGATCAGGACTACAGTAATACCACAGCTGCATGACAAGGGCCTGGAACACATGCACATACAGCATAGCACTTTCCTCCAATGAGTTTATAAAATTTTCATGTATAGAGGTATGGTGGTTACATGATGGTATCTAAGATACAAGTGCATAATAATCATGATTCAAATCAATGTTATCAATCACTATCTCCATGAATGCTATATAAGCCAGTTAATCCTCTATTCTTAATCATCCCCGTCCTTCTTCCCTGTTAACTGGAACACAATGGCAAAAGGAACAAAATCACAAAATTAATGATGTAGTTTCTAGAACTTTGACTGAGACATAACATTACACTTCAATGCCAATCACAAGCTTGAAACACTACTCTTGCATAACCAAGAGAAATCAGAAAGCTCTCTTACAACAGATACTCTTGAAAAAGTCACAAAACTATAATGAACTGCTCACCAACAGTGAGTCTGAGTTCTTTGAAACACAGATATAGACCAAATATCAGCATTAATACAGAAAAATCAGATTAACAGACCTTGTTTTGGGAATGTCAGAGGGAGTAGTCATGCACTTCTTGCTTACTATCTATCCTGTTCTTTCAGCTACCCTATTCTTTAAGTTACCATATATAGTTCTAAAAATAAAATGCATGGCTTTGAGGCAAGCACCTCTACCACGCCTAAAGCTACTTAAGAAAACTGGTGTTTTCTACTGCTACTTGTATAACAGTCATTAAAAGTAAATCAAAAAGGACCTTTCAGCTACCTTGAAGTCCTACAACCCACAGACCACATGACATTTGTCCTCTGCACATACTTAATGTTTTGTATCTTCACTTAATTCCTCACGTGCTGCTTCTGGGGTCAGGAGAGAATGAAGGGACTGGAACAGCATGGCATCCAGATGGGAACGTATTTGAGTGAAAAGTATACTTTCTTACTTATTCATGTAATCAGTGGCATGGCAAAGAGATGATGTAAAGCAGTAAACTTCATTCTGCTGGCCTAATGTTTGGGGAATGTAGGAGCTCCTCACTCATGCTGCTGTCTCAGATATTTCGCAAAACTACCATGCTTCTCTCTTGATTCAAGGCAGTGGTGCAGCAATGCCCTGGTCTATAGGGAACACAATATTATGGTAGACACTGTCAGATGTACAGCCCCGGTCTTCTGACCCAAGGTCCTATTCACAAGTAAGTTACCGTGATAATCTTCACCTGTTACTGTATGCATTTGGTCTATATATGTATTCAAAAGCATGAGAGATGATGGATAAACTGGGTGAGAACTACCTCTGACTTTACATATTCTACACTGTTCTTTTAGCCCGAGAAAGACAATGGCTCATATGTGTAATATGACTACATGCTGCAATAATGACTGCAGTTCTTATAGAAGAAATGTTGCACAACACCTATACATAAAACAACGTATTTACAGGACATGAATATGGGTATATTGATTTATTGTTTTGCCTTACGTGATTAAGTTTCCAAGACAAAAAGATCTTACCTGTGGCATGGAATATCTCTTGCAAAAACTAGGCTCTCCAAGTAAAACATACTGATTTTGTATCAATATTGATCAAGTACATCAAAAACTCTGGAGGAAACAGTTGATTTGTAAATAGCACAGTTCACCAATAGAAATTAATCCAAATTGGCAACACATACAGTACTGTTACCTAGCTTTGATCTAATTATGGCTCGGAAGCTGAAATATTTCCTTCAAGAAGTGGCCCATCGTTGTTCGTCAGTGCATTTAGGGCTGTTTTATATCTCACACTCCTCTGCAAGGATGAGGAAAAACAGTGAGACTGGCTGAATACAAGAGGGAAACGTGAATGAATTGTTATAGCAAAGTCCTGCAAAAGTGATGGATTTTCTGATAGTTTAAAGAGGAAAGGTTATCCACTGTAAAACAAGGTTTGTACTTCTGGATCCTGAGCTTAATCCTTTGAGCCACCTGAAGATGTTTTGAATTCCATTTCAAACTCCATTAAAAATACTTAATTACTCTAAAGCACTAAACTGACTAAGTACTGTGTGTCCTGCCCTTCAGACAATAGCTTATACTGAACAGGTGAGGTCCCTGTGACATGATGAGGCCAAAATCAATTTCAAATTAAGGAGTGGACATGTTGCTTCACTACTCCCCAGAACAAATGGCTTGCTGAAGGGAGTGCCATACACCAAGGTGATGGGGCAAGTGCTAATGAAGACTGACTTACAGCTTAGCCATTACACTGTGGGAAGAGAGGGCCAGAGAGTTGCCAAGGAAACTTCTTGAACAGGATTCAAATATTGCAGCAGCAAGATCCATTGCTTTGTTTTCAATTGTTTTCAATAGAGGAGGAGCCCAACACCTGATAAAGGCAGCAGTTTTCTTGTGATTGGTTTTCTAAGTGCCCTGTGCAGCTGTTCAACAGCAACGAAGCCCATTGAGGAACAGAAGAATGATGAGTCTCCAGAGAGGCTTCCCCAGGCAAAAGTACCACTTTGGCTTTCCCCAAGCACAGCAAAGGGTAGCAATCTCATAATGTGGCTGATGGGCCAAGCTTGTGACTGAGTGAAAGCAAAGTAAAAAAATCATCCAAAAATCACCAGTCAAAAACAAAGAGAAAAATAAAAGTAATTCTTACAAAAGGATGGGAGCACAGAAGTTATTTACAGCTCAGGAATGAAATACCTGATATTTCAGCTACAAAATACTTGCAATTGCTGAAACACTGTCAATCAAAGTGGCAATTATAAACATGGAAATAGGATAATTTAAAGTGATTTATGTTTTCCCTAACAGAGAGGCTGAGCTTCTGCTATTAATGAAAAGAGAAAAAGAAAATATAAGCAATATAGACTGGATATGTTAAAAAAATACCCTGCTGCTTTTCAAAACTAAAGGCTTAAAGAAACCTAGCAGATGCGCAATTATCAGTTAAAGCACAAAATTCAGCTTGTTTCATTGAGCCAGAGTTGCTGAGACTACATGTATGAGAAGTAAGCAGAATTTGACCAAAATTACCAAAAGGCAACAGATTCCTCCAAAGCTTTTGCAGAATTAATGCTTCAGCCCAAGAAAGATGGCAGTTCATATGTGTGTATATACATATATCAATATACATGCACATATATATACATATACTTGTAAGTACATATATGTATGTGTATATACATACATATATGTCTGTAGCTGTGTATATATATATATCTCTATGTGTCACTGAAAAACTCTCTCAAAAAAGAACAGAACCATATCTGGAATGTTTAAAAACATCTGAACATCAACGATGGTAAACAATCGCTCACCACACACTGGAATGACTCTCAAATAAATGAGAAATTAAGAAATGCAAGAATTGCTTCAAAGGCTTTATGCATTCTTATTGCCTGAGGACAACTAATTTAGTAGCCTGGGAGATGGTTGCTAGTCTTATGTTAATATTTTCAACTGTTCTAAAAGGCCTTTCTTTTACAAAGAAAGCAATATAATTTATAGGAATGGAGAAAATTTAAAAATAATCATTTATAAGCTCAGTTCAAACCAATCCTAAGGCACTTAAAAGCCAATTTTGGCCAGAATTTTCATAAGTGAAAAGAACTATGTATATTTTTTCTGTGACCTACATAATTACAGTAAATTTTATTGACTATATATTTTTGAGGGGGGGAAAGAGGAAATATGTTTTTTATCTTAACCATTTAAGAAATAAAGATATAAAATCTGCTATGGAAACCAACAGCCTCCTAGTATTAAGTAAAAACCAGTTTTCTTGCAGACTGTACGAAAAATAAGATTTACTTGCAGTTCTTCTACTTTTACATTGTATTAAATAATGTCATATACTTCTGGGTCTTGAGCTGTTTTCTTTCTAGAAAGAGCACAGAATTTTATAAAGGGAACATAAGAAAAACTCGGTTTCAAAATGCATGTTGTAAAAAAACTTGTAATAAAAAAGTTGCATTTTCTTCTATCACAGTGGGGAAGATATAATAATATGTTTCAAAGATTGCTTAATGGTTTCCAGTACCACATTTTCTGTATGATGGTAGTAATATCAGCCTAATCAGAATTACCACTTCTTTGTGTGGCAACTATTCCATTTATTCAGATACAATGAAAACACGACATGCATTCACCTATAGACAGACCAATGAATAAGATAAGAATATAAAAATCCTGGATTCCTAAGGCAGAAACACTCTGTAAAATGCAGTAACAACAGTGACAAAAATGATAGTGACAGTGATGAACTGTGACAACTCATAAAATCTTTGAGACAAACGGAAGAAAAAAACTGTCCCGAAAAGTAGTCTTCAAAACACAGTTGATATGAATCACAAATGGAGATAATGAGTAAGATAAATAACTGATGATAAACTTTTTACTGTCCTTTGAATGAAATGGCCAAGCATGCAGAAAGGCAGAAAAAAGTCACCTTTTATTCCATTAGAAACTTAGACTGCTTGAAGTCTGAGAAAGCATAAAGATGGTGGACTGCTCAACAGAAAGGCACTGATGTTTAGTCTGATTTCCCCAGAAGATGTAGGAAGCAACCGTGCACATCATTTATGTTTAAAGCAAGGTAGCAGTTATTTAGAGAAAGCAGATTGGAAGACAGGAAGAAACAGAGAGAAGAAACACAAGGGATATAACTGGTTAAAAGTCAGAGATTTTCTGCTAAATATTAAAAATGAATATTGCAAGTGTTTAGCCCAAAGTACGCTTTACAATTGATTCTAAGAAACGCTGCAATACCTTTGTTAGGGGCTTTCATTCACTAGCCTGTTTCTTTGCCATAACTCATGCTCATTCTCTCTCTTTAGACTTTTAAATTAAGCATGCAGAGCCTATACTTCTTCCACAAGTAGCACACATGGCAAAGATGAGGCGTCAAAGATCTCAAAATGAAAACCCACTAAATACTGATCTGCCTGAGAAAGCTTTTCTGCTATTTTTTATTCATTCCTGCCCTCCTGAAGTGAGGCATTATTATACCTGTACATTCTAGGAATACAAAACAATGGCAAGGGGGTTTACCTTTACCAAAGGGAAATTTTATTTTTCTTGGCAGTAAAGCTATTTTATTCCTTTCCTCTTAATGCAAAGTACCTTCCCAAAGAAACATGAAAATGCTAGCTAATCCCTACAGTTGCTAGTAACTCTATTTTAACCTACCAATGGCAGTCGATGGGCTGAAAAGTCAAGGGCAGTAACATTAAGGTTCAACACCTCTACTGTCCTTCACATTCTAACATATATAATATATAAAAGTTGACTGGGGTTAAAATAGAGGCAACATTTTCTAATGAGGTTCATTTGATGTCTCCAGCATAGCACCATGCTTCTCACAGAACCTGATGTCCCCTCCAGCCTCAGCAGAGCAGGCCTGTATTTACACAGTGGTTGCTCTTTTTTAGCTGATCAGATGAAAGGAGACAATAGACTTTAAAATCCTTTTCCCATTGGCACAGCAAGGCACATTTATGTAGAAATAATAGATCAGAACAGGCAAAATGTAAGTTGAAATATAAAAGAGAAAAAAATTATTAATAGGATATAAGTATGTTTTAATGCACTGTAAAAGGTATCAGTATGTTATCAGATGTGCCTTCTGTCTACCCTCACAGATCCCAATCCCCTTGCCCTTCTTATCCCCTCTAATCAGAAATCATGTTGAGCCACATATCTGTCTCCCACCATTCTCATCAGCTGAATTCCCCGTGGTTGTTCGTACAGAGGCACAAGGGTTGCCCCAGGATTTAAGTTGATACCACCATGTAAATAACAGGCAGTGTCTTTCACCATACTGCCCAGACACTACAGACGGGGAACCCCTGCTCTAACCTTGTTTCTGACCTTGAAAGAGGACTAATTGCTAGAGACTTTTGATATAAAAAACTAACTTCAGAATGAAAAATATTTTTTACCTGGATTCTTTCTGTTGCTGTAGGCCACAACTCTCTGCATAGGACCTTCTTCAAAACATCTGGAAGAAGGCTGACAGTTATGAGCAGAATTATACCCAGCCACGCAGGACCGCTAGACAGCATTTGCATGAACACATAATACATCCTCTGATAATTGAGAAAAGGCCTGGTAGAAAAAAAAAGATTAAATAAATATTACACTTCAATACACAAAAGAAAGACTGACAATGTTAAATATAATAATTATGACAGTGCTGAAATACTTCAGATTCAACTTCCCAGTTTGTGGGAGTACTTCCATCCCACATCCCAGTTTTCTCAAAAGGAGAGCTAAATATGCACTCACTGGAGGTAACTACCTTCCTCTTGTCTTTCAGGCTGCAGAAAATACCATGTTCTCTTCCCTGCCATATGTCTCTCCCTTGCAAAGATTAAGTTACATTCTTAACCTCTTTATGCTCTTCCATGTCCCCTTATCTTGTCCCACGTATTTTCCACCTTTTTCTCAGTGTTCCAACCACCACTTCCCCCTTTTCTAAGGCACACTTATCTACATGTATACTCAGAGTAAGGCACGTAAAACACACCTATTTTCGTACCTCTCAGGCTCTCCTAAGAATCTCTGATGGTTTTATATTATGATCCCTAATCTAAGTGCTCAGAGACATAAATCTACTTTGCTAAGTAAAGAGGGAAACAATGAGCTCAAACACAGGACTCCTGGCCATCCACATCACTTCAATGTGAGTTTCACTCCCTGACTCTAGTTTTGACTGCTACAGCTAGTTCCTCCGAAGACAAGCAGGTAGGTGGCTAACTACCAGCTGCATAGGGATCTATGCTGTGACATTTTGTCTCAAATAGGCAGCCTCAGCTCCTTGAATCAACCCTTGGACTGCTTTTGACTGACAGTACTGAAATACACCCAGTGGTAATCTAAGGCCTGATATTCTTTTTTAAGAAGATTTTAGCAGACATCCAGTGAAAGAAGAGCTGACCACTCTCCAATTAGCATTAATACTGTGTTTAAAAAGGAGTTCTGTAATGGATAAAGGCTAAATTTGAACGTGTTTGGGACAAAAAGGTGAAACTATGTTTCTGAAACAACTTTTGCAATGCAATTTTTATTAGAGTTCATACCAAATAATTCCTCCCCAGAGCAGAGAAAAGATGATGTAGAATACCAGTGATCCCCAGATCACAAAGTGATTTATCCACGTCCAATAGTGTGTATCTAGTGCAAGCTGGGGGAAAAAAAAGAGCATATGGTGTTATTACTATCTAAGAGCAACAGAATACTCAGCAGGAGATAAAACAGAATTACACCCTTTGAAAACAGGGAAGAATTCTACATAGAATCAGCTAAAAACATTTCTTAATTTTGAGCACAGTTAAGAAGGCACAGATAGCAAAATCTGTATTTAAACTAATACAACAATGCATGGTCATAGAAACAGATATAAGTAAGAAACAATTAGAAAATAAGCTCTAATACATTTCAGTGGATAAAACATAGCACACCTTACCTTTAACGTAACCGTGAATACAAGTACAGTAAACACCACTGTTCCAAAGGTCCAATTTCCAAACACCTATAAAAAATGGTCCAAAGCAGTTATAGGCAATGTTGTCCACTACTTTGTGAATTGTCCAGAATAAGCATCTTAAAGCTATGTATTGGTTTGTACCATGAGCTAACACCTAAGCAAAAATACTGAATTCCTATATGATTTATCCACTGCAAAGGGTTTTCGTTTCTTGCTCTTGTGTACACACACCTCAAATTACATACAGACAGAAAAAGACCATAACCAATGCCCTCAACCTGAAGTTCACAGGTACATTTCTTAATAAAAATCAAGTATAGCACAGTTAACGAATCACTGATATTTACAAATGAACTGCAGTAATTTCATCAATCTTCTGGGACATAATTTTTTCCATGATCTCCCTTCTCTGATGTCCTTGGCGTTCAGTAATTTCTTGGAGGTTGAACAGAATGTTATATAGATGAGTAACAATATAAAAAAAAGCATGTGATAACCATCTAAGTATATAAATGTTGACATACATTTAAAGATAAAACACTTTCAAATTGTGTTTGATTTTCTACCCACCTGCATAACAAAATAGAAACACTTCAGCTTTTTAGGTGGGCAGAAATGATCACTAATGGTGATGGAGGGAAGAACGGGCCACAGAGAATTGCTTGGACTGCAGTAGCTCGTGAACAACCAGGTTCAGAATCCAGAGAAATGATGGGAAAGTAAGCAATGGTTAAGATACTGTATTTTAGAAGAGACTTCGTTTGATTCAGAGTATTGCACCCATGAAAGACAAGACTGCCTGAGAGATCTGAATTATTCTGAAAGAACTGCTGAGATCTCATGAACTCCCTTCAGGAGTTCCTGGCAGGAAGACATGGAATTCCACCAAAAGACACAGTTGTCCACGTAGAATGTTTCTCAATGAACAAAAAGGCAAAATGTGAGCATACAAGAGATGACAATATGGGCAGGCAGCAAATAAGTAGCATAAAAGCATTACTTGGGTACAGAGGAAAAAAATCACAAAGCTCAGCTCTTACTAGGATTAGTGAGGGGTGGCGAGGATGACAAAAAGGATATATAGACATCCTTGTTTCAAA
Organism: Dendrocincla fuliginosa; assembly: GCA_035047845.1. Classification (NCBI taxonomy): domain Eukaryota; kingdom Metazoa; phylum Chordata; class Aves; order Passeriformes; family Dendrocolaptidae; genus Dendrocincla; species Dendrocincla fuliginosa. Next base: position 92,575,104 of record JAWWMO010000001.1, read on the forward strand.
GGGAAAAGGAAAGTCCACTGATGGAGTGGTAAGACAACCTAGTGGAAGATGTCACAGAAAAGGCTGAATTATTCAATACTCTGGATGTAAGGCTTCACAAGTAAAACCTGCTTCTTGCATTTAACAGCAAAGTTTGGGAAGGAAAGGAGCAGCCAACAGTGTGGAAGCAACAGTTTAAGGATTTGGTAGGGAGGGAAAGCAGTGAATGCAACGCATCTTCAACTGAGCAAGGCATTTGACACTTGGACAATAAGGAAGCAGGAGCTGAGTAAGTGGGCTACCACTAGAGTTAAAAACTGGCTGAACCACTGACTCAAGAGTCCTCAATGTTTGGTTGGCTGCTGGTAATCAGTGAACCACACTAGGAACAGATACTCCGGCAGATATTGCTGAATATCCCTATCAGTGGCTGGCATGGTGACACAGAACATCATGAGCAAGCTACCACGTGACACAAAAATAGAGAATAGCTGACATAATGAATGACAGAGTTTTAATCCAGAAGGACCTCTGCTGATTTAAGAAGCAGGCTAACAGATATCTTATGAAATTAAATAAGGAAAAGTACACAGATTTACACCTCCGGAGGAGTAGTGCTGTATAGTGGAACTGACTAACTGAGCAATGGTCCTGCTGAAAACGAAGTTGCAGTGGAGTTGCACGGACTCCAGGCTGAATACAAGCCTCTACTGTGCTCTCTCTATACGTAAGCGAAACTGCAAACAGAGCTGCAGTGGGAGGAACATGGCCACTGAAGACAGACATCACTCCCACTGACTCAGCTACAGAGAGGTTGAACCTGGAACACCATACTCAGTTTTGGGGCACTCAGTTCAGGAGTGATGTGAAAAAAATTGGAAAGGATCAAATGGCAGACAACCGAGGTAGATAGCAGCCTGTGGCTCTTCTGCAAAGAGAAGTAAAAGGACTTATTCAGTCTAGTGGAAGGAAGGCTAAGGAACAACCTAGCAGCTGCCCACAAATATCTGAAGAAGAACTATAAAGATGAAGAACTGGAACAGACCTCTCTTCAGCAACAAGAAATATTCTGCTTGGGTACTGTGAAAAATTTCTTCCACCATGAAGGTAAAAAACAGGGCAGAATAGGTTGCCCAGGAAGACTATGGAATTTCCCTCCTCAGGGATATCCGAAACTTGAAAAAGACTAGACAAAGCCTTCAGCAACTTGATTTTAATGAGCCCTGTACAAAGCAGGGATTTGAACTGCAACATTGCAACTAAATTTTTCTGTATGGACTTGCCCAATATTACATCACAGGGGATTTACACAGACAAGTGATCACACAAATGCACTGCTGTGTGGAAAATTCTGAATGGAGACCACAGCCAGCCACAAGATGGAAATCTGTAAGAAACTATGCTGAGAATATGATCAACTGGGAATGGAAAATAAGTTTAAAAACAAATGACTGGCTGAAAATTCATTATTTTCAGTAACCATTTCATTCTCTTGAAAATACTCAATGTGTGACCAAGTGTATAGAACACAAGATGAAATTCAGAAAACCTTCAGCATTTTGATCTTTTACTTTGATACATAATATAATAATTTTGTAGGCTCATGCCATCACGATAATATTTTCTGTGCCCTAAAATAACCTGTGCAGTTAAAACCGGAGAGGAATCTGGATATCAATCTGGAGCTTCCAATTACACCTTTTACTGACTTCTTGCAATTAAATTTCACAATACTCTCATGTCATATCTGGCATCTCTGAGAGTCTAAAGTCAGTCTAAGTTCCTGCATACTGAACAGTGGTGTCCACATCTCCAGTACAGGCTGCTAGATGAAATAAAGTTGGAACAACCTTCCTCTCTCTGTTCATTAGGCTAGATAGGCTAATCATCAGGCTGTAACCAAATCCTTTACCTAACTCATTGGCTCAGAAAGTGGGTCATAGCACAGTGACACAAGACTCCATAAAGCTGCTGATTTGGCACCGAGAAAGGTAAACGGAGCAATATGGGAAAGTGTGAGTTACAAAAACTCATAATGTCTTTTCAGCATTGAATATCTCAAAATACTACTCATGCCTTCAGGCAATGAATCATTCTTTTTCAAGTCTGTCTGATAACATTTAGTTTTAGTTTTTTCTATGTTGTGCTCCCAGCCTATCCAAGGCTTTCCATCCTCCTTCTGGGACTGCATGTTCTAATTGAGCATTCCGCTCACCTACCTTCCTTCCTATTTTGTATTAGCCATTTTGTTATTCATTTAAATGTAAGCCTCTCTCAACCCATCTTAACAATTCTATTTAATGTACTTCATATCAAATGTTACAATAAAAAAAAAATCACACAGCAAATACATTTTATTACATGGTTAAACTAAGATGACATTTGACAATCTGCAATGACTTCTACAGTGCCTTCCTTTCCTCTTACTTTCTTACACAACACCAACCACGATGTCATATCCAGAGTGGAACACCATACACACAAAGAAATACCACAAATTAATAATAATTAATAGGAGATAAATCTTCAGCACCCATTTAAACAATCTGGAACATTTATTTAATATAACATTTATGGCATTAGTGTTATCATCAGCTCTTTTATCTCCTTTCCTGCTTTCTACCTTTTCCCTGTTCCATAATATATTGCTGCAGTAGTAAAACTTTCAAATCTTCAAATCCTTCATTAACTTTTTCCAGATGTAAGCATAATTTAAATACCGGGAAATAATCAACACCTACTAGCATTGATGTATGTATGAACTCACGTAAGTACCACTATTCCTGAACACTTAACATTTTCAAGCCTTTAAATCTAAAATTGCAGCTCAAGATCTCAAAGTTTTATAATAAACATAGACATGCATGAATGCTGAATAATGATAAATTTTCTAACACACTCAGACACTCAGGACTCAGAATGCCTCCTCAAGCAACATATTTTATCATCAAGTATTAACATGGTTATCTAGTTGTAGCTATAAACATTCAAAATTAGGCACAAGTCTGGCTTTAGAGCCCTAGAATTTGATTGAATGTGCACAACAGAAGATGACTCAAATTTCAAAAAGGAACTAAGTTCAGAACATTTGCAATACAAATGGTTTACAAAATTTGTACAGGTATGATAACTCTAGTTTTCAGGACCAAAACTATAAGCTAATGTAGAATTTTGAACATCTAACAGAGAGCATAATGGACCAAGAAAAGATATACTGCAGTGTACAGTTCTGTCTAATGTCATCCTGTCCTTGGAAAAGCTCCTTTTAACAAGCGTTCTCTCACACAGTAGAAGTTCATTTCCCTGACAAATGTCACAAAGATGGTTTTTAATGATATCTGAATATTGCATTTCTAGTAAACATTTATGTTGCATGTAAGCAAGAAAATTGCATACAGTTTATTTTCTCTCTCACACTGAGGGTCTTTTCTAAAGCCATTCAAGCACATTATAGCATCAACTGTAAAAAAAATTTCCATAGCAGAGATAGCCAGCAACAAAATGTAGGTTACAGAAAAGCACACAACAAAATAACAAAATGCAAGGAAGCAAAAAGCCTTTTTAAAGTTCATGACTCTCTATCACACCTCATATACCTCAATATACTTTAAGTACTTTAAGTACTTATAGAGTAGCTATAAAGAACATTTCTAACTATAAGTTTAAGTGATATTTAACTGCTCTTTAACAGTTTAATTAAAGAACAGTGAAAGATGAAATGGATATCATGACAAATCCACAATCGTCTTACCATGTGAGTGCTGGTTGTCATTAGCTGAGGATAGGAAGAGAAGCAAGTAGCAAAAAGAAAAAAAGTACACAAATAAAATAGACCAAAATATCAATGGATAAAATAAATAAAATGCAAAAGTTCTTAAAACTTGCATTCATGTGACTGCAAAGCAAGTAGAGATAGATTATTTTAAGCTGCCATATGTAAAAAATAGTTAAATTATTAAAAAGCCTGTAATATTTAAAATCTTTTAGTATCATTCATAACTATTCTACCAACAGTCTTTTGGTATGTTAAACAGATATTCATCAGACTCATGTTAAGCATGAAATGAAAAAGTCACTATGTAAATTTGAAAGGAATACTTGGAAATTATGCCGTATATTACTCCTAAGTTATATCTAGTCCGGTGTCTCTGCTTACTGATACACAGTATGTCCCAGTGCATAGCTCAGACTTTGCTAAACAGGTAACCCATCTATCTCACTGTAACTCATAAAAGAGTTATCTTGCATGAAATATTGAAGAAAACAATTAAAACTATGTCCATTTCATAATTGACATAGAAAATTCTTTTTTATTCATCAATTGATTGAACAAATCCAACACTAACCTGTCCATTGCTGGTCACAACTGTGTTGTCAAACAATAAATAGGCACCAAAGAAAAATACCGCAGCATCAAACACTCCTAGGAATGTCCAATAAATAAATGCACGCCAGCGCAGCAATGCATTCTTGGCAACATCTCTGTGTAAAATAACATATATGTATTCAGTATCAGCAGGTTTGAAATCCCACACAAATTATGTCACTCATATTGCTTTTTGAAGAAAAAACAATTGAGACATTGCATGCAAAACCACTACATTTACACACAACAACATACCACTTCACATCAAAATCCTTCCTGAAAATGTCCTTTGTTTTCTTTTTTACTAAACTGTTTTAACTGCTGCCTGTAATTCTTATTTCAACAATATGATACACTCCCCTGTGCTGCACTCATTTACTTTTCAATCTTTTTACAGCAGGTCTCTCTTTCCCAGTATTTGCTGTGCATGTGATTATCCACTGTAGATATTAAATGAAAACACTAGGGGTCTCTGGAGACTTTATTTCCCACAGGGTACTTATATATAGACTATTGCAACAAAACAAAACATGAATTTTATGTGAAACATGCAGTTGACTTGAAGCTTCAGGTCAAATAGGACTTCTTGAACATTTTCCCCTTAAAAATACAGGAATTGGTCAACAACATAACTTCACCAGCAGGTATTTTCTTACAACAAAAAAATGTTACAACTCTAGTTCTTGTTCACAGAATGGGTATGTATCAACTTGGCAAACAGCATAAAACACATCAAAGTAAATCAGAACACAGTTAAATGAAGGCCTTGATTTACAGAAACATTTGCTACCAACCAATACTTTCACCATATGAACTTTAAAGAGTGTCTGATGACCATATGAAGTAATTTCTCCCAGCAGATTAACAATATAGGTTGCAAACCCTTATACGGCCAACAACAGTCTATCTGGCCCACAACTACTGTACTATTGCCCCTAACAGCTGATAGAATCTGTTAGATGTCAAAAGCCTACAATTTCTGACAACTATCTCTGCTAGCTTTTAAAAACAAAACTCTTCTGAATTACTATTTCTAAACTAAAAATATTTAAAATATAAAAAAGCTGTGTTTTCAGCTACAAGGATCAAAACTGGGCAATGTTCCCAATTTAGATGCAGTTAAAACACAAGGGGCTAAAAACCTAAACAAGTCACAATACCAATGCCCTCAAGTGAGTAAAGTATATGCAGATGACGATATTGGACACCACATAGAATACATCCTCTGATACAATACTTTACCCCTCAGCCCTTTTTTCTTTCAGAAGAAAACATGTACATAGAAAAAAACAGTATGTTTTCTTTTTTTAAAATACTTCTCTTCCCCATGGTTTGAGGAAATAAAAAGTACTAAAATAAATCACAATTACACTTGTAGAACAGTAATTTCTATTTTGCTCTCAGTAACTTACGTAGCAAATGAGTGGTGTGGTTTGTAAATATACACATAAAACTACACTACTGTACTTTGTGGACTGTGCATGTGGCCTTCAGCCCTCCTGTCGCAGTGTATCTGATAGTCCACCATAGCCCTGTGGTACAGAAATCCTGAGGACTTCTGTTGGAACAGAGGTAGATCCCACAACTGAAGAGTCAAACTTTGGAACAAGTGTATTAATTTTACCTGTACAGGGAAGGCTCTCTCTTGAGTGTATCTGCGCTGACATGTTGTTCCATTAGACCGTAGAAGAGGATAGGAAGGGAAGTGAAGCTGATATTGTACAGTGTTAGATAGGCAGTATCGTATAAAGTCTGAAGATGGAAAAGAAGTAAATTAGCTATTTTAACTTACAATGAAATCTTAATTTAAAATTAAATCCTCTACAGGACGCTCGATTTAAAACGAATGAGTCACTTCTTCAGGAAAATAAAACTATATCCATTCAGAATGGAGGCAAACATGCCTAAACAACTGCTAACTGATAAAAGACAATTCCTCACTTGTATCCTGTTCACCTGCAGGACAAAAGATACACTTTTAGTCTGATCCACACATTGGCCCCTCCTATTGTTTCAACTCTAAGACCAATTGTGAACTACCCAAACTGAACAGCTGATTCTTATAGAGGGAGAAATTCCTCTCTGGCACATCCACACACACCGCTCGCTCCCCTTTTATCTCCTCTATATAACATGGAGACACGCAGAGAGGAAGGGGGAATACTCCAGAGGTTTTTCAGCTGTGGGTGACTGCAACGAGCTGTACAAAGAAACACCCTCATGTGTCTTTGATTCTTCTTGCTGAACTACTTTTTCATGTATGTCACTATAACTGTCCTTAAACCTACTACATCACCCCGTAAAAAGTTATTTCCCAAAAACTATTTGGTGATCATTTATGCTGCAAAAATTGCTGTCAAACACTCTTTTTAATTTCAAAAATTATTGAAATTAAAACCAAAACAGACAAAGTAGTTCTTCCTGCAGCTTTTTCCATTTTTTTTTGTTTTGCTGGGGATTTTTTTGACAAATTCAAAACAACAGTACTATCTTCTCCCAATTAAATCCTACTCTTGCCCAATTTAATCCTGAAAACATAAGCCTTTTCTTCTCTACATTCAGTCATTCATTTCTCTGGTTTTTGCTCCCCTCACTCAGAAGAAAGACAAGGCAGATCTTTCCTGCACAAATTAGATGAGAGCAAGAAGAGAAAACACCAAAAATTTAGGAATGAGAATACCCGATCCTTTCCTGAATGATGGCACACTTCTGGTGAGGAGCAGCTCACTTTTCCTCTATTTTTCTATTTTTCTTTTTATTTTTCAACTAAATGAATGCTGCTATTCATCTGAAATTTGTAACTTGTACATGTCAGAAAAAATAGTTTACTCTGTCATTTTCATTCTGGATTCTAAAAATTGACAATTAGTTCAATTACTCATCTTTCAGGATTTCTTCTGTCCATGTCCAATAAACTTAAACCTACCTGACTCTCCATTTCCACAGACATTTCACTTTGCATTGCCATTTCCAAATTTTGTGTATTCCTTGACTTTGTAAGTAACATTGCTTTTATGATAATTCATAAAACTGATTTCTGTAACCTAATTGAAATTGCCACTGAAAACCATATGAACCAAAAGTGATGCTCTTTTTCAAATGTGTAAACTAACACAAACATTTTCTCAGGAGGATCCATTTTTTAAAAGAAGCAAAAGAGAAAACATGGCATTGATGGAAAAAGTACAACTAACCTGTTGTGAAAACCCACAGAAGAACTGATACAAAAACTGAGGAAAAATGAAGCATACATTCTGAAAGACAAAGTGACGGTCATTAAGTGAAATGCAAGCATTAATTTATATGCTGTACAATGCTATAGCTACATATACCATAGTTTTATAACACTAGCAATAGTTAACATTGCAGGAACAGTAGAAAAAGCTGCATATATTAAACATGAACAGTCACATCTTGCAGTACTAATGTTCAGAAAAACACTTAAAATATTTTGAAAACAAACGTGTAAGGCTACAGTTTCAAAATTCAAGGGCAATGAAATTGGTGATTGAGGAGCACAGTTCAGTCAAGGCAAGGCAAATATGGGACAATCCACAGGACGACACAAACCATGATAAGCAAGCACGGATTCTTGCATTAGTATGGTTTCTAGCAAAGCAATTTAAAAATGCTTCTAGCTGTGACGACAAACGTCATCCTCTCCTAATTATACATATAATCAAGCACTAAAATCTTGAGTTATCCTCTGGCAGTTCCTTTCTATAATCTTCCATTGCTTCCTGAAAGAACTTGCATTGGATCCCAATGTTTAGAAATAACAAAACTGTATAAACAGAAGGATGCTCATTATAACCTTTCTCCACCTACACTATCCTAATGAATTTAGCATAACTTAATTTACATTAGTTTCTAAGTTCTCAAAAACTATTTCCAATGTGATTTAAAAGGTTACTGTTGAGACAACCTAAGAGGTACTAGAAATAAGGAGAACAGTCTGAGATGGAATTTGTAGGATATGAAAAAATAAGACAAGGTAAATTTTGGGTTTAAATGTAACATTGACTATAGAATGTATCTATGTAAAAGCTAGTTCACTTCATCTTTAGGATAGAAACAATAATCCCATTTTAGCACTGTATCTGGCACTCAACAAAATCTCTTTATGGAATTATTGCTGTTTTGTGCAATTGGCTGCAAAACCTGTATGTAGTTAGGTATTACCAGGTAAATTTTTGAGATTTATGTAAGTAGAATAACCATTCTCCTACCTTATAAAAGAAGTATTGCACAAGTTCAGATATCCTCACATAATAAAAATGCCCATGAACAAGCAACATTTTTTTCAAATGTTTAAATTTAGGTATTGCATAGTCACTGTTTCTTGCTGCTTGACGACCTTCTTTGCCAATGATTCCTTGGGGGAAAACAAAAAAAGCTATTTAATAACTAAAGAACTATTAAAAAGATACAATTATTTGAAAAATTATATAATAATGCTATGACATTGATCTAATGGGAAATCACCACTGTATCTCATACAATTCCTGGGATAAATGCATCAAAAGTCGTTGATAAAATGTATAATTGCTTCTTTGAGGCTGCCTGTTTTTAAGAAATGTTTTTTGTCATTTCACTGGAATTAATATTCTAAAAAGCACACTTACCTATACCAACATGTGCTTCTAGAATCATACTGACATCATTTGCTCCATCCCCAATTGCTAATGTGATAGGATGCTCCTTTGATAATTTAATTAATTTTACAATCTGGAAAAAAAAATAATATTAAAACCTCTTCTCTGTAATGGTTTGCTTATTTTGCATGAGTGTACAATTAAATAAAAATTACCAAGATGGTTTCTCTGAAGGGACACAAAAACAACCTTACCTAATGCAACTACTACGCATAAAGATCATAGTTTCTTCAAATCACAGTATGTTTCAAACATTTTTCAAATACTTCCAAACTACTTTGTGAAAGATGGGACAGGTGGAAGAAAGAGCACAATAAAAGATGTTGTTCAGATTGCTTAATGCTGTGTGAGTGCATGAATAAATTAAGAGGATTCCAGAGACAGAGCATACAATTTCAAAGAAATCCTGAAATTAAAGACTGAAAAATTCTGCTTTCTTAACTGTGCTGAATTTTTTTCTTACCATTCAAGAAAATATAATAGGATTCTCTATATATCGAAACACTATTGACATAGAAACTTTCCAAAAATTTTACTTCAAATCTGTCCCTTGCAAATTATCACCCCTGTAAATTTGGTACTGAGTCAGCTGCAACTAAAAACTTCTAGAAACTTCCAGACAGTTAAAGTGGTGGCTAAATACATTTGTTAATGTGAATAAGGGCTACATATGCTATTCCTGAGCACTGAGATAAAGACGTGACCATTTGAAAGAAAAAAAAAGAAGAGCATATTAGTGCTTTTTTCCTTTAAAAGTTCTTCATCTATCTTTAGATGTTGCAGGAATGGAAGGATAGGTTTTTACTTGATACAAACAACAAATGGAACAGTCAAGAACTACTTGAAAATGATAATGCACACATTTTTTTGGTCTGGATTCTCCTTTAGTGGCTTTCCACTTATGTTTAGAGGAAAAAGTATCACTCTACAGTAATAAATAATGCAGGCTCTTGTAGTATCAACAGATAGACCGTTCGAAACTTGTTAGGTTAAAAAGAGAACAGTTAGTTCAGTTATTAAATATGTTCATTTCTGAGCATGTACCAAGCATAAAATTTGCACAACATGTACATAGATCAAATTCAGGTGCACAGCTGGGTGCAATTTTAGCATATCATTACCTAAATTGCTTGCCAGTAGAAATTCTTCCCTCTCATTTTTTTTTGCCTTCTCCATTTTAGAAGATATCATTCATTTTTGTAACATCTTATCATAATAAGTTATACAGAATATTAACCTTCAATATTTATATATGTTCACAGCTAACAAGCAATTACAACATTAAACACAAACCTGTGCTTTTTGCAGAGGTGCCATTCGACAGCATAACACTGCACTGCAATTCCTGCAAATTTCAAGAAAGAGCTCTCTGTAGTTACCAGAGCTCCCATCTTGTCTTGGTTTCATTATTAATGATAGTGCTGCTCCATCAATAATTAAACCATAATCTTGCATATCAGTTGAAAGTCTGTTCAGGAATAAAATATAAACTAAGAGTCACTACAGAGTTCTCAGACATGTTTAAAATCTGACAATTGTTCTTATGTGAAAATTAATTAATGAAAAAATAATGAGTACAGAATACCACAAAATTAATACACGTCTAAAGGACATTTCTTGTGTAAGACTGATATTTAAGACATTTCAAAATTCCAGATTATGTTGAAAATATTCAGTGCTTTATCAGTTCACAGAAATCTGATACCTTAGTGACTTCACCAATGAGTATGTGTATAATTAATGACCTTTCTGTTTGGTTTGAAAGAGCTTCAAGAACTGCAGTGAGGAAAACCAAGTCGCAGGAATAAACTTAATTTTGTGGACATCCCACCACACAGAGAAAAAAAGTTCAAGAGAGAGGCCTTTCATACTCTGAACGCTACTCTGAGGAAAATATTTTTTTTTTCAATCTCTAAGAGTCTACATTAAAAAATAAACAATGCTTTGAAGGAAATGCCTAGGAGAGACCTGTTGGCCTCGATAGATAAGGCCACTGCCTACATTTACAGTATGGATACTTTGTTTAGTGTGGTGGCTAAATCCGATACAGGTATAACAGTAATTTTAATCTTAAAATATAATAATTATAAATGTTATCCATAATATTCTAATACAGAGGTTTTAATAGATATATAAATCTATTACCAGGATACCTGTAACAACTTGAGCATCGCTAGAAGTGCAACCATAGCTACATGAAGCAGTTTATCACAAAACCATGTGCTGAACAATGCAGGAGGATGGTCCACATTACAAGAGTCACTTTCTGCAGCATCTGAACAAGTTATTTCAGAGCACCCTTGCATTTGCCTGCATTGCCTCAGGCTCCAGCTCAGCAGGAAACATTGTATTAACATACACTGGGGTTTATTTTGGCTCTCTTTTCAGTGCTCCAAGGTTATAGCACTGTGCATGTGTTTCCAACAAACATGGTTTCACCAGGACCAGTGTTTGTGAGAAAAACACCATATTTATTAACAGCAATGCATTTTAGGCATCTCCATCTTCACTACTAGAACACAAGCTATTTTTGGCAAATATTAAATAAAGCTTTTGGTACTCTATATTAACAGTTCACAGATCAACGTTCAGCATTTTGCTAACATTGGCACAAATAGAGCAACACCATTAGTGTACAATGATACCAACTAGAAAGTTAGCAAGTTCAGGCAGAGTACTGAATGTTTGGTGTATTATGGTGAAATATTTTCACAGCCTGAATTTGAACATACAGGCAGAATCCTGCTATTACTATCTTAGCACATTCTCCAACTCCAGGGCCACAGGCAAAGAAATTCTTAGACTTTTAACATCTAGAAAATTGGCATTGCACTAAGCAGGTTTAATCATAACTTGTAAGGACTATGGAACTTAAGCTAAATGTGGTACAGATGACAGAAAAATGCGATTTCATTGAATATACACAAATGTCCTTGATTAGGCCAATGGGGTTTGAAGAGTAAGGAGAGCTGTTGCCTGTCATCTGTTCTGTAAAGGTAGCATAATCTTCCCTAGAAAGAGGGCCATATATTGCTGCTCTCTGTGGCCTTGGTCTTATCAAGAAAGTCATATCATAGACTAATTCAGATTACATGAATATATCATACTTACTTCCTTTTTAGAATTCAGAAACAGTACTTTGCTTTAGAATGATTTTTTTTTTGTCCCAAGACAGTTTTGCAGTGAAAAAAATAAGTAATTACAATATCACTAGTGATTTTTCTTTTAATGGTTAAAGCAGTAACATAAATGAAAGAACCATGACTGAAAATGTAAATTTGTGTAGACCAAACTTATGCCATACAATAATTCACACTTCAGCAACAGAAACTGCAACATACTATGTTGCTGTTTTTAAGTTAATCGGTGATCATTCAATTGTTTATGAAATGCACAGAAGTTCATTCCTGGCTCGAAAATCCACCTTTTTCCTTACCCTGAGAAAGTATCCCTGGTTAAGCTGCCATTGTGTCTTAGGACAGTTTTGCTTAGGTCAAAAAGCACATCGTGTAAACTCTGTTCCTCAATTTTCTTTGTGGTTAGCTCAAGTATTTGTGTATTTCTTCGGAAGAGTTTGCAAGCATAGCAAGTAGCTGCAGCAGTTTCCATTTTGTCTCCTGTCAGAACCCAAACTTTAATTCCTGCTTTCTGGAGCGCTTCAATAGTGTCAGCAGCTTTTTCTTGTAATCTGTAAAGTCAATTGACAACACATATTGATAGATTGCTTGGAAAGGAGAAATTCAAAGGTCCTTACTGAAAGACTCCAAATAAAAAATTTCAATAGAAGTTATCAGATATAAGAATTTTCCCCAAAGTGACTCTAAAAACGTTTAGGGGACCATTACATGCTTTTGAATCTTTTCAAGATCTAAAGATTTTTCCTTTATTTCCTCAATACCCATACTGCAGTTCTTTCTTCCAAAACTTTGCCCTACAGTTTGATCAGTGAAGTATTACATGAACTGCATGCAAATGGCTCAAATACACTGATTTTTGTACAACTAACTATTGTTACTAGCTTACTAAATTATAAAGTTACAATGTGTAACTTCAGTAAGCTGAGAGTGAAGTTAACGCAAATAGAGGGTTTTGCAAATAAATCTATAATGCAGAAAAAGACTCTTCAATTACTTTGATAACATCCCTGAACATAAGAAACACACTAACCGATCTTCAACAGCTGTAGCACCAAGTAAAATTAAATCTCTTTCTATCTTCTCATATGCTTCTGCCAATTTCTTGTCCCGGTCCTGAAGGGACAACTTTGCATTCTGAAGCAGCTTCTGTACATTGCTATATTCTTCTGCTGTGAGCTTTTTATACGCAACACACAATGTTCGTAGTCCCTCCTAGAGAACATAATTAAAATAAAAAAAAAGCATCTTAGAAAGCTCTTCTTTGACTTCTGCTGGTGTTTATGCTGGAATATTTGAAAAATGAAAATCATTTCACTATTAACACAAAGAGTCCCACTATTCACATTTAGAGTGAAGTGACTATAGCAGAAACTGTGACAGAACATGGTTCAGCTTGATTATCTGCTGCCCTGGAAGCAGTTACAACCTGAGAGACAACTCTCAATCCACCAGAAGAGAAATAGAGCCCAACTGGATGTATAAGATTACTAGGGAAGGGAGAGTCAAGGTAAAAGTTTCCTATGTGTCTAATTAGGCAGGATGAGTCAGAATAAATAATAATATAAATAGTAGCTCTGCAGAGTGATTTTGATGCTGCGTTGCAGCAGAGGAATGAATGGGGCAAAACATCAGAGAGAGCATTTAAGGTGAAAATCCAACTGTACCATTTCAATTAAGTGAAAAATAGAATTTAGCTGTAGGTGTTTCAGACTTCATCAGACCTTCTGGACTATGTGATGAATAAGAAAAGGAGTATATAGGCTGTGAGAGCGGGAAAAGCTGCTATAACACAGAAAAGAAGTCTTGCTACTTCAAATATACATAGCTTCTCACAACACCATTTAACTAGCACTTGATCTTCACAAACTTCAATCCAGTAGGTCTTCGTATAGTTATTTATTAACAAACCAAGAAAGAGAATTATTAAAACAGCTCCCTGCTTCTGGTTATTGATAAGGACAGGTGGCAGGTGTATTTTCTTTCAGAGGCTTCTGTATGTAGGAACCAGCCCTATTTTCAATTATCCATGATGAAAAAAATAGCTACTGGTCTGCATTTCTTTCTTGAAAGGCATTGGATGGATACAGTATGTAAACACTTCTTTCAATTTCATTAGCCTCCTTCCCTCCTAATTAACATTCAGTTGTTTCATATAGTAAAGCTTAGCAAAGTACTTTGAGAGTTTTGAAGTTTCCCTTCAAAACAACAGCAGGTGACACTATAGGGTTTTTCCCACATACCTGTAACAATACTTTTCTTTTAGTTTGAGTACTGGATGCCAGGAAATTCTACGCTATTTTTAAGACCAGCAGCCTTATTCATTGCATTGAGTTCTGCATATATTTGGACACAGCAAAATTCAGTATTTCACAACTCCATACACAACCTTTTAGGTAAAAGCAAGTTCTGAATTTCTTTTAAAGGTGATCAGCTATTCCATAGCTGATTTTCAGCATGCAAAAACACAGGATATGGATGATCACTGCACTGTTTCCCCAGAGCTTGTAAAACAATCAAAGGATGCAAATCACAGTTGCTAAGGCTGGAAATTGAAACTAGCAATGAGATTTACAGTTTTTCACTTTTCTTTTATTCAAAAGTTAGTTCAAACTACCACAATTGTGAAAGTGCCACCCTAAAAAGCTAATTGATGACCTCTGGTTTAACATAGAGTTGTGCATATCTAATGCATTCATATCCCACCACAACTGCTATTTGGAAGATAAGATGGAGAATAAATGCAAATAAGGGAGTACCACAGACTACTACCCACACAGCCTGAGTGAACCTTGGCATAGAACAACCCTGGTGACTGGGAAGACAAATCTGTTAGATAAAGCAGGTCAGAACACTTCTTTTTGACACTGATATCACATGAAGAGATCCATAAAATGCAATCTTACCACTGCATTACGTTCTACTCGGGATCGTACTTGCTCGATTTTGCCTTCTTTAACCCTAGGAAATATGGAGGAATCTGCTCCCTTACAAAACAGAAATATATCACCTAAAAGAGACAGCACATGGAATTCAAAATAGCCAAATACACTTTCTTCAAAAACATCCCAATTAATAAGTTTAAAAAATGTTTTCTTTCAACTTTTTATAACATTTGCACCCATGGTAGTATCGGTCTCTTATTTTATAAAGAAAGGTACACAGACTGTGATTGATGTTTAACTCTGACAAACCTGAAACAAATTCAAGTGAAACAAAAAATTAAGAAACAGAATGTGGTCATCCTACCTGTTGAAGATTTAACAATTACACTCATTCGCCGTCTCACAGAATCAAAACTCAAAACCTCCAATAATTCAAACCTGAAACAGAAACAGAATTATTTTTTAAATAACTCTGCTTTTCTTGATCCCTGGGCTAGTTATTATGACTTCAAGCACTAAAACAAGACTTCTAACATGGAAAATTATGTTGAGTACCCTGGAATATGAAACCAGTAGAGAATGAAACAGCAGGTTACAAATAATAAATAGGAGAGGCCCTTAGATCCTCATTACTTGAAACAGAATTTGTCTGTGTGATGGTCACAAGTATCTTTGGGTATATAGTCAATGTAATTTATTTAAGACCAGAAACCTTCCAAAAGAGCACTAAAGAAAGTTTCTACCAAGACATAACCTTAGAACTTGAAATGAGCAGTTGTTTGCACAGAAGTCTTTATTAAATATTTTTCTATTTTCACTATTTCTATCTCCCAGAAGTGCCTTCCTAATTTCATGAATCTTGCTCAAATGTTGAATAACAAGTTATTCAACTGAAAAAGAACCACTTCTATTTACTGGTTTTATACTTGCCATTGTTTCTATGATTTGATTTTATCCCATGTTCCTTTCTTTCTAGGAGGAAAAATGAACACAAGCTCCTGTTGTACTGTTTTGGTTTCATTCATCAGTTTGTAACTTTTATCATTTACTCTCCCACCTGTTTCCTTTCACATAAGAGAGCCCCCTTTTTCCATTACCAACATAAGCAATTCAATTATGAAACACAAACTTTTCAGTATTCATGTCCAGATGTGTTTATTTAATTAGATCATTTAGTTCTAAGTCCTTAAAACACCCTGGATGTCAAACCCATGCAAGGCTACATCAGACCTATGCCTACAAACTGATGCATTTTGGAGAGAATTCCTAGTAATTATAGTGCTTTCCCATAAGTAACAATATGATAATGACTCCAGTTCTTATAAGCTGAGCAAAAAGGTCTGAAATAACCTTTGGGAAAAATTCTCCATATTATACTAAAAGGGGGAGAAGTAACAGCAGGGTTTCTTTATCTATTTCCAAGAGTCCCTGCATAGTTAGAGTATTCGTGCAGGAAGATGCAGATATACAACAGACCTAACCAGCAGACATGTATAGAAGAGTAAGGTAACATTTTCAGAAGTATTTACAACCCATGGAACAGCTGTACTACTTAAATGTTATTGAAAATTTCACTGACATTATGGTCTACAAAATTTATTTTACATGTCAAAGCAAAGTAGCAAAAAAAAAAAAAGCGCACCTGTTTTAAATTTTCTTTGAACTAGCTATAAAGATTTACTTTACAGATATTGCCCTCCTGTAAATTCTACAGATTATTTATGAACAATGAATCAGGTACACACCATTTTCTATTGAGAAAATATTATTTACTATATAAAAAAGGAAAAATGCCTGTAGTTCCTAAATCTATTAGGAACTATGAGATTAGTTTATAAACCCCATACCACACCTTTGTTGTCATATCCATATTTTGTACTGCATATAATGTCAAACTACTAGACTAACTGAAAATATAGAACTCCAGTGTTTATTAAAATTACCAATATATAATTTATTTTTCTACTAAAAGGTAAGTTTTTTGAGTTTTCTGACAGAAAAGTTAATGTATAAGGAAATAATGATTTCTTAAACACATCAACAAAAACTACTCTTCAGTCAACTTAGTAATACTTTTAGTCACTTACTTTTCTATGTTATTTTCCCTATTTAAGATCTCCATAAAATTGTCCTTCAGCCTCAGATAGGTGTAACCAAGTCTGTTAAATGAAACACACATCAAGAGAATGAATACAACAAATATATAATTATCTGGTTTAAGCATGTCAAAGATTTAAGACTGAGATTATAGTCGGAAAAAAACCCCACAACAAACCAACATCAACATCCCAAAGTGGTTTTAGCTGATTTTTATGAATAATTGTGACTGCGTGTTAAGAAAATAATCAATTCTAGATTAGTTGGTGTTTGTTATTATGATTTTTGTCCTCAAAACAATTTTGAACATTAGTGATTAGACCTGCAGATTCAAAAAGCATTAATACCAAATTACATGCATACCTCTGTATTCCTTCAACTAAAGCAACTTCATCAGGTGATGATGAGATATATATACAAGATCTTCTTGAGAGCTGGCTTTTCCTCAATCCATCTACACTGTCATCATCTTTTACTTGAACAGTGTGGCAAAGACAAAGAGCTCGAAAAAATAGTTCCTCTCTCTCCTAAAAAATAAAAGGAATGGTTGTCATTATGTGTTACCATTTTTAAGGATTGCTTTGAAAACTATTCTTTTGGAAGGTGAACTGATGACTGCTGTTCCCTATCAGACAAAAGCAGTGTCACAGGCCACCTTCCCTTTAGGGGGAACCAAGTCTTTCCCAGTAGTAACCACACAACTGGTTCATAGCTGCTGGTACCACTAGTGTTGCCCCGCAAGTCAATTTGCTGCTGCCCAAAAGAAGACAGGGTGCAACTTCTGCCTCCTCAGAGCACCACGATGTGGCTGAAGATGTTTTTCTTTACTTTTGCTTAGTCTTTAACAACTTTTATTAATTAAATACTAGTCAAGGTACAATTTATGAGTCCTGAGTCCACACAGAAGGATGCAGCACCTGGAGCACAAATCTAAAAAGGGAGTAGAGATTTCAATCTCTTAGGCAGCTTGAACAGCTCTCAGATCTAATATAAATTATCAGAGTGGATAATTTTAGCAGCTGGAGCCAAATGCTTTCTATAACATTTCAGATGGTTTGGTAATGACAGCTTCCGGCACCAGAAAAGTATTTCTATTTCATGGGTACCTGACTGTGTTATACCCTTATTTTTGTATCTGAAACCTATTCTTGGGTGCTGTTAAATACAAGCAGTCACTGTAATTCCAAGATAAAAACACAGCATACCTTGGGACCACATTCTGGGGGCTAAAGGATAAAAGGCTGTTGAATTACACCAGCACATTTTAAGAGGCCTTATTTTGTGATAGTGAAGGGTATGGCCAAAGTATTATATGATACTGTACTGATGTATTACAAAATGCATTTTCCTTTTGCCCATTTACACACTGCTCACGTGTTGACACATGAAGACTCCTTTACTTTCAACTAACTCTGCTTTACACAGCAGAAGAGCCACAGTGCATACATGCTGTGTGTAGTATAGTTCAGATGTGGCTCTATATTAAATCACATTTTAAAGCAATTTATTTTGATCATAAACTCTTCTGTGGCCACATCTTCACTCAGTGATGACCTAAGTAAGTGTTTGCATTGAGCACTCTCCCCTTTGAGGATCTTCCTGCCTTGCTTCCCCAACTGTAATTAATGCTAAACAGAAACCAGTTATTACACTTCTTTAATTATTAACCAGAGAAAGTTCTGTATTTTTAGGTTATAATTCAGTCTTACAACTGCAGCAAGTTGAGAAACTTCCTATTAAGCCCTTATATCTTACTCTAAACTAGAAAAGGCAAAATGTCTATAAGTTATCTACTTCGATTAGTGAAATTAAAGGATGTTGTATTTATAATGTTCCCTTCATCAGTACAGTTCAATTTTTATGTTTCATAGTAAAAAAAGAATGCAGAAGGAGTTATCATACCTTTCCACTTCCTCCTGGAGATGAATCGATCATATCAATGCCTGTACAATCATGGAGAATTTGGCCATTGCAGATAACATGTGGTACGTAAACGTGCCCTTCAATACAACATTCTATGAATTCCATGTTGTTCTCAGTTAATGTTCCTGTTTTATCTGTGAAGACATACTCAATCTGCAAATGAGCACAAATTAAAAACAGCAGGAATATGAACAGAGATTTTCCACAGTCTCTTAAAAAACTGAGTTTGTTACTGGGCTACACCTTCCTTTAGAGATCCTTATGCAGGTTATTTCAGAAAAGGAAGACAACCATTTCTTTTGGCAGTTATCTTAACAGAAATGTGGGCCTTGAAAGATTTTATCACACAAGAGTATCAGCAATGCTATCTTTTGCCTCATAACTCATAATGCGTTTAACCTACTTTCACTTTTCTCTCAAGCTCCTTTTTAGTTTGTAATGTCTTTTTTGATGCAAGACAGACATTTATGGAAACAAAATGTGCACAAATTGCATTTCCCAGGGACTATTATCTAATGCACATGCCTGGTTTTGCACCAGTTACTGTTAGACCAGTCTTTATGATAGTATCAGAATTCCTCATTACAGTTATGTTAGTTTAAATGAGGATTCTAGACACATATAGTTATACATATGAGCACTGTTACCATCCTGGAAATACTCATTTTGTGTAAATATTGAATTTTCCATTAATCTTATCTTTTACAGTAAGCCCCAGTATTTAATGTTAACAACGTCAAGAATAAAACCAAAATAAGAGCTATAAGCTAGAAGAGCTAGTTTGGCACAAGCTCAGTTTTGGATACTGAATATAGTTATTGCATACATACTGCATAAAATATTTGGTAAACTAAGAGCATTGTGTAAGGTTAGGAAATGAACGCTGGAAGTAAGGCAATTATTTAGTATTTGTTAGATTATTCAACAAACTTCAGCATTTATCCAGTGCACTGAACGAATTAAAAAAGAAATAAATTTTTTATCTCAGTCTTAAAAAAAACTAATTGAAAATGCAAATCTTCCATCAAGATTGACTTCTCTAATATTCATTAAACTGAAAAGGCAAATTTCCAAACTCTCCCATCTGTGGAGAAAATACACGTAATTCAACTTTTTTCAAAGAGCAAAGAATTTATATTGATTTTTTTTTTTTTCCCCCATCTCAACCCCTACCTTCCGTTTCATAGTACATTGATACAAGTTACAAAATGCTCTCTAGGAAAGGTCTTCTAGTCATTCAGTGCATTGCTTTGCAATAGTGTTTCCTGATGTTCAGACGGACCCTCCTCTTTCAGGCTGTGCCCACTGCCTCTGATCCTGTCAGTGGGCACCACTGAGAAAATCCTGATTCCATTCTCTTTGTACACTCCCCTCAGGTATTTATATATATTGATAAGATCCTCCGTGAACCCTTCTTCCACTAGGCTGGACAGTCCCAGCTCTCACAACCTGTCTTTGCAAGAGAAATGCCAAGTCCAGTCCCTTCGCTATCTTTGTGAACCTTCAATAGACACCCTCAAGTATGCCCACGTCTCCTGTACCAGGGAGCCCAGAACTGGGCAGAGCACTGCAACTGAGGCCCCACCAGGACTGATTGGAGGAGCAGGATCACTCCCTCAGCCTGCTGGTAACACTCTGTTTAATGCAGCCCAGGATACCATTGGCGTTCTTTGCCATCCAGACATACTGCTGGCTCGTGTTCAACTTGATGTCCACCAGAACCTCTGGTTCTTTCCTCTCGAGTTGCTTTCCAGCTGGGTGGCCCCCAGGGTACACTGGGCCCCGTGACCCAGTCATTAATGATCAGCACAGGAGCCAGCATTCACCCCTGGTGCACACCATTAGAAAATGACTTCCCACCAGTTTCTCTTTGCGGATCTTATGGGAGACAGGGCCAACTGTCTGCCATAAAAATGAAGTATCTGGTACCACTTTTTATCCGAAGAGGTATGTGTCCCTAAAAGCTTAATTAGTAGTTTGACTAGAAAAAGAAGAAAATATACCATCTTATTTATTTATTTGAAACCCTATGAAAATATTTTTAATTAACAGAGATTCTAAATATTTTCTCAAAAAATATTTATCTATATTTGCCATAAGGTCCTGATTTTCTCAACACAGACACAGGAAAGAGATTTTTTTTTTTTAAATGAGATTGACAATCAGTCGTTTTACTACATGAAATTTGTGGCTGAGGATTTGATGTTAGTCTACTCAGACAGGAAGGGCTTTTTTTTCCACTTTTTACTCTAAGGAAGTTAGATGCTTATATAATCTCCCTTCATAATCACAGGAGGGAAGCTATTACCTTCCTAAAGTGTTTATCATTTACTAATACAGTAATACCAATTGATTTCCACTAACTGTGTGAGAAATCAAAATTTTCAATTCTGAAAAAAACAGATCTCGGATTTTATTTCAAAAATTAATCAGCACCAAAGAAAATGCACACAAAAAACCTCCCCACAAACAAAAAAACCTGAAAAAATCCATCTTTAAGTAACAACTTTAAAATAACTACTCTAGAGACAGTTGAGAAAAGAATTATCATTCAATGAAATTTACCTGTCCCAACTCTTCATTGAGGTCAGAAGTATTCACCAGTGGTCCTAGACCTGTGTCCTCATCAAACATTTCCTCATCCCATGTAAGGAAATAAGAACCAAGAAATTTCTGCATTTCCACAGTGACATACATGGATACAGGAATAATGTAGTTGAAAAGAACCATGAACGCAAGGAAATCTGTAAAAGCTCGAAGAAACTGCCAAAGAAACAAGATGAAAATATTGATTTTTCATGCATGAAAGACTGAAAGATTAGTATACATATTTACAAATTATTTTTTTCAAATAACTTTAAAACAGTAAACAGCACCTTCCACAGCTCACAGTTCAGCACAGGATTTATGTTTTTTCATGATTTATAACATCACAACTAATTTGGCATGAAATAAAACTTTTGGCTTTTAAATTTGCATTTCTCTTTAGACATACAGGTGTGGAATACAGTGGAATAACACTGTGGCAAAGTTCTAGAGCAACTAATGAGAGTGGTGAAGATCTATTTGAGAACAAGGGAAATAATAACATGTACATTCATAAATTACTAGAAAAATACCACAGAACTACAGCAACTCTTCCAAGGATTACCAAACTACATGACTTCCAGGCAGCATTTCATTACTAAATAAAGGGATTCCTTTCCCTCTCTCAACACAAGTAGAACATATGCACACAACCTAGCTCCATTTTTTTTAGTGGTGGCAGCTTGTTGGAGCTCTAGTCAATCTGCTGAGCAGATTGAAGTAGTGTTACTGATGGTAATGAGAAATATAGAACATGCCTGGCTAGCATGTGCTTGTCATGATTTAGGGTAGAGAAGCAAATTTTCTCCTACTTTGACTGTGAGGATTAGTGAAATAATACTGTACTTTCTGTAGTTCAGGGTTCAGTTCATTACTGCAGATCACCAGGGATATCCATTATGGACAACGGCCTTGTTCTCGTAAGAACATCAGACACTGGTGACTCCTGATGCTGGCCTCTAGTTCTCATCAGAGAGATATATGAAACCAAGCTTTTGAGGGGTATTTTTACTGAGATTCCTACAGCAGGTTCTTTTGAACATGTCTGTTACAGGATTGCCAATAGTTGTGGGACTCCTTCCAGTCTTGTTTCTCTGCACGAGGTCAGTTCTTTAGTAATGTCCGTAAATGACAGGAAACTCCAAAACACTAAAAATCCTAAACCAGACATTTTCTTATCAGTTAAATTCACACATACAACTTGAGGGCAAAAGTTTAATATACAAGCTTTCTACAAATACACTATCATCATTATCAGAAAAGCAACAATTTGTGACTGGTAAGTAAGCAGGCTGTATATACTTTTCAGTAAGAGCCTTATAAACTAAGAGTTTAGGGAAACTTTTTTATTATTTTAATTTACTTCCATACCAAATTTCTTTTCCTCTCTGGTTCTGTTTTCTGATTATACCATGGTTCATCACGAAATGGTTCACTCTGCCAGACATACTTCAGAACAGTATTTATTAGTGCTTTACTGATGAGAATACAGAGGTATACAATAAGAAATACATTCATTGATCTAAAAAACAAAACAAAAAAGAGGCAAAATAAGAACTTCATTAGCATACAAACTACAGAGTTTATTACAAAATGTTGTACTTGTGCTTCAGCGCAACAATACTAAGACATTAAGTAACTTTTCTACTGTGTTTTTCCAGTGAAGAAAAACACTGAGGACCTTTTTCTAGTTAAAATATTAACTACTACAATTGTTTTTGGTTCCAAAATATGTGTGACACATTACCCAAATTAGTGTATTAGTGAAAACAGTAGCATAGATAGAATCATCACAGAATAACTGGGCTTGTCTCTGCAGACCTTTCTATGCCATTTCTCTGAATCAATATAAACTCACTCACATAACTACTTTTATAGAAATATAAAACCATCAGGAACATTTTGCCATGCAGCTGTAATGTTTTAACCCTAGACTGAACTAAAAAAAGAGCAAGAACATTTTGCTTTTAAAATTGTATTTTCATTAATGATGGGCCCGAACTAAAAGCCATGGGTTACACATCAATAACAATGGAAGGAGACACATGATCATTGCTTAGTAACTGCATAAGAGAAGGGTCGTCATTTGGTCAGTACATCTTGCCTCAATCAATGACATCTCGTCTTTCACAAGGCTGGACACCCTACTCAGAGCTGATGATTTCAAATAGCAGAGGAGGACTAGAAAATAATCTAATTTAAAAACAGTAAGCAACCAATGTCAGTTCATTCCTTAAGGATTGCAGTGTCTTATTTTCCCATCACATATGCCTGTATGGAATTTGTCAATGTTAGCTAAACCATGGAAAACTTGTCACAGACAAGCACTGTGTTAATGCAGCTCATCAAAAGTGAAGTGCATTAAAAAAGTTATTTACTGAATTCAAGACTTAGTTGCAGTGAAAAGCATTCAATATTAGCATAATAAAACACACAGCCTTGGAAAACTGTCATTCGGTGTACACTAACCAGTGAAAAAAAGTCTTCTGGAACAGCAAAACATAGTCCCTTATAAAGCTAGGCATTAAAGTGGCTTTATTTTTAAACATCTAACATTAATAATATTTCAGTATTGAGAAAGTTTATTTATATGGCCTTCTATGACTGGTATTATAACTAAAAATTATTTGAAAAGAAGCAAAATTGTAAGTCCTTCTAACTTTTTTTTTTTAATTTAAATCAATGAAACATATACTTTTAGGGAAAAAAAATTTCCCATTTTCACCATTCAAGGATGCAGTTTTCAACCCCAAAAATAAAAATCAGAAATTTTACTTTTCTACAGCAGATCGCTTCTGTGATTTTGCCTGGTAATTTAATGCCATCTTAGTTTCCATGCCAGTGTAGATAGCAACACCTGAAACGAGACATGTGGTTTACTACAGGCTGCATAGTGCAGTAACATTATAAGAGCACAATTTACTAAATTATTATAGTCTGTCATTTATTCAATTTTCTTTAGTCTGAACAAAAAAAAAACTATTTGGATGATACCCCAAAATTAGAAGTATCTTGGTTCTTAGAGGGAAATTTTAAGCAGCATTTACATCCCATTCCCGTTACAGTTTCCAAGTGCTCAAGTGTTCCTATGTAGCCTCAGTAACCTTTATTAAGAAGCTGTAAATCAAGTGACTCAAAAGAAATCATATGCCCAGTAGGAACTGTAGGGTTGTAACCTTGTTTGATATTTGCTTATTAATTTGGGGTCCATTCAAATAGTCAATACAGATATTTACCAAAGATTCTTTCTGTGTTCTTTAAAGTGGCTCCTCTAAGGAGCAGATTTTCAGATCCCAATGGCCTGCAAAACATAAGTATTACAAAATAAACAGAGTAAAGTATCAGACCTTAGAGAAAGTCATGTAAAGCAGAAAATTAGTTTTATTCAAATACTTTCATTTTATTTCACAAACTTACTAGGAATATATAAAATTTTAAAGTGAAAATTAAAAATAGATAATCAGATGCCTAAAATTAAGCTCATAATTTCCCAATAGGAATCTTAAACCAATGCACCTGAAACCCACATAAATACTCATAATCCTAACTGCACAGTTCTTATTTTTAAAAAAATATTGATCCAAGTCTTTTTTAGGCTTATTAGAATTACTTGTTAAGGATAATACACTCTTCCATTTCAAGTGTATATGGTACATAAGGTATCTTTTGATACTTGTAAACATTTCAAAGCATGTCGATGAATATAGGTAAAATAATATATAAAGGAGTAAGGACACCCATGCAGTTTAAGTTATATTTTGGAGCATGATATGTAATAAATAAATCACTGATGCACCACAAGAAGTAAGTTCAGTGTTTTGAATATTATTCAAAGTGTTCTTGCAGTATGAAACTTGTCAGAATCAACAAACTCTAAACAATCAGAAACTCCAGGGCCCTAACTCTGATGTAAAACCTGAAACTAGTTCCAGGAAACTAGTGGGGTCATGTTGCAGGAAAGACACAGATCAATTGACAGTTTTCATAGCAGAAAACATGGTATCTACATACACAATGAGGTTAGGAAGGCACTTAGCCAGAATTGCGTTCCTCCCCACATACTGGGATCTAGGATATCACCCAAGCAAGCAGTTTCCCACCCTAGTGCTTTGCCTCTATGTGGCAAGGACCTGAACAAAATCAGGTACAGCAAGTTGGATTTTGCTTTCCTTGAACACACAGCACTATAAACATTTTAGACACACGTAACAACACCCTTTGTAAAATTAAACATGATTATTTGATATGCTCAAACTCTCCAATATCTAAGAAGAAAAATGAGAGAAACAAACAAGTTTCTATTCATATTGTTTAGTGCACTACCAAGATCTCATGCTAATGGAGCAGCATTGTACAAGTGTTGCCAAGATCCTATCAACATTTACTTACAAACTGTTTACTATTTTTTACAACTATTTACAAATTAAATACCTTTCAAATAAAATTGTCATTGAATAAAACCATAAATATATAAAAGCAGAAAAATATGATTAAAAGATAAGACATTTATGATTTACAAAATAACAGTCTGGAATCTTCTAAGAGAAAAATATTCTATCATTAAGGCAAGGCAGCACCATACTGATGAACCAAAAATAATTCTTATTATTGATACTTATTCAACCATGAAAATGTTTAAATGTGCAGAAACTCTAGATCTCCCTACCTTGCAATAGGCTCATTCCTATCATGGTAAACATTTATTCGACCAACAAATCTAAAAGGGAAATATATAATTAGTTTAACAGCACTGCTAGTAGATTATTTGAGAAGTACTTTCTAGAAAGTATTTATCACAGTGAACATTTTCTAACTGAACAAGTTCAACTTATCCGGAACATGAACAGGAACATAGAGATACATATGGATGCACATTTAAAACATGTAAATACAAAAATATACAGAAGGGGAAGTCGGTGTAAATTTTGAATATAAAAAATATGAGATATTATAAAATTAGCGATAAATCTTCTAAGTAGACCCATGAGCAAGAAATAACAAGAAGTCTTATTCTCTAAATTGCCTGAGATAAGTCTGCGTAATTACTACCCTTTACAACATCTAAAGATTACAAGTGAATTAAAACCAAAGCAAAGAGCCAGTAAGTAATTTTCCCTCTGAATATCTCCAAGTACATCTTATGTGGTGGGCTGACACTGGATAGCAGCTAAGCACCCATTAGCCTCTCTCCCCAGCAGGATAGGAAAGAGCAAAAGGAAAACCGTAACAGTTCAGTAAGTGCAGGGGAGAAAAACAAGTGATACAAAGGCAACCACTCATCACCTCCCATAAGCATGCCCATGTTCAGCCAGTCTCCATCAAGAGCTGCTTTGGAGACTATCCCACCTCGGTTTTCTTGCTGAGCGTGACACTATGGCACTGAATACCCCTCTGGTAAACTGAGGTCAGCCATTCTGGCTATGTCCCTTCCCATCCTGCCCGCACCCAGCCTATTTGCTGGAGGGGTAAAATGAGAAACAAAAAATTTGACACTGCAAGAATTTGTCAACAATAACTAAAACACTGGTGTGCTATTAACACTGCTTCAGTCTCAAGCAAACAATGCTACACCACAAAGAAAACGGTTGCAAAGAAAGCTGACTCCATTCCAGCCAGACTCAGTACACTGCATTTGCAATACCACTGCCCAAGTGGATAATCTCAAAACAAAGGGGATTAAGCCAGACATTAGTGTCATGGATGGTAGAGAAAACTGGTGGGGAGGGGGGTGTGGTGTGTTGGTGGACCTGTTACCCTGAAGCTCTGAGGTTCAGTGGAGTGGTGACCTGTCTGCTCAGATAACATACAACACATCAGGGCCACTTCTAAAGACAATGTACAGTCGGTTATGATACATCAGACATAGTGTGCCTTTGGAAAGAAAGATTCACCCCTATGGCTTGTTGAGAGATAAGTGCAAAGTAAACACGAGCAGAGGTACAGCTGTCTACCAATAAGTATTTTCATTAGTTGCGTGTCAACAGCTGCTGCAACAAATCCCACCATTTAAAATAGCATGAGCTTCAGCTACCAATCATTCACTTTGTGAGCCAGGTATTTATAAAAGGACCAAGCCTTTGATGGACTTGATTTTCTAAAGAATCTGTTCTCATGCAGACTTTTAGACCAGTTCCTTGGTGACTGAGACCAGGGAAAAGCGGTACCTTTACACTTCAGAAACAAGGAATGTTTTATCTGCATTTTCCAGCAGCACTTACTGTCTTAAGAGTGCATTTCTGTTTGTCACCACATTGCTTACTGTGTATTATTTCAGCTATTTTTACTGTGGCAGAAAAATAAAGTGTTTTCCTAGTGGTATGGGACTTTTTGTCTTTCGCTATTAAGGAAGAAACCTGAAAAGAAGCTTTTAAATATTTACCAGTAGGTTTAGTGAAATTTTGTACAGTAGTTTTGTAAAATATTGAGTATTGAATGACTTTAAACAACTGTTGAGGGGTTTTTTCCATGTTCTGCACATTTAGTTTTTCAGTGTCCTGCTGTTCATGTTATCATTAGTTAATATCTCAAAGCACATGGTCTGAGGTTCATTGTTAACAACAGCAGATGTAAATCTGTATTCCAAGCAGTCCTGACAATTTAAATTGTTTTCTGCTGACTTCTTGTCTGATCTGATTAAGCTGACGGTGGTTTTACCTTGTAATGTAGCTGATAAAGTTCTCATGCCAGGAGTGGAAGTGTTTGCCATTTCCTTGTTCTTCATTTGTGCTAGAATGCTACTATAACCTTCATTCTGTAGTTTCTTTGCAAGAGTTTTAAGCCACTGTAGCATTTTGTGCGTGTTACTTTAGTCAAAAATAGATAATATAACCTGTAAATCCACTTAATGGGGCACACAAACTACAATACTTTGCAACATGCTGAAAGCAAAGGAATGAATGAGGGTGGAACACCTTCTCTTTCCCTGGAGACTCCTCCCAAACTGTGGTAACATGGGGTGCTCTGACATACAGATTGACTAAGGGTGCCAACATCAAGAAATACATTAATATTAGTAAAGTGTAATTTCTTTTTTAAAGAAAGGAGTTGATGTTCTAAAATTTTCATCACATTGCCCAGTGAATAGTTTTGTGCACCCCCGTTTGGATACCGTGACCCATCAGCACACCTGAGGGTGAATGACCTGCAGAAAAGGAGTATAGGTGGAAGACTAACCTGACTTGAAGCTCACTCTGGGGTTCTCTCTAAGCAGACAGATGCAGACAGCATCTTTTCATTAGAATCCTTTTTATAGTTTATTGTTAGGGTACCTTAAATGAAACAGGTAAGACTTATTTTCTTACTTATAAAGGTCAGGCTGAGGTTGTTCACATTCAATGGTAGCATGTAGTGCATCGATTTCTTGTTCATTGTGAAATGCCTTTGTGTCTTGAACAGCATAGTAAGTCTGGAGTGAACAAAATTATATAAATGAAATAAAAAAGGACAGATATACAAGACAGTAACCTGCACATATGCCTCATTTTGGCCTGAAATAGATCTACTGACTTTTACATAAAAGCTCACAGTTCAAATACAATGCCACATTAATGTTCCTAATTGGGCATCATCTTACATGGTCTTTTCCAACCTTAACAATTCCATGATTTTGTGCAAATACCTTGCAGTGTACTCACAAATCAAGTCACCATGAAAGCATTTAAGTACAAAAAAGTTAGTGCACCATCTATCTCTGCAATCTGCATTCCCAGACTGAACACAGACAAAACCACAAATAAATATGTTTCAAAACTTTCCACAAAATAACATTACTTCTAGAGAAATGGAATCAAATAGTCAAAACATAGATTACACAAACTAGTATCTGCTCACACATATAAGCACAAAGTCATACTGTGATCTGTGTAAAAAATTAAAAGCAAACTTTGCCTTAAAAAGAAAATCTAGAACATTTAATTACTTTATGACTGGATTCACCATCCAAACTAGTTGTTGTAACAAAACACGTTCCATCTCCTCTACTACTTGATAGAAATATTAAATCACATGGGAATGTTTCATCTTCTTTTACCATTACAATATCTCCAACCTAAGGAAAAAAAACACAAGAAAATAAAATGCATTTATATAGCAGCCCACATTTCAACATTAAAACCTAGATTCACACAAGTATTTTGAAAATTCACTAACGTTTATTTACACCAGGACTTTACCACAGGAATAAAGAACTACAGAAATATCTCTGAAAAACCAAATTATATTTTGTGGAATGACTGAGATCTACCTTTCCTCTCAGGATAACCATTTTGAAAGTGCTGCCTTATTAAATTTTGCAACATTGTTTGAGAGATGGAATACATTGTTTGAATACAACAAAATGTTTCAAAATGAGCTGGAGATGTGAGTTTCTCTCATTAGCTCTTGAGGATAAGCATCTAGTTCCAAATATTACAGTATGAGATAGCAGAAAAAGCTAAGAATCCCAAGCCTGCTGATGAAAACAGACTGTATCCTGAAAGCAGGATACATTTTTAGAATTTGTGACTAGGTGTCCATCCTGTTTTTATCCATGCTTACAAGCAAGCAAATGAATTTTCATTCATGCAAACATAGGTAGCATTTTGCAGCATGTTAAAGTGTCACAGAACAGCCAACCAACTATAAGTTCAAAATATCCCTGTAAATCATTCAAGAAAAACTGCATTTGCTACTTTTGGAGGTTACCTTTTTCAAATAATTATTAAAAAAAAATTAAAAAGTAATTTTAAATTAAAAATTAAAATTTTTAATAAAGTAAATTAAAAAACCATGCTTCATGGTTTAAGAACATCAGAATTTCAATAAAAACCCCATCAATAATATGCAATTCTTGCAATTTTTCATGTAGGTCAACATCTGTTCAATACATTTCTATGTCATCATTCATTATAAGACTTAGCTTAATCACTGCTCGTGTCATGTGCTTATAAAGCTGAATTTCAATACCCTCAGTCATTGGCAGGAGTCAATTAATTCTAGTTAAGCAAAATAGTCTGACAACAATGAGCAACAGTAAAATCTAAAAATAAAATTTTAGGATGATGATAATAAATTAGATTTATCTAATTGTAGATATGAAAAAGGCTTTCTTTTCTTAACAGCGATGAAAAATTGCAGATTGCACAGCCATCACAGGAGAACACAAGCTATTAAGCATACCTGCAACTACCAGGTACAAAATCCTCTTTTCTTCAACCCAAAACAAATAGAAGTACTAGCACATTGCATGTTCTTAATAAAATTTAAAAGGTGTTCCAACAACCTTTGTCACCATGTCAGCTAAAGATGCAAAGAGAGCAGAGACAGGTTCTTTTCAATGGTGCCCAGTGACAGGAGCAGAGGCAATGGGCACGAACTGAAACATGGGAGGGCCCATCTCATTTTCACTGTGTGTGTGACTGAGCACTGGGAAAGGCTGCCCAGGGAGGCTCTGGAGTCTCCTTGCTTGGAGATATTTAAAACCTGTCTGGACACATTCCCAAGCAAAGGGCTCCTGGTGGCCCTGCTAGAGCTGGGGGTTCAATCAGATGACCTCTAGAGAGACCTGCCAACCTCAACTGTTCCCTGATTCTGTGAAAAAGAAACCCCATCTTCAAGCAAATTTCTTTTTCCTTTCTTTAATCAAATCTCGAAAGGCTGTAGGTACAGAAAGGTCTATCTTTACACAATCTAGTTTGTTTTCTTGTGTAATACAGATCAGAGAATTTCACCCATTTACCCATAATCACAGATATCCCTTTCCATGTAAATATTTCCTATGTCTGTCTCTCCTATCACTTATTTGCTCAACATACAATCTCTGATAGGCAAGAAATAAGGGAGAAATTAAGAAAATATGGGCAACAGATTAATTAATTGAATTCAAATTCCAGTTATGTGATACTTTATTATTTTTGTTTGGAATATTTAACTGGTTAGTCACACACAGAATTCTCAGCATGTGATGTCTTAATCTAGGAAGCCCTAGACAGAAGTTATGGCACTTAAATGGAAGGCCACGGCAGAGAGGCTGTGAACACTGTTGATGCACTTATGCACAAACACAGCAGAGCAGAAAAAGATATTGCTAATAAACATATCACAAACAAGAAAATCCCAAGTAAATATCTATCAAATTTTCTGAGTTCTAAAGAAAATAATGATAAAAAGTTAATCTGCTCATGAAAGGGAAAAAGTAGCAGCAAAAATTAATTTCTGAAAATAACCTTCAAAATACCAAGAAAGGAATGTAGTACCATTCAGAAAGAAGGTCATAGTGAAGAGACTGAGTTGATGGGTAATGAAAAAAGCATTCGGAATGCATTGTAGGTATAGATATGCATATATCTGTATACAGGGCCTTGACTGTCACAGTCAGGCTTAAATAAATTATTAATGGAAATAATAGTAATTATACCCCTTTCCTGAGAGTGTTCAAGACAAGTTTGGATGAGATTCCAAACAACCTGGTCTAGTGAAAGGTGTCCCTGCCCACAGCAGAGGGATTGGAAATAGATGATCCTTAAGGTCCCTTCCAACCCAAGCCATTCTATAATTCTGTGATAATCGCACAATATGGAAAATGAAGTAAAGATAAATCATGAGAGAAATTCCAAGTTAAAAAATAGAAAACAAAAGGACCATTTCTCCAAGGAGTTTAAAAAGGTGGAGAAAGCAGAAATATAACTAGCTTATAAAAATATTTTATTCAAATACATTAAATTAAAAATCAGTATATTGTAGGTCTGCTCTCCATTAAATGCAATAAACGCTACAACATCATACTACATTCCTGTATAATTTGTTTTACATGTAAACTGTGTAAGAAGAGTGAAGCACAGCCTAGTTCCCAAAACCTGTTAGAACACAGTTACTTACTCTTAATTTTCGGCTTTGCTTTCTAACCAGTTTACCATGTTGAATGAAATGAACAGGGTATTGATTTATTGCATTGTCAGCTTTATGTCGCAGCCAATCTTCATAACCCTAGAAAACAGTGAAATGGAATGACGCAGTGATGTACATTTGGCTGTAGAGACACAATAGCTCTAGCTTACAAGAAAAATTTTGAAACTTATTCTTGATTAAGATAAGGAAAAAATATTCTCACTAGAAGAAATGAAATTATGATATTATGATATGATATTAATTATGTCAGTTCTACAGTCATGCTGGACATCTATGAAAAAGAGCATTCACAGTTACAATCAGTCAACAACATTATGTATTTTAATTAAGACATATTGATGAATAGGGATGTTTCCAATGTGTAGAACAGTTTCTGGTATTTAAGTGATCATCTCTTGCTCATGCTCTACTGACCCTTGAGTAAGTGCAAAGTATTTAAAAAAGCAGTTGCCAAAAAAATAGAAGTATATAAAATGTATTTTGGAAGACTAGGACTTGATCCTGCAGGATGATAGAGAGATGACCTAACTAAAGGCGGTCATATTTCCCAACTGTCATACAACTAAGCTGAACTTTTTAACTCAAGAGATAATATACATAGTCATGAAGAATTATGTTTCAAGAGACTTTGCAGAATAACCTATTTTTACTGCTCAATTACCCTATGAATTTGTGTTTTATACAAGCAGACAAATTAACTAAAGGACAGGGAATCTGAAACTTTCCATTGAAAAGGTGCTACAGTATGTTAAAGATTAGGACTGACAAAGTCACCAGTGGTTAAAGGATCAAAAATACCACTTATAGTCCATAGCATTTTTACATCTAACTTGCTTGAGCACATTGGAAAATTCAGTGTAGAACAAAAGTATTGCTACCTTGGATGCTCTCAGAGATAATCTGGGAACTCAGACTTTATAGCTCTGGTGTGTTACACTTCCAGAGGTTGGAACAACTCTTCAAGCAGGTCCTAAAATCTACACCAGTTACTGAGAGAAAGACTCAAGGAGACAGACAGAACGATAGTAGTGGCACAGCACATCACAATCCAGGTTTTAGTAGGTTGCTACTAACAGGAAGACTTTAAAGTGTAACATTTCAAATCCTAATAGTTGGAAAGCCACATAAAATACTAGCTCTTGCATGTATCAACTTCTGCTCAACAAGAGGAGTTGAATTCAACAGTATACTCAATTATGTCTATCTAGCCATGTAAAAAAACAGAAATGCAACTCTCCACAGTTTCTTTGAAAACTTGTGATGGAAGTCTCCATTTGGCATAAAGACTGCTATGGTAATCAGTTATCTATTCAGGAACAATCAAAATTATCTTCTATTTTGGGTCTGCCTGGGATGGATCTTCACAGCAGTCCATATGCTGCTGTGTTTAGTACTTGGGGCTAAACCAGTCTTGGTTACACACCAGTGTTTTGGCTACTGCTGAATAGTTCACACACAGCATCAAGGCCTTCCCTTCAACCTTCCCCCACACCAGACCAGCGGGCTGGGGATGAGCAAGAGGCTGAGAGGGGGCATTGTCTGGACAGCACACCCAACCTGACCTACTGTTCTCTTCAGTTTTACTTCTGCTCACTAAATTACTCACCTGCTTGATAGCTGTTACAGTGATGACAAACAAAAGTGGAAGTCCACTTGTAACTGGACTAGTAGGTGTATCAATAATTAACTGCAACAAAAGGAACAAATATTTTCTCGTTATATTTTTATCAACGTAAGCAGTCAATCTTTCAAGCAATCGTTTCACCAATACGTTACATGGCACCAAGGAACTTTAATTAAGAAGAACTGCACTTCAACTTCAGGAATATATACTATAGCAGAAAAAAAAGATTAAAATTAGATGTCATAAGAAGATACAATACTATAGTTAGATCACATTAATGTTCAGATGTTCATGCCTTACAAAAATATTTGCTTCTAAGAGTTGAAGGAAGTATTAGACTGGAAAGCTGCAGCTTTGGAGGCAAAATTATGGAGCACCACGAGAAACTAGCATGGCACTGGCTTTACACATTATACAATGCAGCTGTTCTTTTACATGCAAAAAGTAAATACTGAAACACTGTTTATGTTTGCAGAAGCCACAGCTCAAGGAGATAGAATTCAGAGAGAGAATGCAAATGACAAAATCCAAACTGTCATGGGAATCTGCATCACTTTTCTTTCTGCAGAATCTGGTGTCCTAAGTAATACAGTGCTACACTTCATAAGATTTTTATTGTTTAACACATTTAACTGATTGTGAAAAGTTCAGAATGAAGACACCTAGAAAGCAGCACACTATTCATGGTACTAATTACAAAACCAAGTATTTATCTACTCCCCCTAAGCAAGCATCCTATCAGTATCTATATTTTTGGTTTCTCTACAGTCTTTGATGACATTACTGTTGGAAAACTGATGCCAAGGCTTAATTTTTTTATAAAATACCATATTTAGCAAAACTCACAAAACTTTATTATCGATGTAATTTTTAACACTAGTTTTACTTATCTGGATGTTTAGTACCAAATAAAAATTACACTCATTCTTTTCAATTTTATCAAGACATGTCTTGCCGTTAAATTAGTGATGGTGTCAAATTCTCTTAAGATTAGATTTATATTTACAACCTGGAAATGAAATAAAAATCCTTTTGTCACATCATTAGTGTAAAAGGCTGTTCAGGCTCAACCATTTACCTCCTTACTCATCAAAAACATTTCATTTTTAAACCTTTTTCAACTCTTCTCTTTTTTAGAAAGAGTCCAAGAACTTATTAAAAAATAGGGATAGCTTACCTGAACAAGGAAAATGATGAGAAAATAGAAGTTAGCTATTCTTCTGAATTGCTCAAACAAATTTTTTGGTACAAAGTTCCAAAATGTGTACTGAAAACAAATGCACAGATCATGAGTGTTTGTGAGAAAATTATTATTAACATTCTATAAAGAAAAAAAAAATAAAAAAAATCAAACAACTTCATAATTCACATTTCAGAATTAAGTTAAAAAACTAAGGAGGAGTATTTTTGTTACTTAGTTTAATAATTTACTGAAACTGAATCTTAAATTGGCAATCTTGTATTCACAGAATCATATCAATATCAGTCCAGAAAAATCTTTGTGCTGGGAACTAATAATTTTGAACTAGCAACAATGCTCTGTCAAAGATTTAGTTATGGAACAGTTTATTTAAAGCTATCACTGGATTTTAAAAGCATCTTAGTCACTTGAAGGAGCACTTTTAATTCACTTCCACATTCTATGCAAGACTTGAGGAGATAGGTGGCACTCTAAGAGTTAACTGTACAACCACAGCAAGACCACCAAATAAAAGTTGCCAGCTCCTCTTCTGTTACTTAAATAGGACAGAAACACGCTCCTCAAGATAAGCTATAGTGGTGAATAAGAGTAAATAGCTGCTTATTTCTCTACTGGTCTTACAAATTACCAAGTCCTGTAAAATTACGTAAGAAACAGTATATAAAACTGCAAATAGAAAATGCTAAAACTTCAAAGAAAAAAAATCATATAAAAATGAGAAAGGACCTGACTCCATCTAGTCCCCTTCCCCTGTACTCCAGTACGTTCAACTACGCGCTTTGCACACAGCTCACTCTGTAGCTCCAGAAAAACACTGCAAGGATTGCTTATTAGAACACATGTAAAAGTGTCAGCTAAAACTTGTGGAAAGGTTTGAAAAATGGCTTGAGAAAGCTAACACTGCATCATCTTATTATCTAAATTATCCTTTGACACGTAATAAAATGACAACTCCAATAAAATTTTCATTTCAAAGGAGATGGTCTAAGAAGCTTATCCTAATTTATTTGCTCTGCTACAAGTGTGCCTTGTGTCCTCTTGGCAGATTGCACTTATACTTGCTGATAACCAAATTATTCCATGAGCTAGACATCTTCTGAATTTGGCCCTGAAGGCAAAGACAGAGCTCCAGAAGGAAAGGACTTGTATTACATTTGCAGACAGAGGGGATCCTTGAGAAAGTGTGCTTTAATTGTATGTGAAACCCCTGTTATATGGAGTAATCTTTTTACTTCTTGGGAGTTAAAGCCTGGACATGTGTAAGACATGGAACAAAATGTTCTTTTTCTATCATCATGTGCCAAAAATCAGTATTTATTCTAAATATGTTACCACTTATCCTAGATAATAGCTGTTTCAATGTTAAAGTCACCTGTGAGCAAGCCAAAACTCAGGCAGGCATGCAACAGCTAGAAAACCAAATGGTCTAGTCTTGCAATCAGAACACTTTTCATCAGACAGGAATGCAGCTTGCACTGCCCACTACCCTGCTACTTATCTTGGAATTTTCAGAGAACCAGTTAGACTTGATTATTTTTCCTTGCACAACAATTCTGATTATTCAAAACCGCTGTTATGAGAGGTGACAGAGATTCTATTCTATGAATAATTGTATATTTACATCAACTTCACCAGAAAAATTATCTTTGTGTTCTAATTTTATACATTTATTTTTTCATGAATCTCTACCCACTGAGAAAGAAAACCAAAGACAAGCTTTAGTGAAAAAATGTTGTTAATATTCTCTGTTTAGCTCTTTTTATAGAAGTAGTGTTTTTTCCATGGTAAAGGATTTTTTTTGACCATTAAAAGTCTGATGATTTATACAAGCTCCCCAAATCACCCTTCATTAAAAAAAAAAAGTAATCTCTTATGTAGTAAGAAATCTCTAAATCTCCCAGAGGGTTATTTGACTAAATGTGTGGTAACAGCATATTATGGTCAGACTAGATATTTAAAAAAATCTGACTGAAGAAGTCAAGTAAATCAAATAAAACAACAATCTATAAAAAGGCTGAACGTTCACCTTTACCCTTAGTATCTGATCCTCCTCATATTCCAATCTGTCTGCTACTTTCCCTGTCAAACTGTGGTCTTTCCCACAGCTCCACCTTTGGTCAGCGATACTCTTACCTGAGTAAAAATGAATAACCTGGGGACAGATAAGTTTTATGGTCTAAGAAGTGATTCCTAAAATGGATGCTCATTTAACATGGAGGATTTCTTAAAACTTTTATTTTCAAAGAACCTGCCAGACTTTTAACACTTTCAGACATACCAAGTATGACTTTAGTCTATCCATTTTTCTTCAAAGGAGAAGTAATGACTTTTGAAGTTCAGGCAAGAAAGACCACTAAGATGTCTAGACAATGCTTTTCCCTGCCCAAGCCATCAGTAGTTCAGAGTAGTATCTACAGATGGGTAATTAATATTTAATGACCAAAATAGCTCCCCAGAGAAGCAACAGAGTTGCTGCCACTCAGAACAAGATTTATCTCATGACTACATTCAAGACAGTTTCTCTACCCTCATTAGGCAGGAACAAAATAAAAATCTTTAAAGGAAAGACATTAAAAATTATGATATTAAATGCATCAGATTACAGTGCCCAGAGTTAATATCAGATAATTTCTAGCCACGCTCTTTGCAAATTCTGAAAAGCAGTTTTCTCACTGTAATTCATTTGAAGGATATAAGGTTATCCAAACAGTTACACACTATTTGAATAAGCTTTTAAGTTGCAGAGGGCTT
The DNA here is from genome assembly GCA_035047845.1 of Dendrocincla fuliginosa. Classification (NCBI taxonomy): domain Eukaryota; kingdom Metazoa; phylum Chordata; class Aves; order Passeriformes; family Dendrocolaptidae; genus Dendrocincla; species Dendrocincla fuliginosa. The sequence continues at coordinate 92,613,189 of JAWWMO010000001.1, forward strand.
AATTGATCTTCTTTAATCGCTACAAAAGACTTAAGAGACCACAGGACATGCATGGTTTTTGCACAAAGGAGTTAATACATCAAACAGCAAGTAGTAGTAGTAGCAGTTATACATTCATCCAAGAGATGAACACATTGGGTGAACAGATGCATCTGAAGCACTGTGCAAGAAATTGTAAAATCAGTCTGGCATCAAATCAGCATCATTCAAGTAGGTTTTTTTCCCATTTATAATCACAGTAGCACCCACAGTGCTTGTGTATTTCTGTAATCATGTGCTCGAACCACTCCTGCACACCTCCACAGTATTCCTGCTTATGCCCCTGGTAGCATCTCACCAGTTCTTTCATCGTCTCTACTGATGTCATGTTGCTTTCAGCTCCAACACCTCCTTGCTAGAGCCAGTCGCATGAATTCAGAAATACAAACTAGTGTTCTTGACAATGGTTTGATTTTTTAAACACTGTGTTTTGACCTTTTCATCTGATATCTGCATGCCAGAATTCTTGCTCATGTTTCAAGCTTCTTGTTCCATCCTAAGAGGTAGGCATTTCCTTAAGTAAATGAAGAGTTTCTTAAGTAATCACTTGCCATCAAAAGCTGGAGTGGTAGGAAAAGGCACTCCATATCACATTACTGAGTTCTGTCAACATCTTGGTTTCTTACAGATTATTTGTTTTAAATAGTCACCACCTCTCTTTCAACTCACTCTGATTTCACTCACTTCCCTCAATCTTTTTGAATACTTCTTGTAAATGCTTAAAACTATTATGACAGAAACATCTACTATGTTGTTTCACCCCTGTTTTATAGACATCTTGCTATGCTGATTCTCATCCCTTCTGTAAAACAGAATCCATCCTGAGGATAATAAATTCAGGAAAGTATAGAGAAAACAATAATTTTGCAGTCACTTGTGTCCACAGTGACTCCAGTATTTTTAATATACAGATTTTTATAGTATCTATCAATTACCAAGAAACAATGCATTCTTAAAGCTGCAGTTTAAAAACTAGAATGCAGGCACATGTGCGTATCATAGAATGGTTTAGGTGGAAAGGGATTTTCGAGATCATCTAGTTCCACCTTCCACTAAACCAGATTGTTGCAAGCCCCATCCAACCTGGCCTTGAACACTTCCAGAGTTGCATTATCCACATCTTCTCTAGGCAACCTATTCCAGAGCCACATCACCTTCACAGAAAAGAATTTCTTCTTAATATCCTGCCTAGACCAACCTTCTTTCAGATCAACGCCCCTTCCCCTTTGTCTTATCACTAAATGCTCTTATAGAAAGTCCCTCTTCAGGTTTCTTGCAGGCCCCTTTTATGTACTGAACACAACACTTTCTATCTATATATTACCTTACATAGTATTATGCTATTAAAACAATGTATTACATGTATTACACAGACACAGTTATTCCCCTTCAACAAAAAAGGTCTGATCAGAAGTTTGACAATTTCCTTTAAATTAGTTTTGTTTATAAAGATATTACTTTTTTTGAAACACAATTTTCCTAACTCTATTAGAGAGCTGCCAAAGAAAACTACAGCAAAATCCTAAGAACTGAGTTGAGAGCACAACTTGTCTAACTCAAGTGACTTGCTTATAAATATATAGGAAGTTTGTAGCAGAACTGACCTATGTTCTTTAATGTATTAAATTAGTCCTTCAAGTTAAAAACTTGAAGGGAAAAGATTCAGACTTCTGTGCTTATATGCTAGTCAATAAAATTGGAACATTTTGAAAAGTACTTTACTATGTTTATCACAACTTGGAATGAACATAGAAAGACAATTAATATTGTTAACAAAAGTATTAACGTATGTGCCGTCTGCACAGCATTTACCACTCATCTGAGGGAGGGACCCCTCTTCCTGCACATCACAAGGTTGTTCACATCACAGGCATCACTGGAAGCTCTGCTATATGTAGGGCTTTTACAAGTGAATAACAGCCACCAGCATATTCAGAGAAAGTACCAAAGTGAAACTCATTTGGGGAAATTCAATCAAATGGTGCCTACACATTTGAGGAACAAACATACATATTTTGGCATAGGGTTTTTTAAAAACTGTTGCTGATAAAACAGTATTTCTATTACAAACAAAGAAGCCTATCTTTATTCGTCCTTCTTCAGCAAATCTCAATCTTATCAAATAGAGGCCAGGAACTCCAGGAACTCCTCTGACAAAGACACTCCTCAGCATCTATAATTATCTAACTATAATTTAAAAAAAGAAAAATAAAGCCTATAGCAAGGATGACTGACTGAAAACAGAAGTCATAGAGAATGTTAAGAAAACAGAAGAAAAGTGTGTGAGAGTGAGCAAGTTCCACTTTCTCATATGTGAAGTGAGAAAAAGTACACCTGTCCTCCCTGGTGTTACTTTTGGACCTGCTTGTTTTCTTTCCTTCTGCTTCTTTCTTGCTACACACAGATTCCATACTAACAAAAACTTAAATTAAAGGCTCTGTTGGGGTTGTACCAGCAGAGGATAATATTGCTTAATAACCCTGGACAGCATCCTGGAAAGGGTAGATAGCTTCTCCTGGGAACAGAAGGGAGGTTGCAGAGAGCCTCTGCTCTGGAAATCCCACCTTGAACAGGATCACCAAGAACAAACAGGAGCTCTTCCTTGCTCTCTCTAGGCACTTGCAGATGTCCCTGGAAGGAAGTTGTATCACTGTGCCTGGAAAGAGGAAATGCACACTCATGGACTGGCATCTCATCTCAGGTTTTGCGGTCCCGGAGCTGGCACCTTTTAGAGTCCAACTGATTCAAAAGCATTTAAGAATGACTGCCAACAACAGCCCCTGCCCTACTTGCTCTCTGGCACAGTGGGGCACACCTGACTTTACAACCCTCACAGCATCAGATCTGACCTCCTGCTCCAGCCAGTGCGGCTGAGTCAGTGGATTACCTTGGCACAAGCTGGGAGCTCTGTGTTACAGCTGCTTTTAGAGCAGAGCAGTACCTTCACACTAAAAGGCACACAGAACACTCCCATGCGTTGGTCCCTGTCCCATATACATTGGTGTCTAACCACCCTCTCTGCCCACTCAAACTATTCTACACAATTATTTATGAGCTTCACAAACACATGATGAGGTCTGTTCCCACTGTGGGCTTGGGATGCCTTTTCTGACTTTCAAATGTTATTGCTCAGGGCTGTGCTTGAACTCATCTTGACACTGCTGTCTCATGGCCCTAGAGAGGACAAATCCTCCAAGTTAAGAAGCATCACCATGGAAAACTGTGGGACAGCCTAGGTTGAAGTGGCTCATCTTAATGAAGACATTTTACTATTTCCTTAGACTTCAGTATTAACATTTATTCTAAATGTGGCAACAAAATGAGAAATCAGCACACCCAGTCTTTTTGTCTTTATAATGGCGCTTTAAATGAGCACTGCATGGAAGAGGCACAGCACAAGGCCATGAATTTCTGCTGAAAGAAATATTTCAACAATGTCTGCTGAAACATCAGAATTATTTAACTTTATTGAACTATTAGTCACTGTCATTGAGATGAATCACAATTAATCAGATTAACACTGAAGGTAGCTACGGTTTCTCTTGCAATGTATAATATTCTCAAAATGCAGCATTACTGTTGGGCCATTACCACAGAAATCAATGTTTGGATCAGTATTTGATGAGAAGTTCCAAGGAAACAGGCAGACAATAGAACACTGCATTATTTGTGAAACAAAACTAGGATTACTTCTGGTCCATGAATATAGTATAGAGCATTTTAAAGCAGGAGTTAATAATATTATTGTTTTCCAATCTGAGTTCATCTTATTGCTTTTTTATAGGAAGAACAGGACAGGGCATTTTGCAATTTCATACAATAATTTAACTTCAGTGACACCTCTTGAGACACATTCTTCAAGTAACAGGTCTGCATCCACTGTAGATTCAACCTTGCATTTAAGAGTCATATCCCGCTACTTCTCAGTATCATCTTTAGGAGTTTAGGCCCCACTGCCTCCAGTTATGCTGTGGATTCAGGCACAAGTGAGTTTTACAGCTGTCAAAATTTCTCTTCATGAAACTATGACAGGAAAAGTTTGCAGCTAGACAGAACCACCAAGACAAAACACTATGTACTGATTACTCACTGACTGAAAGGAAAAATAAGAGAATTGGCAAGTCTAACACAGCTTTCTCTCTGGGTGGTATGGAAAAAGCAATCAGTTCTGTCTAAAGTTCCTGAGTTTTCTAAGTGTCAGCACTCTCTGACACACAGGGAAGTCTATGACCTCTTATTCAACAGGGTATTCCTATCCTGGCATTTCTGAAATGTTTTCATTCTGTCTTGTGGTTCACTCTTTAGGTTGTCTGTCCAAAACCATAAGCAGCTCTAATCAAACATGTTCCTACTGAACTTCATATTGCTGCCTCAAAAAAAGACTATTTTTGGTACAACTTTTCTTACTGTTCAAGAGACAAAGGTACATATTCTGTTACGAGTTCAGTTCATTCATTCAGCTAAGAAATGCAAATCCTTAATTTGTCTACCAATGAAATCCTTGAAGCATAGCAGATTTATAAAGATATCAGATCAATTTCAGGAAAATGGAATTTGGATGTTGAAATATATTAACAAATTAATAACTAAAAGCATCTTTATACCACTGTATAAATCTATGGTTTGCTGTGTATTGAATGATCTGTGCATGTTTCACAACTCCAGAGCACCCATGGGAAATGGTCTGAGAAATGGTACAAACTTGCTTTCACATAAACAACAATGGAACAGACTAAGGTTATTCTGCCTTGAAAGCAATATGGTAGAAGATGACTAAGGGAATCAAGATGATGAACAGGGGATAACAGTCATTTTCAGATTCAAGGACTTGGAACATGAATTCATATTAACAAACAAGAAGTTACAAAATTAAGCTTCACAGTTTCTTTTGGCAAATATTTCTACAGTCTAACTGTGCCTGAAATATGCATTCTGAGAATTTACATAGGCTTAAAAGTTATCGAAATAAATACCTTTAAATACAAAATCATCACTTTTGCTTCACAAATGGCTCACAAACAAGAGCAGCAAACACCACAAAAGTATTCCAAGGAAGTATCACACTGTGCTCAGTTCCTCTCACATTCTCCCCCCAGGATCTACTGCTGGTGACAACATCCTGTGCCAGAAGGATCTTTGGCAATTCTTAGTTGATCAGGCACATCCCCATACTGTTACACATGTACAGACACTCTGGTTAGCATACCGACTGGGATACTCCTAGCACAATAATATGAAGCTTAGACATCAAGGAACGTTCATATTAAAAAGTTACTTAGTGATTTATCCGTCTTTTTGAAAAAACACCCTTTTGCTAACCTGTGTCAGAAGGAAAATGGTTTCCCAGGCAGTTTTGCTAACTGCTACATGGTTTCACTTTGTTTCCTTTTGACCTCACAGTTCTACTGAAGAACAAGCAATTTCAAATTGTGTTTAATTCTTTTTTTTAAGAAAAAAAGTAAGCCACTTCCCTGCCAATTCAATTGCTTGCTTTCTTCTCATTTGAAACACTAGTTTTTTCTAGCAGCTGATATCTTGCCATGCTGCATCACTGTCATGTGATAAATTCAATCAAGGGCACGTAACAGCCACTTTAAAGGCTAACACCCTAGGCAGCTGAAGTAGCTAAAAGTCAGATCAACATAAGAATCCACATTACAAAGGTCAGTACCTCTAGAACATAAATGAACTGCTTGCACAATCCAAAAGACCTAAGCTTTTCACCTTTATTATTTCAACACAGCCCTTCTGCAATACATTGCAGAAAAATCATGTTTGAACACATCAAACCAGTAGGACATTCATGTCTGGCCCAGAATGTGTTTATCATTTTTCATGACTGGACAGAGTATTAACCATGTGTCATATTGACATTGCAATATACTAGAAATATCTCTCTCTACTCGAATCAAATCATTATCTTGCTGACACCAGGAAGCCTCTGCTGAAGCACAATAAAATGTACCTTTGGAAGGACTAGGAAAGTCTAAGGTTCATATTATTGAAAGCTGCTGTCTTTTTTGGGACGTTTATTAGTACAGAAGCATACAGACAGACTAATTGATGAAATTTCCTCATGGTTTTAAACGACCCTTTTTAGAAATTCAGTTTGTTTTAAATGGATAAAATCTGTACTTGGAAGTCCAGAGTTCCTCATCCTTGAAGAGCAATCATATACCTTCTTACATAAGCACTAAAGACCCATAAAAGCACAGCTGAAAGTCTGTCTCGCCACGGAAAGATGAAGTATCCTTCATGGCTCAAGTAACATTATACAGTTTGCTTGCGTGTATCTTTATTCTACTCTGACAATTATGGATTTGCCATCTTCATTTTGCAGATTTGATAATTTTTCAGGAAGCTTACGTCTGTTTTCTGCACTGTAATAGGTGCCCCTGAAGCAAGTAAGGGACACAGATAGGATGAAAGGATAAGATTAGCTAGCTTAGAGAAACAGAATGAATGCAAGACAAATCACAGTGGTGCTTCATTTAGGTTGTTTGAGATGGAGCATGTGACTAAGCTTTGTTGAAAGGGACAGCACGGAAAGATCTCACATACAAGCAACTGCCCCTAAAACACTTTTCAGCAGTCTAAAGAACTTTTCAATGTTACCAAGCATTTATGTGAACTCTGTTCCCGCTTGAAAATACCACCACTATATTTATTTTCACAGACAACCTATATTTTGGTTTTTGAAAGAAATTTTATCAATAAACAGAAAAACAGAAATATTGTGTATATATATATCAAACTTATACCTTTTGTTTATGGAAAACTATTTGCAGATACAGTTCACAACTAAAGAGTTTCACATTAAAAACATTCAATTAAATAGGTTTTATATACAAATAAAAATATACTGAAGTCTCCTTCCTGAACTGGTTGAAGTCATACATATGTACTAATTGCTGCCATGGACTCCTTTAACTCAAACAATACTTAAAAATCTCATGAAGCACAATAACTTGAAACTTCCACTAATTTAATAATCACAAAAAGATGTCAAAACACCTTGTAGAGTTTAGCAGGATGGCTTTATTTCAAGAAGTATCAGCCATAACTTCAATGGCTTTATTTACATAAACCCCAGATGAAACATGAGATGAAAAATAAAAAAGTGTCACAGAAGTACCAAAATTTGCACAAAATGTGTTTATTCTTCCATCATTCAAAAGTCCATACAAATCAACATGTGCAGCACAGGAATTACTACTAGTCTGACTGTGCTTCATCTGGATTACCTTTTGAACATTCTACCTAATTAAAGATGCCTAGATACCATGCTGCTTGTCATTATACTGTTTTTGAATGAAGTACAGAAAGTACTAAAAACAGCAGTGAAAAAGGTAGTAAAATGCAAAATCTCACATGAGAAATGAGATACCCTTTGTGAAGTGTTGAAAAGTGTAGGTTTTGTTACAGCTTTGCCATTATGTTAATGGATGGCAAGTATTCAGGTCCATGAGGGTAAGCACTCAGTTCCTTGAGATCACAAGGCTACTATGGTTCTTAAGATGTATGTGGATTTGAGACACTGGTCAATAAGAAACTCTCTCAGTAGAGGAGCTATTCTTTTGAACTCATTATTTCATAACTAGTTGAAGGCGTGTGCTCATAAGGATTAAAATCGAAGCACACTAATAATTTGGAGTTCTTGCGTTGCTAGCCATATAATCAGCTGCAAATGTCCAATTTTCCATGCCACTGCAATACAAACCTTGAGATAAAGCAAGCCAGCTGTAAAGTACCAACTGCTCACAGAAAGCTGTTCAAACTTACCAAAGTTAAAGCTTACTAGTTGAAGCGAGGGCCAACTGTAAAGTTTCTAAAAGGCACAAATGCATCAGAATACCAGTATTTTCAGAATGATTGTACCAGTATTTTAAGAATGATTGACACTTGCATGTGTGTAACGAAGGTTATTTCTTCTATAGGGTTTTGCCAATATGAGCTTTTGAAGGGAATGCCACGGTAGAGATCATAGGATGAATATAAGTGCTCAAAAACTAAGCTAGTTCAAGTACTTGGATGTATTACTTTAGATTACAAAGGATGCAGTCTTTCCTTGGAGTCTTTACTTCAGGACTGCCCCAAATGAAAAGTGCTTTCTTACTCCTTTGTGGAAAAGCACATTATTACCCAAAGACTACTATACTATGTACTACAGTAAACACAAAAGAAGCAGTTTTATTTCTATTCATGTTAGAGGCACTTTGGCAATTAGTTTCCATAGAAGAAACCAGATACCTTCATTCTACTTTTGCCCTTCAGTCATGGAAAGAAAAAATATGCAAGTAGTATAGGAAGAAAATCTTGAAAGAGACAAATGAACACACAAAGAGTAACTTCAGCTGATTTATGTAAGTGAATGAATGAAAATATGACTACCTTTGATGAGACTATCCGGTTATCTGGAAATCTCTGTGGAATGTACGCTTCAGCGCCTGGAGGTGGTTCACGATGCCCAACATAAATAGTCCGACTGTCCACCCAATTCTCTTCACCAGCACACTATGTGGGGAGAAAAAGAGTTATCCTGTCAGTTCAGTCAGTATTTCTGCAGTAGTATGTCCGTAGTAAGATGAATCACACAGTGAAATAACTAATCATGTGCTTGATCATTAACACATACACAGCCACTAGTGCTGTGGTATAGTACAGAAAACATTGCTTACACTTAGAGAAGCCCAGGCATTGGCAATATTAACATCACTGTATGGTCAAGTTGGGAGTAATTTAAATATTAAAATATGCAATAATTTTCAACTCAACACCTCTGCTTTATGTTGTAATTATGCATTCACATATAATTTTGTTAAGCATGTTAGAGGAAAGCTTCTTTTCTGCATCTTCAACAGCTACATTTATTTAGTGTATTTAAACATATCCTGAAAGTGCTTCTGGGTGCTGGTGCTTGGTTGTCTGTCCCTACGGCTGAACTATTAGACTGCTACTGAGCCAACCAACCCCAGACAAAAGGCATAAGTTCCCTAGTTCATGCAGCCAAAGCACCACTTCACAAAGCAGCTGGATGTAGCTGAGCAGTTCTTGACAATAAAATAAGAGTTTAACCATATAGACATGGTACCTTCTTTTCTAGCTAGTCTTGCTGCCAATAATTATGGGCCCATTTACTTTACTAGTACACACTTGACTAGTAAATCTAAAATAAAATTTAATTCTCAAAAAACATTTATCCTGACATTTCCTTCATCAATTCATTCCTACATGATTTTTCCACTGCCTTAAGTGCAACGTAGGCAAAGATCAAACTTTCTACATAATTTATTGTTGAAACACACATATAAAACCTTGCAATAATCTGAAAATCCGTATTATCTTTGATGCACACAATTTTGGGGGGAAAGGAAAGGGACATAAAAAATATAAAAAGAAAACCTATTGGACTCAGACTATTAACCACAGAATAGCTGAGCAGCCATCAAGTAAAATATGACATCAAATAGGAGGCTTAAAGAAAAGCAACTTCTTCCATCCCAGACATTTATACTCAAAGTAGATACAAAGGACCCTAAATTATTACTAATTCTTGCACGACAGAAAAATGAAGGCATTACATTCAGAAGATACCAAAGGCTAAAATTACAAGAGTACACATAAAACTAAAACCAGAAGTAAACTCAAAGTTTTCCTTGCCCATTTTAATGTTATTCAATATTCAATAATCTGAGTCACTTAACATATTATATGAAGACAAGCTGTTCATAAATGAAGTGAAAATGACAGCCATTCATAAGACACACCAACGGCCTAGTTAGAGCTTAGGCTAAACTGTAACTGCCCCTGACTCAGTGGGAGTGCACATACATTTCTGAAATACCAGATGTAGCATTGACTCGAAATTAGGATGTGGATTAGTTTAAAAACCACACTGATTTTTCCAGCCAGACTGCTCTTCCCATATCACTGATTGGTCTTCTCATAATCCAAAGTAAAGTGCCACTTCTGAAGATCAGGTAGGATTTTTTGAGCAAGCCAAAATAGTTCAGAAAGAAGTAAAGCAATGAAAATGTTTCTGTATTCCACCTTACTTCTATGAAACAAACAAAATAAGCTATCTTTTACCATTTTATTGGTACACAATATTTTTTCATCTTGTCAGTGCACTGAATGTAAAATGCACACAAATTATATACTGACACTTGGGCCAAATAATACTTCTAGAAATGCAAGGGAAAGTGAGATATTCCTGTATAATACATTAAGTTGCACAACATTTTTAAATTTTTCATTAGGATGGACATTTCAGACATAAAAGCAACCCCTGGTAAGTTAAATGCCTGAGTTCAGAGATGATCACGTAAAGGGCTAATGGGAATTCCACCCATGAAACTTTGAACATCCAGAAGAAATCCCTCTGCTTCTCTTTCCCTCTACAGAATTTACCCGTACATTTAATTTGGGCAAGTCCAAGACAGCCTGACAACGCTGTTAGTTCAAGAATGCATTTTTTAAAATTTCACTTTGTAAACTGAATCTTTATCATGACTCAGTTAAAATGGGCCCCTGAAATTACCTATGAAGCTGGGAAGCACAAAAGACAGAACTCCAAACAGTACTCTCCTAGCATTACTACCAGTTTTTGCAGGTCTGATGGCCCTGAAATATTGTGTTAACACTAAATGAACCAACTTAATGTCACACTCTGGAATTTGTATCCCTAAAAGTAAGTTTGGCAAAGCCTTTTTAAAGCAGGGATATAAACCCAAGACAATCTCTACTATTAACTTAATTGGATCTGATTTTATCGTGAACTGATAGATTCAGCACAAATGTGCAAAACCATATCTAATTTAATTTTACTAATTTAATTTTAACTATCTGCTAGCATAAAACATCTTTTATTATTCAATATGTTAATGGAAAATAGAAAATAGATACACTTGATTAACCTAATTTAACAACTTCAAGCCTCCAAATCACTCACAGTTCAAGTGTAAAAATCTAGCAGGGAAGAGCAAGGCTCTGTTTTCCAGTGAGGTACAAGCTCAATGCACAAAGTAGCATGCATTATGCACTATGACCACCAGGAAGCTCACTTGTGTGAAGGAGAAAAAGATGCTTTTAGAAAACAGCACTAAGCCAGGACACAGGCCACTTAGAGAAATCAAAGCACACCAACTGAATGTCTGGTATCTGACAATTCTTTTAATATTCAGGTATTGTACATGAGAGATGACTTATAGAATGACACAGAGCAACTGAAAAAAGCCATCTGATACTGCTGCCAGAACAATGAACTATAGTAACTTCTTTTTTTAAGTTCTATTACTTAAGCCCATTAAGGATATGTCCAAGAAACCATAAATAAACCTTAGCATTATCTGCTTCTATTTATAGTGTAAAGTTCAATGTACTGAAACCTAATTTCCCTGGCCCATCGATGAAGAAATGTTACTTTGCTTTTACTCTTCCAAGCAGGGTCAGCAATATTGAAAGCAAAGACCAACAAAAGACTAAGGCATGTTTACATCACACTAAATAGAGACAGTTAACAGGACTGTACCTTAAGGTTAAAATATTAATGCATCTTTTTTTTCGATTTTAAAATCAAACAAACTAGCTTGCGATCCACCTTCATGCTACTTTGCTAATTTTTACCTAAATTTAATTTAAACAAAAATATACTACGTGAAAAGACAAGGGAATTGGTATTCAACAGGCAACTAATTTTTATTATAATTTCTAAAAAAACTGTATTTTCTATAATTGCTAAGCAGTAAAATAGACTAAGAATTTAAATAGTCCACTTTGAAAAAAAATCTTGTTCATTTGCACGTATTTCTCTGTGGAGATAAAAGGTAAAATTCTCATCCACTTAAAGGATATTAGCAAGATTTCAAATACTAGGAAAACTCACTAAGACCTATATAGGGAGCACTTAAGATTTATGTTTCATTCAAAGCATTACATTGCCTCCCCACCATGAATGGACCCAGTTCAGAATGAAGAGTAAGTAAAACTTTAAGAGCTGTTAAGAGTGTTCTTATATTTCATATGAATGTAGAATGGCACAAAAATAATTATATAATCATTGGGCAAACTCCCCATCAGGTTTTATAATTCAAAAAAGGACTACCTCATTAGGAAACTCTGTAAACAAAGAAAATTACTTCAGGGACCTATAAGTCATATGAACATTTGCCATTACATCCATAATTTAATGGAATACCAAACTGCAGCACTTCAGAGTCAACCACAAAAACCCCAGAACAACTCTCTCCCAGAAACTCCTAAGACTAATTAACACATTCCCTACAGAATATGTCACCCATAATAGGATCTGTTGCCACAGAATATTTACTACCGTATTTCTTTTCAGTCAATGAAATAAATCCTTTGGATGATGATTTTCATCACAAAAAACATTTGAAATCAAAACTCTCCCAAATCAATTGCCTACAAATGAAACAATGTGGTACCTAAATACATGCAGAGGGAGAAGAAAGTAGATAAACATTCTCTGACTACAAATAGGGTATTTTATTTTTGACTCTTGGGAAAGTGACGGGACTAGAAGCAAAGATGGGTATATCTAAACTACAGAATATGGTGCCAGGTCCACAAATAAATTTTCCAACCAAGCTATATCTATACTATTTGATGGATCCTAGTTTTCTTTCTTTCCACCTCCTGCAAGGGGCCTGTGCATGCAGGCAGAAGGGGAAATGGATTCATAGCAATAGGCTGCATTATAGGAAACTGCTTGAATTTATGAGGAGAAAATGGAAATGTGACAATGAAATGGTATAAAGTACTGTAATTCACAACTGTCACAAGCAGCATTCTGTCACAGCAACAAATATTCCAGATTCTGTAAAATACCTATCACTTCTGTATACGTACTCAATATGAACTTGCTCTCAGACTAAACTAAAGTTCATGCATCCTTTGGCACAGTAGTTAGAACAAGAGGTTTCTGAAGCTATCATAATACAGCTGTATTCCAATCATGTCATATGAGCTGGCACGGGATATTGCAGTACAGTACTTTGTAGACAGTCCAACACTCATTCCTGATTTCCGGTTTGGAATGTCATCTTTAACTGAATTCCATGTACTCTGTACTTTAAGTGGTTGAATCATTTGACTTCCTGGATGACAAGGCCAGTCATTTGTGTTCATCCTAAAGAGCTACAGTAACTCTTTCTTTCATATACGTAAAAAACAACCTCAGTTATTCGAGCAGGATTATGATCTTTTCTAAGCGATCAATTTAAATTCCAGATATTGCTTACATACTGGCCCATTAGATTTGTGAAGCTTGTGCTTTCTCTTCAGGTTTAAGAATCTTGTTCTGTTTCCCTGTTTATTTCAAAAGTAGCAATAAAAGTGATGCAAATAAAAGTCTCCTATTCCATTCACATATGTAATGTTCAGCCAATTTCAAGGAATCACTGGAATGACAGCAAAAAGGTACATCTGTGAAATATGTGAATTTCTAGACAGATGGAAAAACACTTCTGCTTCATTCCTTTTCCTTCCTCTCACTGTACTGATTCTGACACATTTTGCTCCTTGCTGCCAGTGGGACAGGAACATAGAGTGCCTCCTTGCATGTCTTCCCAGTCCCAGTCAAGAACCACCACTACATGGAAATCCTTTCAAGAGTGTCTCACTTGCAATTAGAAAGGCAAATGAGGAACAAACTACACCGCAAACAAAAGTGATAAGAGAAACTGTAAGGGAAAGTGTCACATAAGACACATGCAGCCTTAGCACTTAAATTAATTAAAAATCAAGTTTATAGCTAAGTAGCTCCAGACCAACAGCTGAAATTAAGGTTTGCGGAGAAAATTCACAGCTTCCCTGGGTGCTAACAAAAGCTGCAAAACAACAAGAGCAATTTTATTTCTAGCAAATCAACTGAATGCCATTAAGATTTGCATGTAGTGCCGGTCTGTAAAGACACTTTTCAAGAAAAAGTTGTATAGATACTTCAGAATCTGCAGGGATTTCTTTACTCTTAGTTGCCAGGAAATACTTCCATTTATAGCAATTTATTAATAAACACTCCAAAGAGATGAAAATTTTCAGGTTAAAATTAACTGAAATTTTAAAGAAATGTTATTTTTACAGATTCTAAAGAAACAGGAGGATGGAGGGAGTCAAGCAGCACATTGTTTTCATTTATTCAAAAGAAGTAATAAAAACAGACACACCATACTATCTGTTTTCTTTCCAGTGAAGATACTAAATGATTAAGAAAAAAAACCCCAAAACCAAGAAAAAATACTTGCTGTGAATCTTTTCAAAAGGACAAATTAACACATATGGAGACAATATGCATTGGCAGGACTGACAAGAACAGATGCAACTGAAGTCATTCCTAATTGGTGTCTTTATAGGAACTTAAGGTTATTCAAAACATATTCTAAAAATACAATTTAAACGTAGAAGAGTAAATTACTCTATCATCAGGCTTCAAGTGAACATGATCAGAACTGGTCACAGTGATAACACCTACAAGAATTTCAGCAAACAAAAAGGGAAGAATCAAATTTCCAGCCTGGATTCCACAAAGACAATTAAAAGATAGGCTTTCCTATCCTTCTTTATACTTAGTACAAGGGCTCTCAAAATGCCTAATCTACATGTTTGCCAGTTTCTAAATTGTTCAAGTAGTGGCTGAAAAAAATTAATAGTTAACTATTGCACTCTGCTGTCTAACAACACACAGTTGAGCAAACCTCTGTTCTTACTTTCACTAGAGAATATAATGCAGTGTTCCTGCCAAGAAAACACTTTCTTTCATTGTTAACCCCTATCATCATGTTGAAATCTGTAACTCAAGTTCACTGCAGGTAGTAACTACTCACTCTCCTGATAGTCAGTTCTTGCTAGATGTCAAAAGGATTTTCATTCCCAAGTGGATACAGAGCTAGTGAAACTATGATTCTAGCAGACAGAAGGTGTTCCAACTTCCTGGTATCATCATATAATACAACAAATCTAACAATTTGTAAAATGCTGGTCTTGCGGGTCACTGAGTCAGTGACCAAAGAACATCCAAACATTGTTACATGAGCTCCTCTGTTCATAATAATCCAAATCTTATGTTACACATTTGTAGTGGTGATTCACCAGAATATTTATTGTAAGCTCATTTATATGTCTATGCCTATACATATTTAACTATTTATACTGACCTGATACTGAACTACAGTTTCTTAATTAACAGTGACTTACTGTGTAACAACTTTTTGAATTCTTTTGCTACACAAAGACTACTTAGAAAAATAAGCCACCCAGTGTGTCTGTACCTATGCTACTATACATACTTGAGGTCAGGCTGCAACCTTATCAGAAGCAATTAACCCAGGAAGAAAATGAGAGTAAAACTATCAAATGGGTATTGCTGAAAGATGTACAACTTCTGCCTTTACTACCTGTTAGTTTTGCACAACCGTAAGAACAAACCTAAATCCTCAACAAAATTAGCAAGTGTCATGTTTTGACATTTTTTCAAATGAAGATTTTGCTCATGTAGTCCAGTCCTGTATTTACCTCCCTGACTAAGGCCAGACTGTACTGGTCTACAGAACTATTCAAAGAAGTAAAAAGGTACAGTGCAAGTGACAATCTTTTCCTGCATTACTGGTAAATTTATCAACAACCTGGAAGCCCTGGCATTACTCCAAATAACAAAATTAATAGGCAAATTTCTACTATGAGTAATTATATTTTGCCATACTCCCTGCAGTATAACCTGTAAATTATCTCTCTTCTGTATGCAACTGGTTTTGAATGCTATTTAAACATAACTCCAGGAACCCTATACTTCATTTTGAATCTTGATTTTACACTTCAAACCCCCTAGCATTTTCCTTCATCTCCATGCCTTTTTGCTGCACATCAGCACCAGATCTGATGTTATGCAAATTCATCTTGGTGAACACATAGATAGACACACTTTGATACAAGGAAGGACCATAATTACAGCTTGTTATAAAGCTGATGAAACATTTATTTGGAGCTATTTGAAAAATTTGCAACATACTTCAAACTCTTAAATAATTATACAATAGTATTCCAGTACAGTTCTGAAACATTAAAGGAATATAAAATTTTAACCTATTACTTCCAATACTGCAAAGTAATACTATGTGCTCAAGTATTTGAGGGGGAAAAAGTAATGTGCTGATTCAGGTCAGAGTCCAAATACTGTATTTTACAGTTTTACCTACTATAACACAGGTATTACTGATGAAATGCCACATTTAATCCTCATGCACGATAGTGAAGATCTTTTAAATTTTCCAAAATTAGCAGACATCAGGATCATAAATCTGGCTTCAGATAAACTCTACACTGATGAAAAACAAGAGTTTTAAACTTATAAAATGGCATGAAAGACATTCACTACCTTTGAATGCTCACATCAGGAGTACAAGTAAACCTACTCATCATGCATAAAAAGCTTTATGACATCAATAACCACAAAATTTTAGAATCCCTTTTGTTTCCACTGCACTTGAGGAACTTGAATTCCATGAAGATTAAGTATTACTTGACAATTCCTTTGATGCAGAGAGCTTTTTAATATTTACTTTTACTCTTAAAAAACACATTTCAGGATTTACAACCAAACAATCTGAAGTACAATAAATATTTCACAACTTTGTACTTTTACAAATACCAGAAAGAATTATTTCAAGAACTTCTATAGTAACCAGTCAAGTATTTATAAAAAGTAAACTATCAACACCTGCTATTAGTTGTATTTAAAAAGTTAGATATTCATACAAAACCAATATTTTATTAGACCTATTTCCTTTGTCATATATAGACACATACAGAAAAAATGTAAGTAACATTTCAAAAAAAATTAGTCACAATACAAAATATTGACTGCTTGGTTAGAAGCTAGCATCAATTGCTCTTAAAAAAAATCTAGTAAGTCCAGAACATCTACTTTACAAGTAATTAAATCAAACTTGAGAAAACAAAATAGCCAGTGCTTAGTATTTAAAACTGGAAATTATGTTTTGTAACTAAATTCTCAGTAAATAAAGTCAGAGAAACTCCAATATTTAACTAATCCCTGAACAAGCATGACACTGGAAATCAGGGACAAACTTTCAGTTTTCACCATCCTAAATAGTTCAAGGAAGACTGGGTCAAGTTTAAACCAAAGTATCATTAATAACAGAGGGAACTTCTGATACAGCAAAGGTAAGGAACACTTAAATAAAACACTTTTTTTTCAACATATAGTCAGTGGCCTGTGAGGTACTAGAAGTTGATCTACAATGACTGGCCACCGCAAGTAAACATTTCATACTTGCAAAATATAATAAAAGCATTAATGATAGCCAGGGAACTCATAGTATCAAAATATAAGATCAACATAGTATGCCCACCAAACCTGAAGGCAAGCTCTAGTACACTAAGTTCAGCATGAAAGGCCATCTCTTGGCCAGAAGCAGAGAAGGTTCAGATTACTTTATTTTTGCAAAAACTGCAGCTACTTCCCACTTTAAAATGTAAATCACACCCTCCAGCATTTGTCTATAGCTGAACACACAAAGTCCTAAATAATGCTATGAGACTTGTACCAGCGTAACTATACAATATGGGGGACATGTTTTTTAAAGCTTTGAAATGTTCCACATGTGATAAGTTGTCAATAAGAAATTTTGTTGATACATTTAAATGCCATGATATGGGCTTGCATTACAAGCAAGGGGGCTGGATAAACCGCAGATATCCAAGGGGGAAGGGCAGGAGCGACTTTTGTGCTTGCGAAATATTCTTTAGGCTGCTGGCAATCTATCTCGAACCTTATGCATATAGACTTGATATTTC
>JAWWMO010000001.1:92635655-92652446 GCA_035047845.1 Dendrocincla fuliginosa
GAAAGAACTGTAGTAATTTTCTTTGAAAGCTGCTTGGATTTCCATAGTAGTAATTATTCTTAGAAGTCACTTGGCTACAAGTTTAGAAATTCAGTATCAAAATTAACTGGTTTAGAAAACATGTCAGTTTTGAGTACTTGAAAAATAACTAGTGTTTCACTCAAGACAAACAACAAAAATATGATGTCTCCACAACAGTGTTGTTATTTGTATCCAAGTGATGAAGCTGCTCGTTTCAGATCTGTAAGCCTCTATGACAGTACATAGAGATTACAATCATATTTTCTATTTCACCTCATTGCAGATACCCTCCCAGTATCACCCCCAAGAGAAATCTTCTGCATTTGGTCAAGGAACAGAATAAGATAAACTTTTTTGAAAGAGTTCTCTCTTCATGTGTACATGAATAGGCAAGTGGGGTAGACAATGAAGATGAAAGGGACAAGGTACCATGAAGCAGTTCATGCTGGAAAACTTGTATCATCTAACAGATACTCATGTCCTCCAATTAATGCTTAAGCAAGGAATTTTCCCTCCCCTTTTTATCATTTTTAATTATATGCTGCTGACCATTTTAAGGGTCCTCATACTTCATTAATAGCAGAATCACAGAACTACAGAATAGTCCAAGTTGGAAGGGACCCATCAGGATCACTGAGTCCAACTCCTGGCCATGTGCAGGTCACCCCAAGAATCTCACCATGTGCCTGAGAGAATTGTTCAAATGCTTCTGAAACTCAGGCATGGTGTATTCAGACTGTACAGCAGTGGCCACTGGAGACTGGTCTGAAACTGTATTTTACTTTAAAATACTATGCATCTAATTGTGGACAGCAACTTTAATAATCTTTCAAAAATCGCAACATCTCTGACATTGCATATAGAGCCAACGTTAGCCAGCTTTCTGATTCGGTCTCTTCAACATTAGTTAAGTAGTTCCTGTGTCTCTGAAATGATCACATGCCAAAAGATCTAAGAACACTTTTATCCTTTTGAAATCTCTCCAAAAAGGCTATTCCTCTTTTATTGCTAGCTTGTCATTATTGGTTGGTACCATTTCCTTCAAAAATGAGCGGCTCTAAAGCCTATTGATTTGAGAAGTTCCACTCCAGGGAGCTCACATTAAATTCAGTCAAATGATGAAATTTATTGGATTGTCCCACCACCTTAGTTCAAAAATTCTCTAGGTTATAGAACAAGGCTAGGCTAAGAAAAGAAGTCACCTTGGCTATTCCTTGCAATTAATAAATAAATGAGAAGGCCCACATGAAGCCCCATATGAAGCACTTTCCTTCAAGTTACAGCAAGTAATAAATCAATACACATCAAACCTAGTACTTTATTTTTCCCATTCCCCTGTACCGAAATTGGGGAATAGATAACAGCTTTTGCAAGTTATCTCTAATTGCAACAATAATGTTTAGCAATGCAAATAAGATCAGACAAAAGATGTCCATTTTACAACATTTTGAAACTCACACACCCTCCAGACACTCTCATTTCCCTGTTCAAGCCCTCTAAAACTGTTCCAGCTTTCTTTTCAAACATCCCTAGATGGACAGTCAATAACAATACATCAGGATTAAAAGTCAGCACTGCATCTTGTAGGCCAAGTAAGACAACGTGAAAGTGCTTCCACCACACACAACTTGTTGCTGCTTCTTCCCTTCAAAAAGTGGAACAGGAAAAAAAAGGCACTAAAAGGTACTTCAATTTGCTTAGAATTACACCAATATACAACGTAATTCTTTACAGATGGTTTCTACAGATGATTTAAACATCAATACTAATTTCTGAGCTTTAATAATTACTGTGAGAAGGGCAAATACAATACCTTTTTTTACCCTAGGAAAAAGCTCACTGATTTCATCATCACTTACATCCAGCTAGGTGTACTTACCTGTGTTTCTCCCACTACCAGACACAGCCAAGAACCAACACTGCATGTCCAGTTTCTGGCATTTACAACAAAAAAACAACTTGTTCAGCTTGACCTATTAAATGTGTTTTCTTAGCTACATACAATATCAAACCAAACAGCCAACTAAGAGAAAAGACAAAAGAAAACAGGAGAAGAACTATACATGCTGAGCAAGTAAACTTCAGAGCAGGATCTAAAGGTTCCCTAGCTCAGGCTCTAGAGAATGCAAGTAAATCAATTTCCAAGGTCAGAGAACCTTCAATATTCAACTTTCAAGCATAAACAGAAGCCCACCAGAAAACTGCAAAGAGGGAACAGTTGTTTGACAACAGATTTTTGAGAAACACTGCTAAACCTTATAAATTCACAAGGTTGATGGACTTTGCCAAACTATGTACTGTGCCATCAGGTAAATCCCATCTGCTCAGTGTGTCTATTTCTATGTAAAGCTTTGAAAGTTCTGAAGAACATCAGGCATAATAAACATACTTGAAGTTGTCAAAATGTAGGTAACTTCTACATTACACATTAAGAATAAAGACCTACCACACACAGACACAAGGACATTGAATCATGAACTAACATGAAGCCCTGAGATTTGTTATGTTACCCTAAGCCCAGAAAAAAGCAACAGCAAAAAAAAAAAGAAGCCCAAAATACAAAGAGCCTCAATCACAGATAAAAACTTCAGTCTTATGAAGGTCCTTCCACTTGTCAGCATCGCTTCTACTAGGGATCTGTATACCCCTAGACAAAATTTCATCTGATACCACTCTTCACTTAAAGTCACTGTAAAGTTAGTCTATGACACAATACTCATTCCTTATTGGACCAGAAGTCATAAAAACAACTTACCTATGTAACACCATCTCCATAAATGAAATCTGCATAGGCAACTTTCCAATGCACATCACTGAAGGCATAAAACAAGGTATGTGTAACTGATGTGTTTTTCATATCATATCTAAGTTGGTAAGCTAAAGGGACAGAAATCAAGTAATTTTAGGATAGGCAGTAACTTGACAACCACTATCAACACTAAAACCTTCCTTCCATGTAAAACACATACCAATCAGCAAAATCACTTCACTCTTGAAGTCAGGTATTCAAGGCCTTCAAAAACCTTACACATTTCATTTCGTTTATACAGAATAAAAAAACCACATTAACTTCACCCATCCATCATTGCTTCGCTGTACACAACATGATCCCTCCCAATTGTAACAATGATCACTTAAACATGTTGTGGACAAGTTTAAAAAAAGAAAAAAAAATCTGTAAGACTCACAGTGTGCCTAACCTTACCTGTACTGATGGAAAGCAATCTGCATCTCAGATATATGGTTTTAACTCTTGTTATATACATGAAAAAATTCTTCCCTCCCTCAACAGTGAAACGACTATTAACTCCAAAGCAGTAAAGAAGATGCAGTCTGTAACAGAAAACATTTACAGTGTAGTAACTGATTTTCATAGATATATGATACTACAGAAAAAAACAATGCTTTCTCTGACAAGCTTTTCTACCACTTCATGCAATACCATCCTTCACTCCTAAGACTTGTCCACAGAACACTGTAGTCGCCTGCCTTTAATAAAAAGGCACAAGCCCATGTCCTCTCTATTTCAAGATACATCCAGTGTTATTTTATCATGTATAGACTATTTCCTAAATACTGCTTCATTTACAAACCTAAAAGAAATTTTCTACCCCTTCCCTCTACATTAAAACAAACAAAATAGAAATGCTTTGTTACAGGACTATGCTGGCTTTTTTCTGCTTGGGAAGGCAAAGTACTTGGAATTTCAAGCTTCAGTTTCTGTGCTCTTTTAATAATAATATAATAAGAGATTAGAAGGTAACAATGTGCCAACTGTTAGGGAAAATAATTCTTTGCTGTTGGAACAAACAAGATTTCTATTCACATTAAAGCATAAATCCTTAAAAACATTTGAAAAAAGAAGAAAAGCAATCTCTTTATCTGCAAAACCAAGTTGCAAATACTGCAGGTTTTACACTAAGCATCAGAAAGGAAAAGTTTTGAATCAGATCATCATGTTAAATACAGTGGCATGCAATGCCAAGTTAAAAACAATCAGCATTTCAAATTTTTTATACAGCTTCATTCCTAATTATATTCAAAATAACATGATCTAAACAGCTATGTGCGAATGATTCAGGATTGTTGTAGATGAAGCTCTTATTAATAAAAATGGCTCCTCTTCCACAAAGGAAAAGGAAGCTGTAGCATAAGCTGATAAGTCACCCAGACATAATACAAGAAGCAGTATCCTCTTATGCAATGTGTCCCTTGCTCTATCTTTATTATAGTTCAAATTGCTACAACCTAGATACATGGAAAGGGAGATAAAGCAAATACCAAAATCTGAACAGAAAGGTTCACATCTACTGTAAGACATGAAAAGATCTCTAAACACAAATCACAGTTCATCTCTATGTTTGTCTCCTCTCAAGGCTGCTATGCATGAGAACTTTTTCCCTAAAAGGTACCAACATTTTAATAAATCCTTCTCTACTGGTCCACTGTTTATATAACCCATTTCATTGGTAGAAGTTTCTTTCTATTGTGTTCCTCTTGTGAAGGCATTTTGCTGGATTCATACTAACAAAAGGCTTCCATCAAAGTCTCACACTGTTCTTGCAACAAAGCCAGCTCATCCTATTGTTTGCTGACATGCAATTCTAACAAAAGACCAAAAAATATCTGATCATAAGCACACCTTACCTTGAGAACCTTCTCACTACAGATCAGAGTGAGTCAACACAAAAAAAGTAGCTTTTAGGTTGCCCTTTATTAAAGGGTAACAGAACCACAAGATAGGTCCAAGATCAACCCAGCAGCAGGACCACACACTGCACTGCCACATGAGGTGTTATTTCTGTATCAGTACCCAAAAAGTCATTAAGTGTTACATGAACTGCATGGTTGAGAGGGAGGAGGGAGTGTTTTATATTCCAGAAACAGAGAAACTCAAATCTTACCTTTTCTTCTGAACCAGAACAAAAGAAATACAGCATGTTACACAGTGCTGGTTTAACAATTGGACTTGATGACCACAAATGTCATTTTCAACTTAAACAATTTTATGATTCTCTTTTTCTGTGTTTTACTACAGTGAACCAAGTGAAATTCAGAGGAGAACAACAAATCCACTCTTTTGTGGAGAAGTGCCAGATAGTGAAAACCTGGAAGCTGCGATGTGTCCAGCTGCCACTCAGCATGGCAACCATGCAGTCTGGTCAGCAAAACAAAGTACATCTACAGCAGTGGACTAAACAGGGCTAGGGCCTGTAAATAACTACAGAAATGTGTTACAGAACAGTGGTAAACTTAGATGACAACATGAAGTTGGCCACCAAAGAAGCACTGGGATATCGTATTAGATAGAGCACCTTGAAAACTGTAGTAAAAAAGCAGTAAAATTTAATTGTACCGAGAATAAGCTGAAGCACTTATGAGGACTAACAGCAAAAGCTGTGGCTATAAACTAGAAGTTCTTTAGCTGGGAGAGGGCTATAGAGAAAGTAGTCTTCTGATAGTATTATACAAGGCATGTGCATCATCTAAAAACTGTATGATTCTGGCCTTCCTTACCCCAAAAAGATCAACTCAAATTAAAGCAGGCACACAGAGCTGTATCAATAATCAGAGAGCCTTTTAGACGAAAAGAAACAAATCCATCTAGGAAAACCGACAAATCTGTGAAATTTAAGTGTGAAAAAAAAGATGTGTTTTTTCTCTAAAACACAAAATAATAAAAAGAAATGAACACTAAACAACAGCTTGTTTTATGAACAGACATCCATTAATTGTCTGTAAAGTTTGACTGAAAACTAAAACATGGCTTCCAAACTAAGAAGCAAAGTTTTGGTTGTTTGTAGGAGTTTTTTGGAAGAGAGACAATAAAAAACTCTGCAACAGGAGAAAAAAGTTTAACAGCTCTTGAACTTGGTAAATTGATAACATAAAAGCTGGTTGCCTGAAATACGGAACTTTATAAGAAAGAATAAATGCCAAAAGGCATCCAAGGCTGGGGGGGAGGTACTACTAATCTTTCACTCAGACACATGACCTCTCACTGAGAATTTTTTTAAGTCCCCACCAATACGCATATTTCTTCCACTAGAAAAAATGTTAAGCTCCTAAATTACTTTTCATTACAGAAACATATTCACTTGAAATAATATGACACTATTTTATGAAATGAGAGTCTATGGAGAATATTTCAGAACAGGGCTTAGGAAAAAAAAGATCACCTGATACCTACTTCACTAGAAAATTTCTACCAATCACAACATCTCTAATTGCTTGTCGAGTCTATACTTAAAGTGTTTTTCCATCTCAGAAAACCTTTTGCTGAAAAACGTGACTAGACAGATGACTACACCTATACATCAGTATTTATTGGATATATGTATTGTGCAGTCAGAGCTGGCAATAAGTCAGAATTAAAAACTAATGCACTTGTCAAACAAATGGAACAATCTCAGACTTTGCTTATTTTGGTTATCTAAGCCTAGCAGGCCATACCCTCACAGCTGAAGATTAGTACACTTACATTATCAAAAACATTTCAAAATGAAGTAGTAGCACAGCCTTTTCTAATTGCTATGGAACAACTTTGAAACCAAGAAAAACAGCAAGATACATTAAGATAATACTACAAGTCTAAACTTTTCAAGTATTCAAGCTGCAGAACAATAACTGCTGTTATTAAAATATCACTGGCTATCATTGAGGATACTCCATTGGGATAAAGGTCAGCACAGCTAAATTTAACCTTTTTATAGTAATTATTTTTAAGTTCCTGGGTGAGTGGCAGTATTCAGCTGAACAACAAAGCCCAGCATTAAAATACAAGTCCTAGTGGCATAGTCCTTGTTTAAACAAAAACCTGTCCATAAGGTACCAGTGAACTCCTGCCCAAGGAAACAATGCCTGAGACTGGGAGTATCCCCATAGTATCATATGGGGATGACGTATGATGTCAGAAGTCTCATAAACATCCTCTTGGAATTTATACTTACATTGTAATTACCTTAGTTTTGCAATAGTATTTCTACAAAATATTTTCAGGGCCAAGAGGGGTGATGAATTAGAGGCAATCTGCAAACAGTCATCACTGTCTGTAAGGCAATCTATCCTTCCCTCCCAATTCCCTGTTAAGAGCATTCATAGCCTCCAAAACATTAATGAAGCCATTTCTGTTCTCACTTCTGTATGATCAAGTCAACTTTGTGCCACAGTGTCAATACAGATGGCCAAAGCATTCTTACCCCTGGCTACAAGCTGCTGCCCCAAGACACAGGTGAAGGAGTGAGAGGCCAAGGGCAATTCCACAGAAGTCTCTTCTGCCTCAGAAGGTGATGTTGCCTTTTGGACAAGAAACTGTGTGCTATTGTCATGGAGTTTTCTAGGTATAACAGGTTATTCTGGTGAAGAAAACCACAGAAGAAAAAAAACCCCAAACCCAAGCATACCTGTCTAAACTTGCTAATCTATGGCTAATGGAAAGATACCATCTTCAACCTTTGAAAGACCCACAAATAATGTTTTTGGGGGTTGTCTTATCAAGCTTAACACATTCAACCTCCCACTAAAGTCTCCACTATAATAATGGCCTAACTGTGAGAGGTATAACCAGTATGCTTGAAATATTTATAGCTGGCTTTGAATAACAGAATCATTAAGATTGGACAGAACCTCCAAGAACATCGAATCCAACCTTTGACAGATCACCATCTTGTCAACTAGACCATAGCACGAAGTGCCATATCTAGTAATTTCTTTGCTTCTAGCAGTATTTGACTCAGAGGTCACCACATGCCAGTTACCTAATGGCTGCAGGCAACATTAGCTGAAGTGACCACTAAACTTTAACAATTACCAAGTATGATACTAGTAGTATCACAGCCAGGCATTCTAGATGGCTCTCTGGGTATAATGAGATACATCCCACTGAAACTGAACTATGTTCAATTCAAAGCCACACAACTCTTGGGTCATAAAAAAACGAGTGGACAAAAGGGCCAGAAGACTTAAGGAATGTTTTACACCAAGAGATGACCTAACATGAAGCTGACTGCACTCTCTCTGCAAATTGGCAGGGTCAGAACTTGTCTTGAAGGGTAAACAAGGCTTTAAACACAATCTTAACTGCATAAACAAGCATATCTATGTAAATACCTAAAACCCAGGAATAATACCAACATGTATGACAAAGGCAGCTGGGAAGACAGTAAGAACACACAGAAAGTTTACTGTGAGGACACAGCAATAAATGTAAAAGTTAAATTAAAACATTTCCACAGAAGCTTATTTAGTAGTCAACTGAGTTAAAGATTACAAAATGCTGCCTAATTTTATTAGCACTGCTAAGCACTTTTCAGACATGACTGTTCACCAGAGATAAACATCAGAGGGAAGAATTTCACTGTTCTGAAACAAGAAGTAGATGTGACATTCAAATCTAACTTCAACAAAATACATTCTGAACAAAGAAAATAGGAGCACAGGGAATAAGAACAAACATACATCATGCATAGAATGAGACAAAAGAATTAGTGTCAAGGAAGTAAATAATCTCAGGAGCTGAAGTGTGCCTTGCACATATAAAGATCAGTGGGCCCTGTATTCTCATTTTCTATGCAACTCCTGAGCCCATCCAGGCAACAGTAATATCTGTGAGACAGCAACGTATTACTGAATACCAGAAGCAAGAGGCTCGAATGAAGAGGGGGGGGGAAAAATTACTAAAGAAGAGTCACGAAAACAAAAACAGCGACTAGGTAGGAGTCCTTGCAAAAATGATCTTTCTTCTCATATAAATCTGACACATTTGGATGCTCCTGAAATGAAGTTCTTGGTAAATATGATGCCACATTAAAAAGGGAGTTTCAAACAACTCTAACAGAGAGCCTATCTTATTCCAGATGAAGATTAATTAAAAAAAACGATGTGCTCTACTAGCAAACTGCTGGGTGGCACTGACAAACAATACACAGATAAGGTATTTACTTCATACTCCATAAGCATCTCTAAGATTATCTGTCATTTTTCAAGGGCATTTTCTGTTTTGTGGCAGTAAACATGCAACATTTCTGCCACAACTGAAGAAATTTTCCTTTTATAAGCACTGATACAAATACTTGCACTGGTGCTTCTGTATCCTGATTTTTAAAATGGCCCTAGAAGTTATCTCAATATGAAACCGTGTTCTTTCCGCACATTAGAGAATAGCAATTTCAGCTTTGAGAGGATATTCTCTGCAAAATACTAATCCTTCTATGAACCACGATTCTCCACAATTCTCCAGATTTCTGCACTGACATCAGCAGAAAGCCATGCAAACCTACTTCCTCCAAAAATACAGCTACCTAAACTGACAGCAGAATCACCAAGGCTTCTTCTATTAAAAAAAAACCCAACAACCAACCAACGCAAAAACCAACAAACAAAAAAACCAACCAAAAAAAACCTCAAAAAACCCAGCCAAAAACGCCACAAAAAAGCCCCGCCTTACCCCTGTCCTTACAGGAAGGTATTTTGAGTCTACCTCTCAAATGTTCAGCATATGCCATGCCTTCAAGTAAGGAAAAAATCCCAAGCATTAAGAAGGCAAAAACTCAAAAACCTATTTTTCAGAAAGTATACCAATCTTGCCCTCTTCATATCATTCCTTCTGTTCATATAATTAAGTTGGATACATCATTGTAGCCAGTGACCCACATAACACAGCATTAGCCGATTTAACAACACTTAAGTAGGAAAAGAGCTTAAGTAGTTTACTATGTAAATGGTAAACCACACAAAAAAAAAGGGAGACAAAATGAACAGAACCAATTCAGTGGTCATGTTTCAGTACACTGTCAGACTTAGTAAACAAAACAATAGGAATTTTAAGTATTTGAACAGATTCTTTGACAATTCAAACAAATGAAGAACTATCAGGGGTGGATTTCATGAAGCATTTTGCCTAGAGACCAGATTGGCGTGCACAAACTGCAAATGAAGCCAAAGATTTTTACCTTGGAATAAATTTATTAACAACATAGTCCCTAAAGGTGAACCTGTTCCTGCCCTCTGCAATCTTAGTCCTGTCATAGCTTATTTCCACACAAATTCTCACACAAACTAACAAAATCTTCATAAAAGCATGATTTTTCAAGTTGTAACTGCAGAATAGCAATGAATATTTAAACTTCGACTAAGCAAAGTCTGCAAATCACTTCTGCAGTAAACACAGCCAGGGCAAAGACTGAAAAACTTTGTTTCTATTCAAAAAAATCTGGATCTGGTGTGGATTAGACTGTTTTAAGCTGGAGTTTAATTCCTCTCTACAGAAAGCCTTCAAGAAATTCTATACCTACAAACGCTTAAGAGCAGTGCTGTGGCAGCCCTGTTCTTTAAAGTGCTCTGCAAATCCAACAGTGACTTCTAACAGAGGAAGCATTTGATAGGCTTTTGTAAAAGCTGAGTTTTCTTTATATAGATAAAAACAAAATAATCTTCACAAGAGTTAAGAAAATTTTAACTTGAGATGGCTGTATTTAGCTTGCTTAATATTTAGGTGACTTTCATTATTAAGGTAGAGAGTCCAGTGCATCAGTCGTTAAAAGGAGAGTTCAACAAAAGTTTAAGTGAAAAAAGTTTACAACATTAGACAGACATCCATTTCAACAATAATCAGGAAATTATACAAAGATTAAAAAAATCCAGTTTGAATAATTATATTTTTTGCTAAGTAATTTACACTATATGGAGAAAAGCTAGTATTTCATTGAATTGCAGATGATCCTCTGTTCTAATAGATTCAAGCATACCAGAAGCAATCCATTTTATCTCACTTCAGACATTACACTAAAAACCGTTCAGAAATCTGTTAGCAATTTGTGAAAAGGAAAAGAAGGGTTAATAATCTCACTTCTTTACATCAAATTTAAAATGAAAATGAGTTCCTGGCAGCTTAGACTGAATCATCAGCTTCTTCTCCTACCACCCATAATACCTGACAGCAGTCTACAGCAGGTGGTCATCAACCACCACACCTTACAGGGAGGAGACTATTCTGCTGGTCCATTTGGTGAGTCATTCAAGGTGACACACAGCAATGTTTTCATAACTGAAGTTGTAACACCTGTATTCCTCTTCACAAAAGCACTAGCATTCTAGCCATCAACCTGACTCAGAACACTCACCAAGGTCTCTGAAGAGGAAACGCAATCCTCCCCTTCATGAAGGTGAGAGTTATGGTCAGTTATCACTTCAGGCCTGAAGGAAGGTGATTAAATTAATGATGCTCCAGTTTTGAAGACTTTCTACTACAGTTTCACCTGATGTAGGTAATCAGGGCTGTAGGTGATTAATACCTCTATTAAGAATGCTGTTTTTCAGGTTTCAAAGTTCCCATGCCAAACTTAGCCCACATTTGTATTCCTATACACAGATAATGGAGCCCAAAATCTTCAAAGTTTTACACAGGACACAATCATTAATAGACAGCAGAATTACTGATACTCTACAATGACAGCCTTAAAAATTAAGCTATATTTGCAGAGTTTTATTTTCTTATATTTATCATTAGCTCCTAAACCAATCAGGACTCTAAGATCTGTGACCCTCCCCATGAAATCCCCTCTGCAAAGTATCTTTCAGTGCTCATACAATAATCCATGTAATGGAAACTGGCAATAAAGTGGTGGGACTTACTGGGGGGATGAGGGGGGAGAGAAAAAAAATTGGTACACCCTTTGGGTCCCTTTTCCAGAAGAACCTCCTGCTGAAGTGTAACCCACAAACTTTCCTCTCACCAGTCAGTCCTGTTTACCCTTTTCTCCAATGAAAGCTGTGCCACAGGGATTACCCCAGTCACCATTACTAGTTTTACTCATAGGCTGAGGCAGTGACCAAAGATGGATACAGCATAAAGTACGCTAAGGAATAACAACAAGGATGTTTCCTGTTCCACCGTCTATTCCTTCCCTAAACACTTCTGCCTTTTTTTACAACTACTGAACACAAAGATTATACCTTCAAAGAATTACCCACAATAACAACAAAATTTCTGCCAAAGGATCACAACTAACTAGGACTCTATTAAAGCAGACACAGTCAGAATTGTTTTCATCCTCCTCCCACAGTAGACATGATAATTAGCAAATGTTGAATCCCAGCTTATTGTCCAGTTTGTCTGTTTTGAAATTCTTCTTGAATGTCTCACAATTAATTTTGATTCATGTGATCTTGTATTCCTAGGTGAATGTCAGCCTACTTTGTTCCTTTGTCTAGAATACTCATGAATTTGCTGAGGGCACATATCCTTGAAGATCCCATCGGAAAGACCTCTGTGGAAATCGATCATTTAGTCTTACCATTTTCTCATCTTCTGGCCTGTTATTAATACAACAGGAGGCGGTTCCTCTTGATCCACAGCAGCTGATTTCCTTTAAAAGCCTTTGGCAGGAGGTCTTGTCAAATGCTTTTTATAAATCGAAGTGCATTACACCAGCCATATACTTATTCCTCTCTCCACCTCCCCCTCCAAGGATACTAACTGCTTTGCAAAGCATGACTTCTAGCTAAAAGAAAAATCTTTCTCTTTTTTTTACTTTATTTAGGCATTTAAAGAATTTTTATGGAACTTTCTTTTCTCAAAATGCCCAGTTCTACTTCTGTCTTAGGTCACTACAGTCACCGCTTGCATCTTCCACTCCTCCAGTCTATACAGCCTTATGTAAGAGATGGATTACATACATCTGACAAAAAAAAAATCTGACATTTCCATGTTTGAGGTATTTTACAACTTGAGCAAATTTTAGCTGGTTTGCATTATGCCCTCCTATTCATTTATATTGATTTACCCATAACACATTAATTAACGAGACAGATTCTCTTGTCCACACCTGCAAAAAATTCTGCAGTCTGAGAATTCATCTACAGCCTTCCACAGTGAACACTCCTGCAAGAAACTCCTGTGGCTTTATGCTGTAACAGCACCTTCCAGAACTCCCTGATGTTCTGGTCACTTAATGGACTACAGCATTCCTCACATGCTTCCTGCTGTCAGTGATATGTCAGTAATTATCTTGGGGTTTTAATTTTCAATGTCACTTCCAATAGCTCTGCTCTTGAAAAGATTACTATCATCAGTTTTTGTCACTTGGTTTAACCTGTAGATTTTGAGGTTTGGGGTGGTGGGGGGGAGGTTGTTTAAGTTTTTTTCACATTTGTTACTTCCAAGTCTCCAATCTGCTGTCTTGACATATGCAAGACTCATGATCAAAACTTCCTCTTATTGCTTCTTAATTGGCTTCACTGAGTCTGTGAGACTCAATTTAGCTTTTGGAAAGAAGAAGCTTTTTTTTTTCTTTTTAAAAAAAATTTAGGGATGTTTTAGTTCATACAGAAATGTTATAACAATACAACACAAGTAATGTTGACACGATGATTGCTAAGCAACATCTTGAACCAGACCTCCTGCATTGCTTAAGATTAAAATTTCCTCTTTGCACATTGAGGCAGACAATCAAAGAACATCCCTGATAGTTGAAATAAATATTGTCTCTGACACATTCAGTAATAACATTTGGCCCTCCTTCTCCCTCTTGAGAGTAAATGAACTGTACTACTTTTACCAAAACTTTCTCCTTTTTTAATGTCTTCTGGCATTGTACAAAGTTGACAGTATTCTGACATGGTCAACAGCACAGCTACACTATTAAACAGCCAAAAGAACAGCTACAATATTCAATATGCCTTTAACATGTATTTCAATCCACATAAATTAACACATCTTACTTTATTCCATTTTTCTTAACCATGTAGCACCTTCCCACTAAAAGAACTATACCTGTAATGCAATTCCTACATATTTGTACCCAGATACTGCAGTGCATAGTATATAATAATTTTAAGTTATTTCAAAAGGCACACAGCATTTTTACAAATGCATATTAGACTCCACACACTTAATCAGCTTGCCTATTTTCATATGCACCATTTAAGAGGCCTTAATTTGGTCATATATTAAAATTCAGGAAAGAGGCAACAAAGAAAAAAAGGACAGAAGTGTTTTCCTTTGCCTTCCATCAGTCCATGAAATAGTGTCCAAGAAAAGTTTTTCTTCTACATCTTCCAGTTTAAGGAGTGATAAATTTATTACCATAAAGTTAGTATTCTTTTTAAATTTCATTACAGCATATTTTGACACCAGAGTGCACTTCCAACTCCCAGGACCAAAAAAGGAATCTTTGCATTTTTAACTCAACTGCCCATTCCTACATTTTCCAATAGCTCTTCACAGAAAAAACTTTTAGCCCCTTTGCCAGTTCCCAGGATGTGTAACAGCTCACTACCTTCATTCAGTAATCCTGCTTTTCAAATACTGCCTTATGACACCGTCAGCTACATTTTTCATGAGCCAATTCAGTGTCTCCACCAGCTCAGTATACCCAAGCACTCTATACTCATCTTTCTCTGATACTACTAAATTGTTCCTGAGAATGCCTGAAAAGCTTGTTTCTTACCCTGATGTGTGCCTTTTGCTCAGTTTTGGCTCCTTTCAATTCTCCTTTTCTATCATCATTGCTTAACTGTTCTCCTTGGCAAGCTGTCTGTACACTGGTCCTTATGAACTCTTCGGGATCCTGAAATTACTAACAGCATGGCATTAATACAACCACTCCTACAGTGTAGGAGTTAATCTTTTCCAACCTTATGTCTTGGCATAACAGCCCAGTGAAAACCAGACTTAAATTAAAACAAAACAGCAGATAAAGCTACCTACAGTACCAGCAGGTGTTAACAAATGGCCAGGGTTCACCGAGGATATGAAAGACAACAGTCTTGAACTAATTTCAGCTCAGATGTTCTCTGGATGGGATATGCCTTCTACATATTTATACATATGCTTTCATGAAAAAACATTAGCATACAGCAAATTACTAGCATTCCATTTATTAACACATCATATTGAACTACAGTGCAGCCTTTCAATTCTGCTAGGCATTTGATGCAGTTCACTCACTGTCAAAGTCTCTTGATTCCTTTTGTTGCATCCTCTTGAAATGTCAAAGTTTCATAACCTGCAGCTACTCTGTCACTTCATCTGACTTTGTATATGAAATAAATGTAGTGGGCATCAGATCACTGAACTTGGACTGCTTGAAGGGTGAAAAATTTAAGTCACAGCTCAAGAACAAAGTAATAAAATGTGGCAGCCTTTTATTAATAGCATGAAAGCAAGTAGAGCATGGAATAGCTTTCTTATTACACCAAAACTGACATATTAGATTACAGTATGCTCACTTTCTGTCAGATTATATAGTCACTGCTTCTAGAAGGACAGAAACAGAGGAAATACAGTCTTTGTCTAGGTTTTCAAGCATGATAATTTTTTTCAAGAGTTTGGAGGCTTCTTGGTTTTGTTTTTGAAAAAAACTACCATGAGTAGCAAACTGCCTCTAATAAATATTCTGCTCAACAGAACTGAACTTTTTAATTACAATCTTTCGTTCCTGTTCTATTTCAACTTTTATTGTGACTAGAAAGGATACTTGAGTTTTAAAAGGTTTAGGAAGCAATCAGAAGAGAACCTTCAACTTCAAAATTAGAAGTTTCATTGTTTTTGTGACACAGCTCCTTCCTCCCAATTTCTTCTTTCCTCAAAGCACTGTCTTTCCTCCCCCTCTCTATGGAAAAACACTTCTATGCAAGCATAGGTGATGATATACATGCCTCAGCATGCCCCAACATATAAAACCTGCACCTGAGCCAGTGAAATCACGCATAGTCACAAGACAAAAGGTGAAGTCTGAAAAGCACTACCTAGCCAGTGACAAAAGCTGGAGAGTGCTCACCAACTCTGCATAGTGACTGTGCCCAGGAAGCAGAGGATTGCTACCCCATCCACCACAGGTTCCTTTATTGCAGGCACTACAAGCAGAACAACAAATCAGATGACGCTTCGGCTCTCACCCTGCAGGGAGGTCTCTTAGAAAACCCATAAATGAAAACATATGCTCACTCCCCCAATTAAAACTTCTAAAAAGGTCAGCTTGAATTTGCTTTAATTTGTTCAGTTAAATCAACTACTTGATTTTAGAAAAGGAAAAACTTAAGTGATTTCCCATACAAGCATTCTCTGCTTTTTCCAGGCTCTTTTTCTGCGTAAGGCTAGTTGAGCTGATCAGATTTTACTCTGTGCATTACCACACCGTCAAGTACAGTAGGTATCACATGCAAGTATCTGAGTACAGTTTAAGTAGACAGACAAATCACATGTGAGATTAGAATGGTATAGTAGTTTTGACATCAATGCAAGTGCAATAAGTAATTAGAGTATCACATCACTGATCTTTGCAAACCTTAGGATTCAAATCTAGGCATCCTAAACTTGAGCTGTGTTACTTGTCTGACCCTTTTAAAGTAAGTGACGATAGTAAACATAAGAAATTAAGCTACCTGCAGCTGACCTGAAGTCTCACCCAAACACGCTTTAAGTCACTTTAAAACATCAGGCAGATACATGTTTTTTTCCTTGTCTTTCAAGTACAGACTTCTCAGTACTAACGCCTGAATAGTATTTAAATGGAGATCAGGTAGGGTGAAAGTGGCAGCAGGCAAAGAGCTCCACAATGCTTTCACTGCCATCACTGCTCCACCCACCCTGCAGCACACCCAGCCACTGCTGTCTGTCCTGTCCATGGACAGACCACCTGCTGCTGCCCTGCACAACAGATAGTGCTGAAAGATTAAAACCTTCATTTTAGTGTATCAGTTTTTTCAAAAAAAGCTCAGCTTATTAAGAGCATCAAATTCTAGTTTTCACTATTACCACTAGATTTGAGG
>JAWWMO010000001.1:92652546-92674051 GCA_035047845.1 Dendrocincla fuliginosa
TATCAGTTTTTTCAAAAAAAGCTCAGCTTATTAAGAGCATCAAATTCTAGTTTTCACTATTACCACTAGATTTGAGGTATTACCACTAGATTTGAGGGACCCAGGCTAAGTTGCTTATCCTGTCTAGGACCCAGTGTTTGCATTGCATATCAAATAAACTTATTCAGCTCACCCAGATCTGGACACAGACAGCAATTCATTAGCACTTACTTCATTGCTGAGTCTTTAAGTGTGCCCAGTATGGAACTAACTAATCTCCCAAAGTCAAAATTACAAGAATTCTTGGAGGTATTAAATGACTTGTGTATTGGACTGGGGGCAGGGGGCAACACACGTCTGTTTGTAAAAAGCTTTAATTCATCTGATACAAACTGTATATATGATGGGTTATCCTCTAAGAACCAGGCATATGAATAGCTGTCATCTTACAACTCGGCCTACACATTGACACAGAATAAGAAATGGTACATTAATAATCTGGCTTTGTTACAAAATTCACTTGCTTTGGAATTGCTACTTAAATGTCTAAATTTTTTCCTTTAGTCATTCAATTCACCAGGTTTTCTTGGGAATGTAAAACTATCAGTTGCATGACATTTTCAGCTTTAAGAGGCCCAGATGACCCGATGTGATAGCTCAATCTTTGCTTTTGCCATTTACTCTTAAGGCTTAAACCAGCATAAACGCATTCTTGAGAAGTCTAAACTGTATGTCAGACCCCACTGAGAATTCTTTGTTCATTTTTGGTGTCTTAGACTTTTCTTAGTTAAAAGAAAAAATAAAATCAAAACCAATTCAGATACAAACTCAAAATTTCAAACATTTACTTGCCACTGGGAGACATTTGTCAAGTTCCACTTTCTCAGTAACAAGCTTTATGACTAGAAACATGAGAGCAACACTTTTCCCTTGAAGCAGACTTAGATAGGGTACAATGCTAGTTAAAAGGAAGGATTCTTCACAGACAGTATCAGTGCAGAACACAGAAAGGGAAGGCCATTCCATAAGATATTAGAAAACTGTACCAGTAATGGAGAGAATGAAGTTACTTATCCACAATACATAACAGCAGCATACAGGATGCATTACAATGTAAAAGCTTCAAACATGCACACAAAGAATAGACATTACATTAGAGGCACATCCTAAAATATCTCTGCAGTAAAAAGGGATTTTTTTTTCTTTAATACACAGAAGTAAGGTAACATCTATATGTACCATCACAACACACTGCAGGGGATTTATCCTCTAAGATTAAAACAGGTTCTTTCCAAGAGTGCAATAAAGGGCAGTAACTGCCAAGGAAATTAACGAAGATTTGTTCCAAGTTCAAATAGTTTACTTAACCATAACTGAGTGACTTTACCTTTTACTAAATGACATGGTAGGATGCAATACCACCAGATTCAGAAAACACAAAGACATGAAAACCTTAAATCGATTTTAGGAAATATTTTCTAATTCTTTATGCAGGCAACACCATCTTCCTTCCCCATTTATTTCCATCTCTACTGCAGCAATATCAGTCCAAGAGTCACATTACTCTGGGTCATCAATGTTATAAATATGACACTGTAGGAAAGAGTCATTACTATCTGAGCAGTTGCTTCTACTGATTAGGCTTTTATCATATATCACTGTAGTAGTAGATGAGTCTAATGTTAGCACTGCAGTACACAGCAATATTGCTAATCAAGAAAACAAAACAGACTTTACAGCATGTTCATCAGGGAGGCATCCTTCAAACTAAATGTGCTGCAACAGAAGCCTTCAGGGACTTCTGCAGAAACAACCAGAAAAACAATACTTCTCTTAGTTTCCCACACATCTCAACTCTGCGATACCCCGCATGTTCCTAGGTTTCAGAAAGACTCCTCTTCATCAGGGAACAGCACCATTCAGTAAGTGTCCTAACAACCAATCTGTGGAACTGGGTATAAGCATTCTCTTGAGTTTAATTTTCAAATTTACACTTAAGCTGATTTACACTGAGAAGTGTTTAATTCTTCAAACATTTCAAACAGTTCAAGTATGAAAGTCCCAGTCCACAACTTAACATGCTCTGATAAACAACTGTTTTGTATCACTTTAACAGTTTCACTCTCTTCTCACTTCTCCTCCACACCCAACTGCAGCTC
This sequence comes from Dendrocincla fuliginosa, assembly GCA_035047845.1. Taxonomy (NCBI): domain Eukaryota; kingdom Metazoa; phylum Chordata; class Aves; order Passeriformes; family Dendrocolaptidae; genus Dendrocincla; species Dendrocincla fuliginosa. The sequence goes on from JAWWMO010000001.1 coordinate 92,654,685, forward strand.
TTCACTTGCTTACCACTTTTCCACAAAATTGTTTTTATTATATCAGGATTGATAAAGTGCATGACTCACAACCACATTAGAACATGGAAAGCATGGAGAAAGCTCAAGGACAGCACCAAAGTCTGCATGCACCTGCAACTAGTCAACCTAAAGTACTCAAGAACATTAAGACCTTCCACAAGGAAAGCTAGTAATTTTCCCCTATTCTTAGTTCATGGAATTAAACCTAGCAAGAACAGTATTTTTATTAGTGTTTCTTTCTTACCTCAGTCTCCTTACAAAAAAACAAACAAACAAAAAATCCCAAAAAAACACACTAGCAAAAAACCCCCAAAGGCTCCACTAAAAGAAGAGCATACTCTGAAGGTACTCAGCATATAATCAGAGTAAAAACTGGAACTTGGCTCTATCTCATAAGAGTTTCAATACCTTGTTCTTTACAGGAAAATCCATTTGAGCACTTTGAAGAAATACAAGTATACACCAAGTTAAAGCTCAAAATTTCACAAAAAGTGCAGATCACTTAAGAACTGAAGTAAGACCAATTCACCAGTTAGTTTACCAAGTGATAAATGGGCTTTGAAGGCAGCCCTGGACAGGAAGGCTCCTACATAAGAGACAGAATTTTCCTCCAACCTGGAGGAAATAATGAGTCTTCCTACAAAAAGAGAAACTAATACCAGAGCATGCTAAAAGAACTTCTAGGAAGAGGTCTCAAAATGCAGACAGGAAAGGACAGCAGATAACTGCAAACATTTGCTTATGAAAGGCTCTTGAGCATGAATTACAGGAAAGAAATAGGTTTCTCAGAAGTTCACACACAGAAGGAAAACCCAAATGAGGATTCAACCAGACATAAGTCAGAAACTGCCTGTTTGTTTTGTTAAGTCACTTGCTTTTTCTGCAGGAGACATGGGAGACAGAATTAAAAAAAATGTGCATAAAACTAAACTAAACACATTTTGTTATTTTGCAAGCAGAGAAATTATTTCAGAGGCAGGAGAACTGGTGTATTCAAATAAGGGAGATGGAAAGGCCTGCTCAGAGGAGGAATTTGGGGAGTTTAAACAGTGACATAGCTCTCCTGGTCATACATAATTTTCTCCTCTTGGTATCTACAGCACACAATTTGTTTCTATAAGAATAGTTTTATATACATGTTTGTATGCACACACATAAACTCACAGTATGCAGTTATATCTTTCTTGCCTCAAAAAGAAACAGCTTAAAATAAATTGTCAAGTCTATTTCATGGAATGTTTCAGAACACAAAAAGAAATCCTGTAACTCTTTCCAGATCCACCAATATTAACATGCACACTTCATGTCTTTCATTAAGGATACAGTATGCACAACCGTTAAAGAGTTAACTTGCAGGCTCTATTTGAGTCCCCCAAGAGTGGGCAGAAAAGATTTTTATACCACTGGCAAATGCTCCTTTCCTGTTTCTTATATGGAAGGATTATCACTGTGAAAAAGGTGAGCTCAATTTCATCATATTTCTTCTATTCAATGTCCATCACTTAAATACACACCATCACATTCTGAGGCAAATCAGAATAGATTTAAGTCAAACCTAATGATCTATAAAAAAATCCAAATTGTCATAACCTTTTTAATGTTCCAGTAAAATATTTGATGTGTATTAAGATCAGCTTATACTCTTAAAAAAGTTAAAAAAAAGGGAAAGAAAAATCCGATAGCAAGGATTTAATCTTACTGTCTTGCCCAAACTATATTATAACAGACTCATAAAACAGAGTAACTGTCAGCATTTTCAGAAGTGGTGCTGAACGACTGTTTTGAAAGCTCACCTACTGAAGTGCAAAACAGCCAGATATAAGCACACACTGTTAAAGTGTCTGAATGGGTTTATTTTAAAGGAAAACAAATCAAGAGAGAACCACAATTTCACTGAGATGCAGTATAAAGGCAAGAAGGTGTTTTTGGTTTTTTGTTTGTTTAGGGGTTTTTTAATGTAGCTGAGCTTTCAAGGGTACTACTTGCAATCGGTCTTTCCTTCTTTGCAAAGAAGTGAATTTTGGTAACTGAAGTTAAAAGTCAAAGTTGCTGGACATATGCATATATTTTTAAATATAACAATGTGTTTTCACTCCAGATACACTCTAACTTATGAAAGACAACTTATTTTCCGTTTGGAGCATAGTAAGAAAGAAAGGAAATTAATACTAGGAAGTCAAATAAATTCCAACATCAAAGTAAACCTCAGAGTTGAGGAATGAAATAAAGCATGTTTGAGCTTTTTCCTTAAAAAAAGGATTATTGCTCTCACACACAGCCTTTATTTGTTTGTCAGGCTAACTTGTTAATACTTTTTTCATGCTCTAAAAACTACAGTGACTTCTCACCAGACCAGGATTATGTGTAGAGGATGTGTAGAGGTCTACAGTGAGCTGGGTAAAGGCCGTCTCAGTACATGTCTCCCACCACTAGCACAGACTTAGTTTTGAAGTATTTATTATCCCTGAAGAGAGCTGTGGTCCCTGGGGAAAAACAAACAAAAAGCCCAGCAACCCAGCACCTACAAAAACACAAGCACTTGTGAAAACAATGTTGAAAGGAAGCCCATTCTCAGCAGAGAGCTAACTCCTCAAATACTTGGCCTTTGGTGTGAATAGTAGATAAACTCTTACCTTTTTCAGAAGTTTTCAAATTTCCTCTCTCATGTCAACAGTTTCATTCCACACACACAACCAATCAAGTATTAATAGTGAGCAAAGGGAGAGTGGGCCAGGTACAGGGCATCTCAGCTAAACATCCAAGAGCTTATGCTTCAGGCTTTGTGTCTCAGGACAGAGGGATATCCACACTAGTTTCTCTTTTTTGTGTTCTTCTGTAACAACTTTAGTCTCCTTTACCTTCCACACCACACTACTTCTCTACAACCCTTCCCTAGTCTCTTTTGCATTTGAAGAAAGAGGGAAGAGTACTTTTTTGCATATTGAGTTAGATGCTCAAAGCATCAAGCACATCTGCTTCATTTTCTTCCCCCTTACACTGAAGTTAGATATATACCAATAATCACTGTCTCAAATACTAGTGTATCACAAGGGAAATTCATGTTCCCATGAGAGTCGATAGCCATGTCTATCAACTTAAAAAAAATAATTTTTTAACACAAGAGACAGTTCCATTGTTAAGACTTTCAAGCAAAGAGTTCATGCTTTTCAGATAAAGGACAACAAAGCAAGCTCTCCTAAACTTGAGACAGTTGAAGTATGGAGCAACAAAAGAATTTCCATCATCCAACCTGTACTACAGCTACCATCTTGGATGATAAAGGATATATCACTGTCAGCCATGAAAGTAGGATTACTTAGTTTTTATCATGCTTAAACTCCACCTACACCATCTATGTCTTAACTAAACTGAGACCTTTATTCCTGCCATCTTTGTATCCTAAAGCAAACAAACCCAGTCTCCTTATGTGCAGCATTTCATAAATAATTTAAAACGGCCATTTCACTTCCTTTAGATCAGGACTTAGTCCATTGAGAACAAGAAATCTTTACTACTCTTATTAAATATTTACTATATGGCTTTTCTGGCATCCTCACAAGAAACACTGCATACAAATCTTATGCATTAGAAAAATACAAAAGCTACATTAAAAACACTTAAAAGATGCTGGCAAGTGCACAATAGCTGGGAAATGCAAACAAAGCTGACAGCCTAACTTTCACTGCTGATTCTTTCCAGGACAAAAAGCAGCCACATGAGACAGCTTAACCTTTTACTTTAAGGTCAACGTGCGTCAAATAGTTTTCCATAAAAAGGACATTTGTCACTACCTGAAAAAAATTTTAGGAAAACATTTTTAGTGAAACAAAAAGATAACCAATTTGATTCCAAGCTTTCCATCAGTGCATGTTACAAACCTAGAAAGGTCAGAAGTGTTTACGAACTTCATGTATGCAATGAAAGTATATCTATCCCCCTCTGCCAGCAACACTTCTACCTTGAGAACTGCAAACCTAAAGAATCTAACTGGGAGCGTAACATCTACAAAACAAGCCGTCAGATGAAGAATGCAGGAGCCTTAACATAAACGGTCTTCAATAGCCCATCCCCTGCACCCAAAGGAAAGTTTCAGTCTTACATGAAAAACTATTTTTTCCCCAAGCTGTTTAGGTAATTGCCCTGGCAGTAGTCATAACCATATCTCAAGGCAACAGGCACACAGAACCATGATGAGACTCAGCAACTTTCAGATTTAAAGGTACAACTGCTTATCCCAATCAATGAGCTACACTTGCACTGTGGCAATAACCCCAATTGTTTTTTTGGCAGGCCTCAGCACACACTGCAATGCAACCATTTTTCCCTACGTAAGAGGCCAAAGGAACGTGCTTCTCTCAGCCTCTTGCTCTATAAAACTGCTACAAGCCTCTATTAAGTATCACAATCTCCTGCAAACCATGTGCCTGTGACAACAAGCTTAGAGATTTTAGGTTTTATTTGAAGTGACTAAGTAGCAACCACTGCCCTAATAAAGTCTTCACAGCCAAAGCATCAGAACATTATTTAGATAAACAAAAATCTGAAACAGACCTGGACAGACTAAAATAATGCTAGTTGGGAATGTTTTCAGGTGGTTCTCCCAGGAGCAAAACTTGGTTTATAGCTACTAGGCCAGTCAAAATTTCAAGGCCTTCAGCCTCAAGACAGCAAGATACCTATTTCACAAGATACCTTTGTTTTACAACTCCCGTCTAGTAACAAGCAGCCAGGCTACAACACTGACCACTCTGCAATCCATTTCTCTGAGGGCAGAGGGTGAACACGCTAACATTTCCTCCTTGTACAGAATGAAGGAGCCCTGAGCTACCATAAGCTAAACACCACTGTGCTTAGCACCAGCTTTCAAACCTCTTTTGCTGCCAGTTTGAATTGCTACTTTCAAATGCATCAATCAGATACACCCTAAATTAGGAACTGCACTTCTTTCGAGCACAGCCTGCCAAGACAGCTGCACTGTTTTCTGTACTAATGACTTAGAAGGTACTAAAATAAAGTTCTGGCACCGATGTCCACCAAGAGACGGTGCTCCCATCATTACTGGAGATGGTTCATTGTGTTTTTCTTTTTAGTATAAGAATGTAATGCAAAAATATATTTAGTAACCTAGTGTGGCATAATCCTTTCAGTCATACACATCATCTCAGTTTGAGGGAGATAACAAAAGCACATTTTGTTGGTTGTAGTTTTCCAAACAGCCAAGGCAATAGGATCTTCAAAGGAAGTGAGCGTCAATTTATCCTTCCTTTATAAGGCCAGCACAAAGCAATAGCTGATCTAGTCAGCTGGGGATCAGATGACAGATCAGACCGTGGGAAGGAAGGAGGCAATGTCTTTTTTGGGCCATGAGAACGCATTTGGAGTTCACTATGTTTTCCTGTAACTTCCCAAAAGGGATGCATACAAGAAGATAGGCACGATAAGGCAAAGAACTGCAGAGACCTTACTGACCCAAGAATACAGGCTCAAGGAGGGTAACTGCAAAACAGTGAACCCGGAGACCTGAGCAGAAAAAGACCTTTAAGAAAGGCTTTTCAGAAGAAAAAAGAACCATAGTAAGATTACTTGAGGCAGCACTAAAGGGAAATTGAGACACTGGAATTAGGATGCCTCTGGGCTTAAAGACCAGTATATTATTCTGAGATAGCACATGAAAAAACAGAGCATCCTGAACCACCTGCAGAGGAAGCAAAGCTGCACAAACAGTGCTTTAGCAAGCCACGTGAAACTGTTTGATGCCATCCAGAGCAAGGGTTGTATCACTTCTGGTATCTACTACAGCTAGAGCTCAAGCTGAGAATTTAAGCCTTTACAGAAATGTCTCCGGTGCTTTAAAGCCTGCTGGAAACAGACTACACATCTGTGAACAGTGAAAAGTAAGACCAGATGTTTTAACACATTTTCTAATGAAAATAAACATTTTTAGCAAAGATTGTTTTATGAAAATGGATGGAAAAGCTGAGCCTACTACAGAAGGAGTATCACTAATTCTTCAGAAGTCTACTTCTCCAGGAGGAAGATTTTTCTTCATCTCTTTGAAGTCTGTCAAAGCTTCCAGATCCTATTTTAGAACATGCTTCTTTTAAGAGTGCATCCCAATTTAAGCCACTTAAGCAGGTAGATTCACTTTACTTTTTTTTTAAAGCAAACTCAAAACAGAAGCAGGAAAGCTTGCTTAATTTGCCAATTTAGTGATCAAGTTCTAAATAAAAATTCCAATAAGCTTCAACTGACCACATAAGTGGAGAACAGAGAAGTGTTTATAGCTTGCTCTACCTCAGCCTCCAACTCACAAACCACAGAAGGACCCATTACAACACATGACTTCAAGCACGAGATATCAAGTACTCAAGCTTCTCTTTCAGCCAAGGACTCTTCTCTTCTATGGAATTTCACCATCCTTCTTCCTTTGACATTTTAAAACAGACATAGAAACCTATTGCATTAATATGCTCCAAACTATTTTAAGAAAAGGTAAGACAAGTATATGGAGATCAAGGTTTTACTTTAGTATTTTCCTTCCTAATAGTCAAATAATCTTCACCACCTATCACTCAACTTAAGGCCTGACAATCTTTTCAAAATTCTTATCAGCTCTTAACCCAGTAAGAAGTCTTTCAAAAACAGCTTACAGTCCAGTACTGTGATCCAGTTTGGGGCTTTTGTTTGTTGGAGGTTTTTTAGTTTGGTTTTGGGGTTTTTTTTTATGGTAATGGCATTGAATACACAACAACAACTCTAGAAGTCTGTATAAGCTGTTATTTTCTATGTTCTTTCTACCATTCCCATGCTCCCCAAGCTAAAAACATGTAGTTTTAGTACTTAAAGGGAACTCTAGACTAACTCCTCAGAGCACTTGCACCCACAGTCAGTGCTCCATGGTGACACAACAATCTTGTCATGAAAGCTGAGATGGGCCAGCTTAAGTCTCAAGGACACAAGCATTTTCACACTATTTGTTACTAATTAAAGTCTAGTAGCTTTTCTCTTCCAGCCTCTCAGATCACTCTTACACAACAGCAGCTTCCAAATTAAGTTCTAGGCATGTAACCTATTCAGGCTTTCAGAGTTTCTCATCTACAGGTCCTTCCCCACCTAGCTACTCACTACCATCCTGTTTCACAGTAAGACTTCCTTAGATACTATGAACATCTGCATGAGGGAACATGAATCGAACAGCTTAACAAATTACTCAGTAGCTTGAGAAAAATCTATTTTTGATGGAAAAATGTTTTGGAATAGTCACATGAGCAGTTAAAGCAAGTAGGGAATGATAACAATAACCATGCATAAGCTGCCTGCAATAATTTTTCTCTAACTGGAACAGGAACAAAGAAATAGTTTAACCAGCTCAGGTCCACAGCTATTAAAGCCTCAGTTCCACCTACAGTAGTTTTTACTGAGTAATGAATACAGGGAAGTTGTTGTGAACCTCTCTTACAGCAATCTTAAAGCATGAATGAACAAACACACTAAGCAGTATAATTACTGCTCACAGTAACAACCTGTGGAGTCTGTGGGTTATCACTTAAAGTTATACAGCTTTATCTACAGAGCCTGTTTTAAACTAGGACGCCTTATTACCACCATCTCCTCAGAGATGAAAAACAAGATGGCTGCAAAAGAGGGAGGAGTATTTTGTCCTTTAAATTAACATTAAGCAGAAGTCAGTGGGTTTTATTTCAGAATCAGAACAATGCATCTCTCCAGATCATCGAGTTACTTTTTATGGAAAGAATTAAAAAGCATGAAGCTTCTTCAGACTAGTCTGATATTAACAAATATTTTTTTGTTGTTTTAGAAATACTGCGTTTAAATAATTATTTTCAGAATTAATTCATTCAAAATATCACTAGTAAATCAGATCATGTACACCTTGCCTTCATGCAAAGAAAACCGTGATTTTTAAGCATTTGACACCGGTCTTCGCACTAAACCAAAAATACCCGTCTCCTACAGTTGCCTGTGAAAGGGTTAAAGGTACTATAGGCTTTCACAAATTTCAAGTATTGCCATGCTGGCTACCGTCCTTATTTCAGTAAAACACGTTCTAATAAACATGGGAGGAAACCTTAAGCATATAATGGCTGCTTCATTTCCCCCCACCATGTCATTATGTTTTGACTGCACTGAAAAGGAAGTTCAAGCCATATGACAAGTGCTACAAGAGCATGCACATCAGAGTTCATTTGGGGAGGAAAAGCTGGAGTTATTTCCTAGTTGGTTTATTTTTAAGTAATATTCCCTCCAGTATGTAGTCCCCCCAATACTTCCCTTCATTCCATAAATTGCAAAGCTTGTTGACATTTATCCAAAGTGTTAACTCCCATCCCTCTCCCAACTACTTTTCTGATGCCAGATACTACTTACAAAACAAGCCAGTGTTCCATGACTGTCAACCTCTTGTCAAATCAGTCCCTGACCTGTCAGTCATCACTCCAGAATGCCACATTATCCCAGTCAGAAGTACAATCTAGAACCCTGGCACTTGGCAGAACTTGCTACTACATCACCTACTTCAGCTCCAAACCCAGAGCAACAGTTGACTTTCTAGGAACACACCCACATACAGTCACTACCCAATGGTTGTCACTCAGCCAGCCAAGCGAAACACATCTCTAAACAGGCCCACACCACATGCCAAATAGAAAAGAAAGCACAAACCTGTCTGTACAGCCAGAGTCCCTCTGACAGCTCTTACAAGACCACAAGATCTACATGCCACTGCATCAGCCCACTTAACACTTCTGCTTTGGTCTTTTCTACATACTATAAGAAACTGAGGGGAAGTCCAGATCACTTTCATCAGTTTAAGGAAGGAGTGACAAGATGCAGCTGCCTCCAGCCAGCTGCAAACATGTTTTTCCACTCCAATGCTGATCTAACTGCCCAACAGTAGAGGCAGGAAGCTCCCTATGCTCAAGTCCACAGGGCTGTAAAGACCGTATTTCTTCTTTTCCCCTCCACATCTCCAAGACAGATATGAATTTGACAGTGCTGTAGCGCTTTTTCCCCTTTATCAAAATACTTCAAAGCTCAGCTAAAAGCCACATAACCAAGCAGCTGCTATTCTGCAGCAAAAAGTAGTCATTACATGCAGAATGAAGTGGTCTGACTGCAAGCAGTGGGAGAAAGCAAGAAAAGCCAATGCTCTTGTGTCTTACTAGCCTTAAATATCTCCAAGTACTTGCAGTTGCCTCACTCGATGACTCAACTATAACCACAACTCAAGCAAACTTTGTTTGGCTTTTATCACCATTTTTAACATGCCAGAAAGCAAATGCACATGTAAAAGCGTTATTATTTTCCGTTTAAAATACCTTACAATTTGCAAGAGAATAATAAAGGAACACTGATATTTTAATTCTACATGTCCAGCAGGAATGTTACCTCAAGTAACTTTTTAGTGTATTTTTCAAAAACCTTATTTTATATATATGCTGACATAAAAGCTCTTTGAATCACTTACAGCAGATACCAGTAACAGAGTAAAACCACACAAGGTAACCTCTGCACTTCTTAGGGAGCAAATCAGAGGCTTAAGAACCTTCATTTCAGAAAAAAGGACAGACCTTTCAAATTTGAGACCTCCTGGGCTGAAAGAGACAGGAGATGCAAAATCACAATTCACTGTCCTTTATAAACCTGTGTTTATACCTGCCTGTGTTCACTGTGCACTACTTCACAAAAGCATGTGAAGCTTTCCTATTGCTTCTATGTCATTACAACCAACCAGCATGGAAACTTAACCTCCTTACATCAGACAAAAGCTTACAGGATCAGGAAGTCAACATACTCCTGTTCATGAATCATCTTAAAGCAATCATGCAGTTCTGGGCTGAGGAAAGAACTTCCTTCCTTTTTCCCTTCTTTTCTTTCCTCCACTATCGACAATACACAGGCACCTCCTACCAAATTAGGCCATCTGGTCACTTGACAACTGTAAATAGCAAGCAGCCAGTTAACACTGTCCAAGAGATTAACAATACTACAGTACTTTCAGGTGAAGTTACAATAACCTTGTGAGCTAGTTTGGCACTTTTTTTTCCTTCATCTTAGAAGGTATAAAGAACTTCGTAGTTGTGCTCAATAGTTGTCATTAAACAAAATTCTTAGCTTAGTTTTAACCTACCTGCCTCCATCCTCTCTACTATGATATCAACAACCAGCCATATATTTAACTTGCTATATATCTGCTGTACAGAGGATATACAAAGAGCTCAAAGTCAACAAGAAATGGGATTTCTTTAGAACCCTTAGAACTGTTTTTGTTTAAAGTAGTCAGGAATCAAAAATCTGGTACAAAAGGATAAAAATACTAAACATTCTTAGAAATGAGACAGTGTAATACATTATGAAGGCTATATATTGGATTTTAAATACTAAATTAACTTAACAATGTTTATTATACTTGAGGTTACCTGAGAAATCTTTGATTTTACTTTTTTTTTAATATAGGTGAACAGAAGGTTTTTATTCAACTTCCCAAAGTTCATACTGTTGGTCAGAAGGCTAGAATGCGAAAGATTAAAGTGACTCTTAATATCATGCTTATTTACATTATACTTCTAATATCAGTATAAGTTTATTTTAGCTATGACTGTCAATAAACAGTTGTAAGTCCGCATTTACAGCACCCTCTCTCATACATATTGTATTTCACATAATAAAAGACTATTGCTACACAGGCACATTTTATAGCACAATTAAACAGTGGCCTGGTTTTTAAGAACTTTCATACAGGTAAATTTTAAATAATGTCTTCTCCCACTGTAGGAAAAAAAAATTAAACCAAAATTCACTGACTAAGCAGGATGCCAAATTCTCCAGCGTTTCCTCCACATATGTTATATTCTGTCCAAACTCATGTAGTGATTGGTATGCCATTTGTTACTCTACCATAGCCTCAAACCCAAACAGAATGCAAAGACATTTTAACAGAAGAACACAACTCTCTTTGAAGTCAGCTTTGGGATCCCAGACCCCCATTCTGGAACTGCAGTTAATGCCAGTTTGAAAATTTACAGTTTATTTGACTCCAAGTTGCCTCAAGAATAAGATGAAATAAATAGACTTCAACTTTTTCTGGACAACCCTTCTTCAGGTTATAATCCAAAAAATAAGATTAGATTGAACTCTCTACACTAGTGTTCTGCAGGAAACAAAGCTAAAGAAACTATCAGTTTCAGTAGCCTATCTACAACTGCTAGTACTGAAATTAAGAACCTCAAGAGCAATTTCTCAAAGGCCAAGCATCATTCAACTATCTTCTCTGTAGCTTCACAGCTACACATCCATGCTTCATGCAAGGCAGTCAGTTCTAATTTCCTTCCCATTAATCACTGTATTGTCTTATGCACATTATGTATCTTCCAATAATAGTATTTTTCAGTTTTATTTTGTAATGACCTGACAAGTACAGCAGTTTCATATTAATTGTCTAATGTCATTGCTGATTCAGATTTATCTCAAGAGATGCCACTTATAATGAATATAAGTGACATAAAATAGTTATACAAGCACAGATTACTGATAGTGTTTGTACTTTATTATTATAATTTGTGCAAACAACTCATTAATAGTACTTTGAAAAGAAGTGAAGGACTTCGTAAAATGCTAAGCATGAACTGCAAGTTACCAATGCAGTTCAGATAACACTAAATCCACCTCAGTTCATCTCCATGTCTACTCCACAACGTTTCTCATACTTCTAAGTTAAAAGAAACTACTGGGCAAACAGTTCCTTCCCTCTCCCCAGATCATTCATACAATTATATCCAGAAAAGTACTTCATACATAAAGTTTCTTTTTCTGCATATAACTATTTTGATTATTAACATTAATTTCACAAAACTTTAATGGCGCATCAGCAGATGTCCTTTTCAGAGGATTTCACAACATCCTATCTTAATAGTGAAGCAGAGGAAGAGCCTAATTGTCCTTAATCCTCTATTCAAAATAGGTTAGATGAAATCCTCTTTTGACTGAAGCAAAGAGATTAGTGTCACCAGGAAAAAGAAACACTATTCCCCGCTCACTCTGCCCCATATCTAGATGAGTTTAATGACTAATGAAGGAAACATTTTCCTATTTCCAAAAGGGAAATTAGTCTACAGGTAAGCGCAGAATAAATGAAAATATGTCTCTATTAAATCTCCAAATTCTTAAGCTTCCATGTGTGTAGTAACAGCCACAATGATCTAAGTAAGAAGCATCCCAGAACACACTTCCACTATACTTCAGTAATCAGACAAGAGCTTGTACAAAGAACCTTTTTTTCTTTTTTTAATACCAATACACATCTGGACCACTGGTAAACCTTGGCATAATTCTTGACATTATCAAATGACCAGCACCCAATTTAAGGAAGCACAAGTTGATTCATCTGCACATGAATGCATACGAACATATGCAGGTGGAGGAATCAAGGGGGAAATTGGAGTTTGCAGGAGAAGCAGTGTAGAACACTTAAGTAACAAAAAACCCAACCCTAAGACACAGTCATTATAGACTAATGTTCACACTCAGTTTTCTTCTTGTGACATAGTAATTTTGTTACCTAGAAGTGTTTAAGTAGACTTACAACTTCTATGGAAAAGGTGGGAAATACTTGCATCCCTATATTAAGAAAAGATGCATGCACAGAGAAATTAACATTCAGATCTGCAAAGATATTTAGGTGATTTATCAGCCTGTAGTCTTCTCTGATATTCCAAACAAAACACCCCTGACACTGACTCATTTCAGTCTCCTAGAACAATCCAGGTTAATCTGCCAGCTTCTTCCTAAAAAGAGTGCATTTTTAATGTAGTATCGAAAATGCTCAATACTTACAAAATTAAAATCAAAGTTAAATTGCAAAAAAACCCAAAACAAAAACAAAACACTTCTCAGGATGACTCAGTGTTTGTGCCACAGGCTTCTTAGAGTCATTACTGAGAGAGAAGAAAAACAGTTAGTGCACATATGATATAGAAAAAGAATTCTTGGTTTGCCTTGTCTACCTGCAACTGTTGCCATGGCAATTACAGCAGAGAAGATAATAGCATTCCAGTGTCATTCTGCTCCATAGCTCAGGATGAACTTCAAACTGAAATGTCCCTCAACAATTATACAAATAGAAATATTATATTATCCTGTGTAATGGTAAGCCACTAGAATAAGCACCATTATTCTGGAAAAAATACAATCTGCCTAAAAGACTTGCATGAGGAGAGGCAGGCTATTTTGCTTAAAAAACCAACCAAACAAAAAAAAAAAAAAAAAAAAAACCAAAAACAACCACCAAACAACGCACAGTAAAGTTGAATCCAGTTGCATAACAGGTGCTAAAACATCTGCTCAGTCTTCTCTGTGACACAGTTTTCACTTGGTTTCTGCTCCTGACACACCTGCACATGACACAGAGCAAGCATCTCACTGTCAATCACATTGGAGCTCCTCAGAAACCACAACCGTTTTCTGGTTACACTTACCCCTAGTTAGATGGGACAATTTTTATTACTCCTATCTCAACACCACAAAGAGTAGCCAGCTATGGTATTTGTGGAATGCTTTACTTGTCAGCCCAGTCACTATTTTCTGAGTGTTTGGGAGTTAAAAAGCAGACTCATTAGAAAATTCCATCCCATCTTGCCACTTTTCTTGTTTAAACTACTAGTGAGAAATGGTTATCAAAGATGTTAAGCTATAAATGTGCTACATCGTAGTTCATTCTCTTCCATTCCCAAAAACAATTTTGAAAAGGCTTCCTGCTTGCAGAACTGCTACTCTGTGGGGCTTGAGAAAAAGCAAAAAAGCAGAAAAATATTAAATAATTTTTTTAATCAAACAACATGTTATCAAATGACAAAAGCAACTGTGCCGTTCTCATCTCCGAAGAGACAAGTATTTTGATGCTAAAAAAAGCAAAATTAAAAGTTCTCGATCTATTTTGTCACTGAAATACTTCCAGTTTAGATACTCCAAAAGCAATGCTTTCTACTATCAGAGAGCATCTGATGAGTGCAGATGAGCAATATTTTGTAGTCAACAGCAACCAGCTTGTACGCTGACTTCCTGTAAGTGAACTGTTTTACATATGCAATGTCCTATTTTCATTTGTTTATTCTCAAAAGAAAAAGGAAATTGTTTTTCTCGTGTAATTTAGCTAATTGATGGTGTAGGGGAAAGGGAAAAAACAAGAGCCCATGCAATTCTTCATGTTTATTGCCCTTCAGCAGTAAATAATTGATGGGGGAAGGAAGAGCGTCTGGGGGTTTTTTTGAGCCTCAGATAATACTAAAATATCTTAAAGAGTACATTACAAACCAGGATGAACAAGTGACAAGAGTCACTACCAGTATGAAGAGCTAGTCCCATTTGCAGAAGTGCCAAATCCCGTCAGCCACAGTCAACATTCAACTGAATTAACTTATCCATAAAGCTTTCAAACTCAGCCTTTTTTAAATAACCTCCTGAAAAGTATGCAGGCAGCACTCCATACAGACATCCAGGCCACCAAAAAATAAAGAAAAAGCCAATTAGGAGAATAAAGCCATGGTGCTTGGGGAAACAGGAATTCAGAAGTTACTCATGCTGTTCGACCTACTCTCTCATGCCTTCCACAGCAGGAAGAACTGGTCCCTGCAGTGAAGCAGAGCTGTGAGATGGGAAGCATCTCAGGTTTCAAAAAAACATTGTGCTGGACAGAATTGCACAAGAGATAACAAAAATGCATTACATACCGGGGATAAACACATAAGAACTACAAGTTACTGATTCCTGACCTATGAATACACACATAGCTCCTATAGAGAACATCTGTATACAAACACATTTATGACATTTAAAACAGCTTCAGATTTTGTCCAATCTTATTTTAATTGATAGCTAGGAAGAAATATGTGTTTATTTTAACAGGCACCCTGACTCAGAAACATCTAGACAGCACTAGTTTAACACTCATCTGCCAGAGTGCAGAGAAAGCTGAATAAATACAAGCAACAGCAAGAACTGACCACAAGGGTATCCTCAAATGTATTAAACAAACTTAGGTTAAAACCAGTAGGTCATCTGAAACATTTGATAAATTGATTGTCTTTCAAGATACAAATACAGATGCTTACAATTTTGCCAACTTTCAGGTCAAAACAGTTATCAACCTTTGCTGCATCAAAGCTAGATATATAAATAGCTTAAAGCTCAATATTTATTTATGTCTACTAAGACTACATACACAAGCAAAATGCTTAGGAAAAAAAATCATCTAAACATGCTGCTGTGAGACTTGGTTTTAGGGTCTAAAACCCCCTAAATGTAACTTCCTGGTTAGACCAGTCAATCATCTTCTCAGACTATGATTAAAGTTGACCCACTTCTACAAAAGCGAAAAATAGAACACCCGTTTGTAAACTCATTTATTCCCATCTCCCAAAAAAAAAGATTTTTCAGAAATACTTGCACAATTAATAGGCCAGCAGCTTCCTGGAGTCCAGAGCTGTAGTAAATCCCCATTCTTTCTGAAAACAAGTTTTACCTACTGCTATGTGCATTTAGAGGTATTTACACAGGCAATAAACACTTAATACGCAAAATTGTTATCCTGAAGTAACAGCAAAACCTGAAAGAGGTGGAGCTGTAAAGTAGCAAGATCTCTAAATATACTACATAATACAGGCAAACCTGTTCAGTAATACAGACCTCTGACCCAGTAGCATTTACTGTCCAACCCAAAACCTGTGCAGGAGCTTTTAGTGATGAGGGCCAGCTATATTACAGGAGAGACCGCTGCCACAGGCTGAAAGATGTTTGGCAACCATTTACTGTCCAAACAAACATATGCTAAAGAGCAGCATCTTCCCAGATTGCCTAGACATATTCAAACCCACAATATACAAGAATATCCAAATCCACATTTAGCCATAAACAGCTACCGTGAATATACAAATGACGTGCACATGTTTTATTAAGGAAAGCGTTCATTTTATGAAAGATGCCATCAAGACTTGTTTCATTATTAGTCATCTTTTGACTGTGGAGAGAAGGGATTTCAGAAATCCCAAGATCAGCAAGAAGTAAGTCACCAAAGAAAACTAAGGCAGCTCCACCTATAAAGGCAGAACACATTGCTTAATGATAGCCACAGTGTCCCAAATAAACTAACTACAAAACTAAAGCTAATCTTGACTGCAGACAGTTTTAATAGCTATTGTCTGCTTGTTTCTTCTCTAAATAGTGTACTGCTTAATATTAAGATAATGAGTTTCTCTTGTTACTGAGCACACAGCAGGTTCAGCATGACACTTACAGGATAGTACATGCTAATTTTGTATTCTCTGGCTGTGAAGCTGCTCTCCCTGGGGTAGCACACATCCTCTGGGGAATACACAAACAATCCAAGGAGAAGACAGAGGAGTGTGTTGCCTGACGCAAAAGCAACATCCAGAGGAAAAGGTAATGTTTTTATAGAGTATGGGACAAAAACCATAGCACCCCCAGCAATTTTCATACTACCCCCATGCAACCATTACTTCCATTATTTGAAAAAGTAAATTAAACAAGACAACACAGTTGTCAAAATTTATCTTGTTTATCTTACTGTAGAAGGCTGATTCAGTTCCCACAGTTCCACAAGGTGGAAAAACTGTATACAAAGGTGTTTCTCTTTTGCAACTTAAACATTCCTCTACTATAGCTCACACACATTTTAAAGCAGTAAAATATACAGAATAACCTCATTAGACACAATTACAAAAAGTTACATTCCTGTATATCAGCTTGAGGGATCACAAAGGATTTGGAAAACTATGCTGAACTTCATGTCATCTGTACTGCAGTGAAAGAAACACCTTTTCTATACAAAGTTATCCTTCACCATCAGTCCTGTAAGTTATGGTAACAGTAGTGGTAACAGGAAGGAAAAGTTGAAGTGAAATAAATCCAAAGTTTGCAGAATGATCTAAAGAGGCAGAACAACAACATAAATTTTAAAATTTAGTAAGATAAAGACATAATCCCCTCTGTCCTTCTAAGAGACTACACCATTTCTTGGTAAAGAGGTATGGACTACAGTAATCTTAACAATAGCAAGAACCCTAGTATTTAACTTGTGCCTTTATGTCCTACAACAAACAGTAACTGGGAAAGAAAAGAAATGATGCAGCAGAACTGTTAGAAACCATTCTATTAGAAATCTCCATTAGTACATCACATAGCAACTGTGGGTTATCCCAAGATCACACCATAAGAGCTTCCAGCTACCCCAACAACATCTCCAGTCTACATCAGCCAATATTCTCATAATAATCCAGAGACCAGCCTGCTCTGGGAAGCTGAACAAGTCCTGGACACAGCTTGCAGAACACAAATTTGTACTGTTAGAACCTTGATCATTGAAAACTTTCTGTATAGATTTTTAAGTAAACACAAGCTTGAGCTTACTTTAAAATAAAAACAAGATGTAACTATCCACTCCAGCTCTCTCACAGGAAAGTCACTGCCTTGTCTCCCTTATTAAGAAGTGGCAAACACATCTACACGTGTGCAGCATGGCTGGTGTGAAACAGAGCTTTGGTGAACAATTAGAGAGTGATATCACTGACGTCTGCAACTGCTACTTGTGCACAGCACCCAGTTTCAGGCCCTGCATTCAATGACTACTTTTCATTTTCACTGCTGTAGATGTACAAGTGTTGAACCATGGAGATAAAAAAGGACCACAAAGAAAACACACAACACGGGCATCAGCTTGCCAGATATTAATGGCCTTACTGAAGTGATCAACACAGATTTACTTAAAGCACCTTATTTTAAAATTACCTTTCCTTGGAAGAAAGAATTCAACATTAAGACACTGAAGGCATGCAAAAGAACAAGAAGCAACAGGTGAAAATATAAAAGGTAGCCTGGCACACCTGGGCAATTACCTAGGCATAGCCTACTAGCATACATACAATACAGAAAGTAGTGTGATGTAGGAAATAGGAACCATTCCTCATATGGGATATAATAATGTTTCATTTATCTTTTAGACTGCAGTGCAGGAAGGTGGGGACAGTACACAACTTCGAAGCTCAAGTGCCTTATTTTCAGCAAACTATCTTCACATGTACACCTACTGCCGCTACTGTTTCCTTCATGTCTCATCCTTAAGACTAGTTTGAGAGAGGTAGAGATAATGTTATGCAGGATACTCTGCACACAATGAATACACCTTTCGTACAGGTTCCAGGTGTGAGCACACATAAAAAAGAAATCTTAAACTAAACCCAAAGTTAGATCAGCACTGACAGATCCCTACACCCAAAGTGATCCTACCTGCCTCAAATCTCAGCACAGCTCACCTGAGTTTTAGATATCCATAGAGACTACTGCTTCTATCTTATTATTAATATTCAAATTAGTTTGACTGTTCTTCCTCAGGGACACTTTCTAAGGATGCATATACATAGAGCTGCTTTCAGTATTCACCTCTCCATTCTCTTCTCATTCCACAAAATACTGTATTGTAAACAAGGGAATAAAATCCAGCCATTTTTCACCTCCGCTATTTTTTTTTTCATTCACACTTCAAAAAGACATACTTTAGCCTGTACCATGTGAAGATAGCTCTTGACACACACAAGATTAAGTGTATCTACTTCTGCTTGGTCAGAGCATCAAAGTTTCCTCAGTTACACTACTTCCTACGTATAGGAAAAGCTATATGTATTTGAAAATCCCAATTACCTCTCCCCACCTTTTTAATATTTCTTCCACATCCAAAAGCAGAAATTTGCAGTTTCCTGGTACTGGTGCCTCCCGTCCCTTGTATTGCACAACCCCACACTTAAAAGCATTCTGCCAATCTACTTAAACCACGATCCTGAACATTTGTTTGGGGTTCAGTGGGACCTCGCACTCACTGGCGCACTTCAACCTACACTCGCAGCAGCCCTACAATGCCCTACCGAATTGCTCTTTCGGGCGGTACGGGTGGGTTTTCACATGCGAGAGAAACTCTCTCTCCCCGCTGTACTCTCAAGTCTGGCGTGTTTGAATCTTACCACGCACGCTTACAAAAACTTGAGACTATTTCGACCATTCGTCAATGTATTTAAATTGGACAATTCCACAAAAACGCCGCTTGACTGAGACAATATAACAAGGAGAAAAGGGGTGGGGGGAACCCACCAAAAAACCCCCACAACCCCCAGACGTTTTATCTGCCCTGGTAACTACGTACGGCAGCACCCCGTGAATTACAGCGCTCTGAACCCGGGTCAAGCCGCGCCGGTTGAGAGAAGGGCAGCGCCGCGGGCTGCGGGGAGCGCACCGACCCCGCCGCCGCGCCCACCCCGCGGGCCCCC
>JAWWMO010000001.1:92675104-92715193 GCA_035047845.1 Dendrocincla fuliginosa
CTCCCGGCGCCCCCCGGTGCCCCCTCCCAGTCCCGTCCCGTCCCGTCCCGTCCGGCGAGCGGTGAGGGCCGGGAGCCACACCGGGAGGGACACGGCGGTGGAAACCGGGGAGCGACGCTGGGAACACTGGGGGAAAACTGGGAACACTGGCAAGAGTCAGGGAGCGATACCGGCAGGGCTTGGATGGAGTGGGAGCACGGAGTGGGAGCCAGGGAGTGATACGGGGAGTGAAGTGGGAGCACTGAGGGGAGCCAGGGAATGGTACTCGGGACACTGGATTGGCGTGGGAGCGTGGGGTGGGAGGGGCGAGGGGGAGCCAGGGTGTAGTGCTGGGAGCACCTGGAGGGAACTGGGAGCACTGGGGCGAGCCAAGGAGGGACGCTGCGGGGGGAACCGGGAGCAACGGGGGGATGCAGTGAATGATACTGGGAGCAGTGGGGTGAGCCAGGGAATCGTAGTTGGGGCACTGGGAGGGCAGCGGGAGCAGTTACGTGTGTATCTGTCGGTATGTGGATGTGTAAGTGACAGGCGGCGATACCGGATGCTCCCTCCGCTCCCCACGCGGTCCCGCCCGGCCCGGAGCGCTGGGAATGGGGCAGGGAATGGGGCAGGGAGCGGGGCAGGAGGGAGCGGCCGCCGCGCCCATCCGGGGCGGGGTGCGGGGTGCGCGGTGCGGGGTGCGGGCGGCGCCGGTCCCCGGTCCCGGGGTCCGCAGTCTCCGCCGTGCCGCTCGGTACGCCCTGAAACGGGGTTCGATCGGCGCGGCGCTGACGGCAAACCCCGCTCCCGGCGGACCCCTGGGAACTTCCCCGCCTGCGAAACGCGGCAGGGACGGATAAAGAAAGTTCTGTGCAGTGACTGAAGCCCCAACATTGCCGTCCTGATAAGCTCGCAAACAACAGAAATGACTCGGTGGTCAAGTTTGCAGGATTCTTATGGGTAGTCTAAGAGGATTTCTGCATTACTCTGTACAACTTAATATAAAGTCTCTAACCCAAATACTTTATCAAAATAATTTATTAATAATTTTATAAAATTCAATAATTTACTAAAAATTGTTAATTTTAGCAATAGCATTTTATGCTTATGAAAAATCCACTCTCTTCGTTAGCAGCAAGCACATAAGCTGTCCTTTATTGCCTAGCTTATGGCCAGAACTAGGCAATTTTTGCTTGTTTGGTTTTTGTGTTGTCACAATTAAGTAGTTCTCTGGACACCATAAAAGGTGCTAAACCACAGATTACCTGAATTTTTAATACGGGTAACACATGTGGAAAAAATAGAAATTATGCTTTTTACTATCATGACGTAAATACTGAGAGAAAGGACATATGACTGATACTCTACAGGTCACCTTTAATGTTGATGCATTATATACATTCAGCATTTATTGCTGGTTAGATTGCAAAATGTATAATTTAATGCACACTTAGTGCACTGTGGTCAAGGTAATGTTGTTGTTTAGACTCTAAAGTGATGTTGGTCTAAACCCCAGTTTTCTTCATCTTGGTTATGCCTAATAATTTATATTCATTTTGCAGCACCTCCCCTTGTCATGCTCCTGTTTACAGACTGAACACTTTGTAACATGGGTTTCTGTACTTGCATTTCACTTTCAAGAAAATATCACTGAAACTGAAAGGGAAAATTATTAGAGCTATGACACAACATGATTTTTTTCAAAATTAGCAATTCTTCATGACTTAACACAAAATTTTTATTATTATCTGTTTATTTACATGAACAATTATGTATTATGTGTGCATATCATCAGTCCTTAGGAAACAAAAAAACCACAAGAACTTCATTCATGAACATAAAGTGATCATTTCAAAATATGCAGTTTGCAAAGCCGAAACAGGAAACTCTTTCAGGTTTTTAGGATACATCTCTGTCTAGCCATTCCATTGTCAAAGAATCTACGGAATAGTCATATTTTGTTATATTTTTACTAGTTACTCCACTTTTATTTAAGCTGTGTCATTTAATCCATCCAGTGTTTTCAATAATGTTACGTCTTACTGGGATTTGGAATGAAAGCAAATTTTCAAATTATGGATAAAGCTGTTTTTTAAAGTTTTCTTTCATTTAGTACTTTCGGTAGTTTCTTTCATCCAAGTGCCACAACATATTTTTCCACTTAATGAATTGTCCTCTGTGCAATGCACACGCTACTTGGTGCACTCCATGGAGCATCTCTGAGGGGAAGGAAGTTCCCCTGATGAGCTGGGAACAGTTAACAGCAGCTGAGTGCTGAGCATGATCATCATGGGGATATTTCTGAGCTCCTTTCTGTCTTCTCAGCTTAGGTAACTAAAATTGGGCTGCAAGAAACATTTTCATTGGATCCAGAGCCATTGGTGGATTTAGGTCCTTCAAAGGTTGGCTGTATTCCCTAAGGTGAAAAAGAGACTGAGGCTCTTGTTCTCACTGACTCTTTCAGTCAAAGGCAGGCCACACACATCCCCTTGGATACAGCCATTTCCAGTCTACTGCTCAAGCAAAGCTGAGCCGTTTATCTGCCTTTCCCTATGCTGCCAAGAAAAAGAGAGAAAAGGAGCACAGCTGGATTCTGGGCACATATTAAGGTGAAATGCTAGCCTGCATTATCTTTGTTTTGTGCCCATATTTCCACAAAAAGGACACCTAAATGTTCAACCCAGAAGAGAGCACTGGTAGGACACCTAAAGTTAACACAGCACACCCTTGCTGACTGAGCCATGTTTGTGCAGGGAGGACTGAAGAGCAGATACACCTGACTTTTGGGAATGACAAGCTCCTCTAGGGTTAGTGTGCAACTGAGGAGGTCACACTTTTAGACTTAGGTACTTCAAATCTGCCCAAGGCAGGCTTAAGGTGCCTGAGTCCTTTATTGGATCTATCCTTAAGTGACCTGCTAAAGGTCACGTTGTGACTTAGCAGTCAAGCCAAAACAGGAGCTGTGATCATACTTGTCATGAATCTGTTCTGCCTATTATGCAATGTTTCACTTTAAGCAATTTATTAAACTAATCATCTTTGTCTTTGAATATGCTATCACATTTATTTCACTCCTCATTTCTCATTTTAAAAATAAACTAGAATTACCTGTATGCTGTCTCTACCTTTTGTGACCTAGCCATCTTTTCTAAATTTCTTGCTTCTTCTCTTACTGCAAATTAGACAGAAATTATATTCTGTTGCTCTCCCTTGCTCCTTCCTATTCTTTCTGAATGATTTCTTGTGATCCATTACTGGCTTCTCAACCTAATTCTTCCTGCCCAGCTGAATTACCAAATGCTCTAGATCTTACTACTTACCACAGAATCTCACATCCTTTCTGATTTATTTACTGTATCAGTACAGCTCTGCTTGAAACACCCCACTTGTTTAAATAGCATTAGAAATCAAGGTGAATATATTAGTGTGCAAAAGATTTACTTTCCTTATGTACAGCTGTATTTTCTATTACTTTGCAATTCTTATTGAGTTACCCTGTTTCATAATTGCAGTGAAGATGTTGAGAGACTGGTCGAAGGACAGAAACTTAGTTCATGCTGGATTCTCTTCTTGAGGCAGTGATAGGTACCCTGCAGTTTAATCCACCTCAGCTTTGGAAAGTGGGAAGGCAGGATTTAAAGATGAGTCCCAATAAGGTTCCACAGTTACCACAGGCACAATGGTGATATAGTGTACATGGATAACATTGTAGACGTCAGAGGATTTTTGTTATAGATTTTAAGATGTTTAACATCTGTTTAGGTTCCTGCTTCCTATTATGTTAGTGACTATGTACCTCTAGTAGTTCTGGCCAAAGTGACAATAACTCTTGAAAAAACTGTATGTAGGTTGTAAGAGTTGACTTGGGCATAGGTGAGAACAGCGTGAGGGAAACAGCAGAGATTGAAAGCCATTAATTGTATTCAGCTCATCTGCTTGAGAAACTGGTGTGTGCTTTGAATGAAATTGCTTATCCTGCAGTGTTTCTGGCTTTTCCCCTACCAATATTCCTAATTTGTGTCTCTCCCTCTATTTCTGAAAAGCTAAGGAAAAGAACGACTTCATTTTTTTCTTGGATTTACATCATATATTTAAACTAATTAATTTCTATTAACAAGGGGAATTTTTCCCTCAGTGGAACAGATGTTTGTGCTTTGATCTGTTGAAACAATATTTTCTCAGATCCTTCTGAATATTGTTTATGAAAAGAGATAGCAACACTAATTTTGGAGACTTTGCTTTATGTTAAAAACATTTCACTGCCTGTTGTTTGTGACAGATGTAGTTAATCTGAAGAAGAATATAATTAAACTGTTACTGAGGTACTGTGAGAACTTACCTGCCCAGAATAGATAACAAATGGAAGGTGAAGATGACGCAAGTAAAATGACCAGCATGAAACCACTCTGTTGATGATTTTAGTAGAAGTAGAGTGGCCCAAAGGACAGAGGACTGAGCACTGAAGATTGAAGATCACTATTGCTTGACTTTCTTTATCTAGATCTGTTTTTCTTCCAGAAAACATGTGAAAATGAGACATTTCTGACTCTGACCTCTTTGTTTCTAACCTCTGGCAATAATGCATAACTTCTCTTATACTCAAAAGCTAAGTGCACTGTCATTATGACGAAATGTAATTCCCACATCCTTGCTAGCAAAGGTGACCTTTGTTATATAGTATCTTAACAAAATCCTCTAACATAACAGTTTGGCTTCTAAGTATCCAACACAATCAAACAATTGAACATCAGTTAAAATAATTTGGCTGCAGTCTTCTACCAGCTCAGGCAGTTATCCACAATTACAACCAAGATTTGTTCATCTGCTTTACCTGATGCAAGAGATCCAGACCCTGGCTGCTGCAAAGTAGTCCTCTTCATCAGGAAGGTCTTACCAGTGACACAGAACAGTCACATGGACCATTTGGAAGACTTGCCCCATCACTGTGAAACAGTGTATGAATCTCATTATGGGGAAGCCCAGCCTCCACTAGGGGAAGCTTCTCCTGGGATGAAATGCTGTTGGCTGCTATGGTTACTAATGTGATTTTCCATCTACTTCCTTGTTCACTCACCTGCTTTCCCACACCACACGCAAGTACCTTAGGAGATATTTGTTAGTGGAATAGTGGCAAACCTCATTAGTGGCAGCCATGCACAATCAAAGAGAAAAATTATACAAATAAGCAGCAAATAAACAGAAGAAGGGGAAGTGCTGGAATCTATGGGTATTGTGAATAATATTCTGTCCTTGCTGCTTTGTGAACTTTGTGTTCTCTTTGCTTTGGATTTGCATTAATGTTAGTCTTGCCTTATGTCTCTATTTTACACCTCAGTGCCTCGATCAGGCAGTGAACTCCCCACAGTCAGACTCCTGTGACTGTAAAGCTGAGTGCAGCATCAGGCTCTAGATGGGGAAAGTATTGTGGCTTATTTTTGGTATCTTAAAGGGGCAAGAACATTATTTTGCTATTTCATTTTAATTTTGGTAGCACTTCACGGGTCTAGTTTTCACTTTTACGTACATTTTTTTCACCTTTTACATTTTTCTGATCAGACTGTCTAACTATGTAATAATTCTGTGCTGTGAAATTGTCAAATTCCAAATAAATTTCAGGTCTTGAGGCTGCTTTTTCCCCCCTAAGTATCAAGAAAAAAAGAGATTACTTTTTAAAAAAAAGTAATCCTGTCATATTCCATGATAATAACCAGATGGACTAGTTAGTTCATTCATCATAACATACTTCCAGGTTAGGAAGTACTTTTTGGCAATATTTTCTAGCAATAAAAGCAAGGAGCTGATCCTCCAGAAGGATAGTAAATAATAAGGATATCACTTTCTGTCTACTTTAATGTCATCTGTAAAATTACTTTTGTTCTGATGTAGCATTCAATCGAAGCTGGAAGAAATCTTGTAGTGGTTTGTTTTTTCCCACCAAATAAGGCACTATATATAGCAGTATCAGCATTCCAGGCTTCAAAAAGCTGTTCAGGTTTCTCAAGAATATCTGCTTTTTCTCCTGACTGTGTTCAATTTGTTTTATAACTGTTTATTTAGGAAGCATGAGAAGCTTCAAATCAATACATAAGTACCAGAAATATTAAACACTACAAAAATGAACCTTTTGCTTAGATAAAAATGATGCAGTGATACAGTCATCAGATTTTCCAGTTTGAAAGTTACAGCCAGCTGGAGGACACTCCTAAGAAAGGGACCCAGCACTGCAGTCGAGGGCAGTCTGACTTGTTCTGCAGAGAACTGCCCATGTACCTTTAGATCGCTCTCTCTTCCCCCTCCTCTTTGTTAGCCTGGGAAACTTCATGCTCCTGGGCTGGGAGTGGACACAGCAGTGGAGTGATTGTGGCAGGAGGGTGTCAAAAGATGGTCCTTTCTTCACCCCTTCATGCCTCCTGATGACCTCCCATAGGCAGTAGGGATACAAGTAGGATGGATATGGTCCTTTTTTTTTTCCTGTAGGTAAACCCCAGGTGACAGTGACACAGACTGCACCGCTTTCATTTCCTTTGTCCAAAAGGCATCAGCACTTTCTCTCAGATTAGCAAAACTACCAGTATTTCACTAAATATTTTCAAAATAATTTTGGCCATGTTTTCAGTATTAATGCGCTATCCCATGGCTTTTTCACCTGCATGTAGCAAGTATCAAAATGTGCTTTTATGGCCATGGCTTATTAAACTGAGAAGAAGTTATTTAAGATGCTGCTATGTTTTCCCTTACTGCAGCTATGTCTGGCTCATCTTGAGCACTGCAGAGGCTTGGCAAGATGAGCATTGTGTGGACTGGGAATCTTGCTGTGAGGGAACATGGTGAGACTTAGCATTTTGTAGATGGATTCAATGAAGTGTGTGAGATCCCTGAAGCTTTCAACCATGATAACATTCAATTCCATCATGTCACTAGCTGTGAAATCTGTAATGGCTACAGCCACTGCTTTTTTTTTTTTTTTCCCTGCAGGAGTTTGCCTGTAATTTCAATAAAGTTGCTGTTACAAGTTTGTACCCGTTGTCATTTGTATATTATGAGAAATTGCCTTAGTTAAGCAGGCAATAATTCTAGGAAGAACATTTCTTCCCAACAGAGATGTATTATCACAAACCTTTACATCTTTACAAAAGGGCTTATAAAGATAAAAATTAGAATTGCATAAAAAGACAAAAATAAAAATTATATTAGCATTTTCATTGTCTTCTCTTTCCCCTCCAAAGCACAGCCTGTTGTCATGTAAAGTATCTGTATATTATATATAATTGCAAATGTTTGAATTCCATATTCTCCTATAACATTCAACTCATTTAAATCCTCTAGAGAGGAGCAGGAAGTGGAGCTAGACTAGTATAAAGGCTAGTATTCTCTGAGGACAGAAGTATTAATTGGCAAATCTAGTTCTGGTCTCCACAAATTTTATAAGCAAGAGAAAACATGTAGCTTGCTGAGAGTGTGGTGATAGATTTGTGTGACTATGAAAGTAGCTTGCTTCCAGACACTGTGTGCTTTTGCTATACTGGAAGTTTGGGTTTTTTTCTGTGTCTTTATTTCATATAATGGACATATGGATGGCATGCTAAATAGTAGTGATGGCATCCATGCCTTGTCATGATACTTCCCAAAGCTGTCAGTTCTGAAGGGAAACCCACCTGACTTACAGCTGAGTGGGAAGGAGAGCTGGTAAACATCATCTACACAGTGTGAAAAGCCTGGTGAGGGAGAGATTTTATCAAGAGGCTGTAGTTTGCAAAGCAGCAGTTGCTTCTGAGATGTTAAATCTGTACAGACTAAGGTTGCTTGTTCTGAGGAAGCTCATGTTTCCACATAATTTGGCTTAAGTTCTGGTTAAGCAAGCAAGCTTTTTTTGATTTTGTGTTTACACTGATTTTAACCTGAGACATCTGTTGCTGGAGTAGGCTGTCCCGGTGAGGGACATCAGTGACCATCCTGTCAACAGCTGAAAGTCTCCGCTGGACCCAGGCAGAGGTTGCTAAGAGGAGATTTGACCTTCTAGTATACAGAAGTTGTGGGATGGAAAAAAACATCCTTAGCTGGGAATTATTCCAGGGGAACTGATGCTTAATAGTAGTGAACTTACAGTGGAGGTGGATAATACTACTAGAAACCATTTAAGAGGGATGTATCGGGTAGTAAGCTAAATACTATGATTAAGTGCCACCAACACTTTGGTGCCCTATGAATAGATGTGTCTACCAGGGCAGTCCTGTAGCAGCCATTCAGTGTTGACTGATTTTAAGACAGTTAAAATTGCTGTTGCTTTGCCCCATTTGAATGCTACTGCTTCTGCAAAGCTGGCGGGTGCTGGAAAAGAAGGGCTGAGGTGTGACAAGTGCATGATTTGTATCCTCCACAACTAGTGCTTTAACATCCCCAGGTGAAAGAAGAGAATACAAATTATCTTACTGTTTGAGTATGCTTCTTTCTTTTGCTTCCTAAAATAATTGTTTACTGGCAGTTTACTGCCTAAAATTAGGCCATCATTACAAATTCTCTTCAGTGTTACTGCAGAAGGATGAATGTAGCTGAATTTTTATTATACATAGGAATGCAGCTGCGATTCAGAGCCACATGAAGTATGAGTGCTGTCCTGGGTTGCACAGGCCTGCCCTGGCACATCTGAATCAGGGAGCATATGTGCATGTGTGACATTCCTAGAACTAATCATACTGGCAGAATGAGTCCTCAAATGGGTATTGATTTATAGCTGGATATGGGAGAGTTTGTTCATGTTTTCATAGAGCTGTAGAAATTGAGTTCTATCAATTAGCAACCTCTTTGCCTCCTCTATACTGAGAAGTACATGAACAAAGAGGAATTTCAAATTTTTGCCTTAGTTTTCTATATTACGTAGAGAAGGGAGTAAGGGAAATGTCAGCTTTTTCCACTCTTCCCTGCTGTGCCCTTCCTCCCCCTTTGGAAAGAGTGGCTCAGGTTAATCATCAAAGGCAAGATATTAAGGGAAGAATTCGGTAGTGGGAGAAGTGATTTATGAAGGCTTCCGTGCTTTAAGGTCATGAGTCAGGGATTCCTGCATTGAAATACTTAGCCCTTAGGCTGCCTTCCCATCTTTGCGTGCTACTGTGTAGTCCCATTGACGTCGCTGGAGTGGCACGTGGGTAACTGGGTTGCTCCTCATCATACATTATGAATCTGAATGGCTTCTTAGATTTCTACAGAGCTGCTTCGAGGGTGGGGAGTGATGACAGGGAAGAGATAAACAAAATCTTACAAAAAAATCTGACCAAGTCTTCAGCAACTGCTAGCCAGACAGAAGAGAGGTGAGGGGAAAGAAGTAGACAGAACAAAGTGGGGATGGGTATTTGGTAGCTCTTATCAATTAATTCCTGACATAATAATCTCTAAACGTATACGCAGCTACATGCATACAAACTCCTTTTTTCTGTTTAACATTTTGATTACAGTGAGGCCCTTTAGTACTAGTCACTCACTGTACAAACACACACACACACACACACACAGAGTGATATAAAATCATGGCACCTTTCTAATAACGCATAACCCAGTGGCTGATGCATTTCATGCATGCATATATAGCATATATACAGAATGATGCAATGCATACATATATGAATTACATTATTTGCAAAGATGAACTTGCAGCTAAAAAAGAATTGGAATACAGTAACTGAAACTGTATTACTACACTGTATTACATATCCCTTAAGGGTTACAGTTATGGGACATAAAAGCTAATTTTAGTCAAGAAGCGGCATATGTTGCCTGAGATCCATGAGTAGACTGCTGCCAGAATCCTTTATGGTAGTGAGCCTAAAGAGAATTTGGATAGCCCCATTACAGCTCTGTAGTTTTTAGACAAGCTCTTAATGGCACTGAAACCCTGGATAATAAAAGCATTTGTTAAGTCATAGACTTTCTACTCAGTCTCATACTCAGCAAGAAAAAGAAGGCTGTGGGAATACTATGTTACATTCAGAAAAATTTTAAAAGCAAACAAACAAAATTTTATCTCACGATTGTGCATCTGGTGGTATCAGGATATATTTAGCTGTGTTTATACAGAAAGTAAACAGGTAATTGGACTGCAACAAGAATCAGTGAAGTACTCTGATGGGATTTTTTAAAAAAAATATTTTATTTTAGAGTGAAAGCATGGTTGGACATTTTTACAGCATGAAATTGGAAACTGCTTGAAACATGAGTTGGTTTATTTTTGTGTTCATCACATAAACAAAATACTGTAAAAATAACTTACTGAATAATGCAAGAAAAGAACACTTAGTAATAAAACTATAGTCATGTTCAAAGGACTAAAGAAGTATTGAGGTTCTGTATATGCATATAATGTTACAGAAATGCACCAGAAAGCCTAGTCTAAAAGCCTGGATTTTTATTTTTTCCTAATTGGTGGACAAAGAGCAAATAGTGAGACCACCCTACTTTCATTACACCTTTAAAGATGCTCTTATTCCAAATACTCAAACATTATTACTTGAAATAGATACTACTTATTGCTGCTTTTATTTATTATTTTTGCTGAGAACATAACTGTGCTTCCTTTTTGCCCAGCAATTTTCCTCCTTTTGTGATATAGTGATATGGTTCTGCATACTGTCCTTCACTGTACACAATTTCCAGGTGTTCCAGCCAGTACTGACAAAACCTAACATGTCTCTTTTTATATAGCCTGTTATGTTTGTCAGGAAAAGGTGAAGACAGTGAACTTTCCTCCATGACTAAGGTTAAAAAAGTGCTTTCTGATGAAATATCCTTTCCTATTTCAATAAGCTTACATGTTACTCTTCCTATGCTGATAGGCTGCCAAGGCTTTTTTATTAAAAGCTAGAAATTTTGGCATGGTTTCCTCTCCGATCTGAGTGGATTGTTCACACATCTGATGCAGGCACATATGAGGCAACCAATTTATTATGCTTGAGTTTTTGTGTTCTTGACATTTATATCTTAAAAATCAAACTAGCCTGGATCTGCACAGCACTTCTTTGCAAACATGAGGTGTATCCCTGCACACTTCAGTTACTTAGCATGGGTAAGGGCAAAGAGCTGTAAAGCAGCATAACCACACTCTTTTCACTTATATGTCATATTTAGAACACTGAAGATGTATTTTTTCTGATAAGGAGGTATCAACAATATCATAATTTTATGTCCGTCATTCTCAGATTACTTTTGTTATGATCTGTTTCAGGGTAAGATTCAGTGCCAGCCTAACAAGGGGGAGGTGGGGGACTCCAGTTGTAGCAACTGCAGAAAATATCAAATACCCGGCTAATTATTTGTTAGCTTCTGTTCAACAGATGAAGAAATTCCTAGACTGTCCTAAACTACAGTGGTAAACTGAAATGGGAGGTGAAGGGGAAGTAGGGGCAATCAGATATGTCAAAATGGATTGACTTCCCTAAATCTGTCCAGTAAAAGTCATCTTTTGTATCAGCAAAATAATCTGAAATGTTAGGTAACAAGAAAGAAGACCCCCAAAATTCCTCAAAAGACCATTCTGGTCCTATTTGTGGAAAAGGATTATAAACAAAAATCTTTTTCCACAGTAGACAGAGGAATGGAGTGACTTTCTAGGATGTTCTTAGTTTGAGATCACAGCCTTGAGAAGCATTACAGATCCAGGAATAAAAGCACAACAAAACTTTTGGCCAGATTTACAGAATCACTTACCAAATGTAAATCTCTGATGGAAGGAAACAGTAAGAAGGGAAGAACAGTTTCCTGGCATCTAGCAGGCACTACGGTCCCTACAAAAATCATTCTTTGTTTTAATATGATTTATAGGATGCCCTCAGGATTGATTATGCTAGAAAATGTTATACTAAAGTTGTGAAGATTCTCATGTAACTGGAAAAGGTTCATATGAGTCTATATATTGGGGCCAAGAAAAAGGGAATAAGTTCTATAATAATATTCTAGGAATACAGATGGAATTGTATTAATCCTGAATGGTGTTGCTAGTGAAGAAAGATCACTGGAAAATGCTACTGTGCTTTGTCCAGAATGAATATAGTACTCCTGTTTGGAAGAGACAGGTGTAATGATAAGCAGTTATATAGCAAATTGGGTGTCAGATAAGAATATTACAGCATACAGTTAAGAGACAAAATTCCGTTACTTTTACAATCTTTTACCATAGTTCCATATGTGATGCTACCAAGGGTTTGCCAGTGACTGGAGCTAAAGATACAAACAGCTGAAGTGTTCTCTGAAGAGTAAAGGTGATCAGTCTTCCTGAAGAAAACAGGAAGATCAGGATAATACATGTTTTTTCAACCTCTGAGCTCTCATTGTGATGAGGCTTTGTCTGTGTTGTATTTGAGGCCCTGTATGAAAATCTCTGGTTCGGGAAAGATTTTAGATATTAGAGAAGGTAATCATAAAAGCAATTATTTTCCAGAAAAAATACATTTAAAATATAGTTCCTCTAGGGAAGAACATAGCAAATGTATAAATGTAAAGGGCAGATAGTTTCCTTTCTCTGAAACTTTATGTGCAGAAAACGTTTATTTCTGCTCATCCTAGTTTGTCTGATAGTAATTCCATTACATCTAGATATATTTGTATCCAGTTTTGTTCCTACTGTTTCTGTGGATTTCAGAGTAAGTATGTAATTTTCACACATTCTGAATTCTTTAATACCCTACATACTTAGATTCAAGAAAGGATTAAAACCTGGGTTAAAAACTGGCTGGAGGAATGGGCCCAGAAGAGCCATGGCAAATGGAGTTAAATCCCACTGGTGGTGAGACACAAGTGGTGTTCCCCAGGGCTCAGTTTTGGGGCCCATTCTGTGTGACATCTGCAGTGACAACCAGGGCGAAGGGATAGAGCAAACCCTCAATCAATTTGCAGATGACGCCAAGGTCGGGATTTTGGATCTGCTGGAGGGCAGGAAGGCTCTGCAGAGGAATCTGGATAGGCTGGATCCATGTGTCAAGGCCAGTGGTATGAGGTTCAACAAGTAGAAGAGCCAGGTCCTACACTTGGGTCCCAACAACCCCATGCAGTGCTACAGGCTTGAGGAGGAGCAGTTGGAAAGCTGCCTGGTGGAAAAGGACCTGAAGGTGTTGGTTGGCAGCGGCTGGACACAAGCCAGCATGTGCCCAGGTGGCCAAGAAGGCCAATGGAATTCTGGCTTGTATCAGCAATAGTGTGGCCAGCAGGAACAGAGCAGTGATTTTCCCTCTGTACTTGGCACTGGTGAGGCCACATCTTGAGTACTGTGTTCAGTTTTGGGCCCCTCACTACAAGAAAGACACTGAGGTACTGGAGTGTATCCAGAGAAAGGCAGTGGAGCTGGTGAAGGGTCTGGAACACAAGTCTTATGAGGAGAGCTGAGGGAGCTGGGGTTGTGTAACCTGGAGAAATGGAGCCTCAGGGGGGATCTTGTTGCTCTCTACAACTACCTGAAACGAGGTTGTAGAGAGGTGGGAGTTGGTCTCTTTTCCCAAGTAACAAGTGACAGGACAAGAGGAAATTGCCTCCAGTTTCACCAGGGGAAGTTTAGATTGGATATTAAGAAAAATTTTGTCACTGAAAGGGTGGTCAAGCACTGGAACAGGCTGCCCAGGGATGTGGTTAATTCACCTGCCCCAGAGGCGTTTAAAAGATGTGTAGATATGGCAGCTGGGGGCATGGTTAGTGGTGAAGTTGCCAGTGGTGGGTTAATGGTTGGATTCAATGATCTTAAAGGTATTTTCTAACCTAAATGACTGTATGATTCTATGATTATTAGACAACCATTTTCTTCAAAGTAACTAATTTGTAGTGTTTCATGTTGAGTCCGTGAGACCAGATGTACCAAACTCACAAATTTTGTTTGTGTTTCATGTATATCACTTCAGCTGTATTTGACTAAAAATAGATCATTGAATTCAGTTCAGAAATTTCTGCTTGTTCACCCAAACTACAGCTTAGTGAAACTGATTTAAAAATATGCTGGTGGTGCCAGCAAAATCTCAGTATCTTCACTGCTCTGCATACCACTGAGGTTTTCCCTTTTTTTTTTTCTGTAATTTAAGCTTTAATCACTTCTCCATATCAATCTTCTCTCAGTTTGATATGATTTTATATGTTTACCAGGTTTCAGTTGATGTCATACAGGTCAGAGACTCTTCAAGAACATCAGGGGAACAATCCTTGCCTGGAATTTCATCAGATCTGTATGTCTCTGTGCACTTTGGCTTAAATAAAGAACAGTTTAACAAGTATTCTTTACCATAACTAAATATGCCTTGTTTAATAAAGAAAAACAAGAAAGCTACTAGTGCAATTACTAACTTTGTTGTGGGTTAATACTCTTCCAGTACCCTGTTGGTCTACATTGATAGGGAGCTAATTGGTTTATGTGCTAAGAAAGCTGATTATACTGCACAGACAGAGCAGGGGGAGGGTCTGAAAGAGGTAGAAAATACATAGACCAGAAGGGTCCCCTTGTGGGAAAATACCTATAACCTGTGCAAAATCTTCATTAGTTTAAAATCTATGTTGCTCTTACATAACTCCTTGCCCATCATGCTCCATTACTTATAGATGCTACAGATGATGTGCACTGCTGTGTTATCTTCCAAAGAAAAGGGCACTACAGGAATGAGAGGTGTATTAGAGAGGCTGAAGTCACTGGGACTGAGCATGGAACACAGCAGCCTGAAGCACAGAGAGAGAGAGGGAAAATCATGGACTGTAGCCAGTGAAGGCTACAGGTAGTGAGGAGAGGTCAGAGTTGTAACTCACCTAGTATTTGTGAGAGCCAGACTCTCTCCTTTCCTTGAGCTTTGTTCCCCTACTTTCCTTATAGACAATTTGGAAAAGAGTAATTCTGTAAATGCCTGAACAAGCAGGACCAGGAACTACTGTTCCCAGCAAAGTCCTAGCATAACACAGAAAGAAATCAGACATACTTTTGCAGCCTAATTGAGGTAAGGTCCCCAGGAAGGAATTCTTAAAGCACATTAGACCAGACACTCCACAAAGAGGAGGTCTAATACATTTATATCTTAACCATTGCCCTTTTGCAACTAAGTTTAGTCTGTCAGGTCATATCTAGTTAAACTATGAAAGAAAATCAAACACTGTTGCTTCAAAGGCAGAGTGAGCTTCAAACTGCCTAATACATCAAGCCAGAAGAGCTGACATGCAAATTAAGATCCAAAACAGTCACTCTTTAATGCTTAGCCAGGTGCAGGCAAGATCAAAGGGGCCCCAAAAACCTTTGAATTTATTGAAGGGAAATTGGAAAATTTGTTTAGAGCTTATAGCAGGGCAGGGAGGACCCTGAGTAGAGACATGGACAAAACTGCAAAAGATGCAGTGATAAAAACCCCCCAGTCACCGTTTTCCTCACACAAATGAAATTTCTTGGTCAACATTGAATTATTAAAATTCTGAAGAATCTTTGATTGACATCTTTGATATGGTGATGAGGTCCCTCACAATCCATCTTCAAAGTTACTCAGAGTATAAAGGACTGGGATATGAGGGTCTTTGGATACCATGGGCCATAGGCTCTTTCTTTTTGTTGATACTAGATGTCCTAGGGAATCAAATATTACGTCTGAAGGTTGCCTAAAAGACTGTTTTTAAAAATTGATAGCCCATCAAGAGAAAGACTCAGGGAAATAAGATAAATATTTTTGGGTTATAGAATACCCAGATTTTTAACCACCTCCTCAACTGTTACAGAGCTCAGAATAGGTATATTTTGCTTACTGTTTCACAGAATCACAGAATATGCCAAGTCAGAAGGGACCTACAAGGATCAGTTTCCTCTAAACTAACAAAGATTTAATAAAGTTTGTCTCAAGCAAACCACTTGTATCATACTCTTGTGGTTTTGGATTTACTAGTAGAACAGTTTCAGGAGTGAAGCAGCACTAAATTTCTAACAGGGTTGGACCTTAAAACATTAAATCTTAAAATCTTAGGTGCTAAATCTTGGTGTCTTCCATTTGGCATTAGGCAAGAAAGCAATAGATATAAAAGTGCTTTCTCTTCAGTATCTTGTTACAAGAGCATGGGTTAAAGAACCTAAATAAGGGTTTAACTGGCACTAACACAGGATATTATACTAAAAATACTTTCAAAAATGCACTGAAATTTGCTAGGGCACTTAGCTTTGTCTCTTCCAACAGTGTCAACAAGAGCACCAGAACTGTTCAGCCTCAAGAACAGATGACTGAGAAGGGACCTCATCACTGTCTGAAGGGAGGATGTCAGGAGGATGGATGCAGGCTCTTCTCAGTGGTACCAAGCAATAGGACAAGAGGCAACGAGCAGAAACTGATACACAGGAAGTTCCACCTGAATATGAGGAAGAACTTCGTTACTGTGCGAGTGACTGAGCACTGGAACAAATTGCCCAGAGAGGCTGTGGAGTCTCCCTTTCTGGAGATATTCAAGAACCAGCTGGATGCAATCCTGTGCTATGCTCTCTGGGATGACCCTGCTTGAGCAGGGAGGTTGGACCAGATGACCCACTGTGGTCTCTTCCAACCTTACCCATTCTGTGATTCTGTAATATTGTAATGCCTAAGAATAGGCTTTTAATGGAAAAATTGATAAATCGATGAATGTAACCAATAGTTTTCATCCAAATCTGCATTATATAAACTTTTATTTAACATGAAAGGACTAAGAAAATACACTAGAAATTTTAACAGCTTCCTAAAATATTTGTCCCTTTTATCTATAAAGAGGAAGTTTAATGTCCCACTTTTTTTGTTTTGGTTTGGGGTTTTTCTGTACCATTGGGTGAAAGGTATTTTGTCTTTCTTGGCTTAGAGCACCACTGTGAGGCAGAAGACTTTTCTCCTCACTTGCCAAAGGAAGCTCAAAACCAAACATATGTGGTTTATTTCATGTGTTGTTCTAAGTCTTGATTTTATCTCAGACATTCCAAATGCTAGTGTACACCATGGCATGAAATCTAGGAGTGCAATTTGACTAAAGTTTTAGTGTCTGCACTCTAAGAATCTTCACCTGAACAAAATGTCTGAACTCCTACTTTAGTCAATGAAGAGCTAATCAGGGCAGGCAGGATGCTCAGGGAGGCTTTCAGATGACCAGATGTGTTTCCCTGTAGACACTTGTCTATAAGTGGACATTTCTACTGTAGATGCCTACTGGGGAGAAAGTAGAACTAGGCTAGGCAGCTTTGAGTGCAGTTGGGTGTGCTGATATCACTGCATCCTGGCTGAGTCTGTCACAATATTCAGCAACAGCCCTTCTTGGTGTGTCCTGTGGCTGATGGAGAATGGACATGTCAGCCAGTGAGTTCGTGATTAGTGTGGAAGTTGCAGTGGCCTTACATCACTTGTGGCACAAACATTTGGGGTCTGTAGGTAGCCAGAGCTCATCCTCAGAACAAGGTGGTCACAGATTGAGTACTAAGTGAGGCAGATAAAGGAACAAAACTCTTTCAGGAAATATTCTGGCTATTACTCCACCCTCTGTCCTATGAGATAATATAGATATAAACAGAGTAATTCAGACCAGATCCCATGGGAGTCAGGCCCTGAATTCCTTTGGGATTTTGTGTCCACATGAATTATTACAGGTTATATAGGAAGCCTCTGAGGTAGAATATAAACGAACTGGGGAATCTCACATCTTAGCCTAATGTTCTGACACCTAGATAATAAATGTTGAGATAACTCATGAATATTTTTTTATTTTTCTGGAGTACTTTAAAACACTTCCTTGAGATTTAGAAATAAATTGGAACTGGCTGTTAATTCTTTACCTCTGTTTTCATTGAATCAGGAATGATTTTGAATTCTGCCATTTCATTAAGGAGCACCTGTCACAAAAGAAGAGACAGAGGGGTGTTACATGCAGTTTGTGCCTCTGACTAAAGATGTTAAATTTGCTCCATCTAGGAAAAATTGCAACATGTTCTATGCTGGTTGTAGTGAAGGTACACAGAAAGAGGATGCCTCTGGCTTAGGCTGGGATGGGCATGGGAAGATGACTGTGAATGGAATGTGTGAATTCAGTGCAGTCGAGGATGACATAGGTGGCTTGTGAAGTAAGTTTATAACATGTAAGGCAGATGTCAAAAAAGTTTCATGCTCATAGCCTTAGAATGTGCAGCAATGTGAAGATAGATTGTGATTTTATATCATCTGTTTTCTCCAGTGTTGCACAGTACCTGAGGTGCCTTCCCCCTTCTATTGCTAAAGGTCTCCTGTTGGCCCTTCTGGACCCTGTTTTTCCCTTCCAGCTGGGTGCTCCTGCCCCCAGGCTGCCCCACATCCCCAGTCCTTTACTCCTGGCACTCTGCCGTGGTTGTTCTCGTGCTGTTATTTCCATGGCCTCACCCCAGCAAACCAGCTGCTGTGGTGGTGGTGGGTTCTCCTGGGGAGCAACCAGCACTGGCCAAGACCGACCCACTCATGCTACTCAGTTGTCTCCCACCCCTCAGCTCTAGGGCCTGGCTGACTCAAGGAGACCCGTGATGGACTGCACAAAACTTGCCAGCTGGTGAGCACACAGCACAACCTAATCAGTGCTGACAACATTATACACAGAAACAACAAACGACAGGGCCTGGGGCAGGTCTTGAGGTCACCCAGGGCATCACTGCAGGGAAAGCAGGATGGTGGGTGGCACTGGCTGTCCAGGGTAGGATGCTCATTGGAGGATCTGCCATCCCTCCTTTTATCATCTGGCTGCTGGGAGCTAATTTTCTCTCTCTCCTCAACTTTCCCCTTCCCAAAAAGAAACATTCAACATGAGGTACTGTAACCCACCAGCTGTGAATAATTGCCCCTGACAGTAACACTTTGTGCATGTGAACCTGTCTCAGTATCCTCTGTACAACAAATGTAATCTATGTCAGATTAAGGGCTTTGGTCAGTATTCTTTGATCATGATACTTTTAATGACATATTGATGCCCTAACTATTGAGAGTGAAAACTATTGCTTTAAAATGCCTCATAATATATTTTTTTTCTCTTCTCCCCCGCCCCTTCCGCCCCCCACCTTTACATGAATGCATTCCTGCCCTCACAATTGAGTCTAACAGATTTCTGATTTTGGTATAGGAGAAAATACCATCTTCACTTAGCATTAGGAACATGGATTTCCATGTCTTCAGTTACAGGAGAACTGTATATATATAGAACATACAAAAAACTATTATTTCACGAGTTGCTTGTCTGGCTGATATTAGAAGACCAAATCTATTGTATTTGCATTCCTGGCATTGCCTCATAAGAATCTAAATCCCAAAGGAGTATAAACCTGCAGGGTAAGTATAGGTTAAATCCATTTTCAAAGTAACTTCATGCTGTCAGCACTGATTTTTCTATTTACTTCAGACGTTGATAGATATTTAGATCACTTGAGATTGGATCTAAAATAAGTTTAATGTGATAGAATCTCTATCATATGCATAAGAGGTTATTGCCAAAAAGTCTTAGACCAAGGAATCTTGATTTTATCTTCTCTATTAATTGTGCCTTTTTTAATATATATATATTAAAGAGAGAACAGTTATATTATTGCTATAGGCACATGTAAGCTGGGCCATTGTAATGGCTGAGACCAATCATATTTCAGATGGCTAAGATTATTTTCCTAATATTTGAAAAGTATTGTAATAAAAAAATATGTAATAGATGATATGCAATAAAATAGGAAATAATCACATCTATTGTTGTGTATCTAATATTAAATATAAATATTAATTAAAGTCAGGTCCATCCTGTACTATCAAATATAAAATTACATTTGTGAGAGTGGTGGGTTTTTTGAGAGCCAGTATGTATTGGTTATTTGGAATATTGGTTTTAAGAAGATAAAAAGATTGAATTCCTTCATCCATGAGAAAATTTTTCTTTTATTGGAGTTATTTTTTTAAATTTGCCATACTCATTGAAGACACTTGAAATCCAACACAGTGGCAAATGCAACAAAAATAATTAATCATCTCACTTTAAAAAAGTAAAATTATTTTAAGTCTTTTATTCTGCCCACTACAGCTGATATGCAGCTGCCTCGCATGAATAATATTCTATAGGCATCTGTGGCAGTTAAAAAAATCTTGGAATTATGAAAGCTATGTGTGAGAGTCTGGAAAAAAGATATTACTGGCTTGAAACAACTCTGTGCATGGGGAATGGGCAGATTGAGTTCTGCCAAGGTGGAATGGTGCTCTGCCCTCATAACCCCACCTCCCCGAGAGCCTTCAGTGCAGCTATGAGTCACTGGCACACTGGGAGCACTGCCCCACCCCACACCCCCTGGAGCCCCAAACCCAGATCCCAAACAGATATTAACCACTGGCACCCCTGAAACCCCACGCCACACCCCCTGAAGCCACAAACCCAGATCCTGAATGGCTGGCAGACCAGAAACCCCACCTGGGCAGGGGGTGGCCACAGGAGTCCAGGGCAAATAAAACCAGCACCACAAGGCCTCCACATGGTCACGGCCCTATTGTCCTTGGATTTGTGGTAGCTGGTTCTGTGCTGGACCTAAGGCAGGAGCTATAATTCTTTCTCTCACTCTCACTCTCTCTTCTTTTTTACTTCTTCTCCTAATTCTCTTTTCTCGATATTTGGTTAACTTAAATCTGGATGGGTTTAGGTTAATTGAATGTGTGTGTTAAACTTTTGCCAAGTTTCCTTATTTTCCAAAGTTTGCCAATAAAAGTGTGTTATTTTGAACCCCTGAGAAGCGTAGCATTTTTCCTGTGTGCAGCCTCAAGGTACAAAAGAGCCAAAGGCTCCTTTAATAAATCCATCAGGCTGATTTTTTGAGCCCTACATCTTTTTGGCATAAAACCCCTTCGATGAACTTGTGAAGCAACCCTAGGGTCTATGCCAAAATGGTGCAACTAATGGTGTCTACTAGTTTATTTTATATAATGATGCAATGACAAGTGACAATTTGACCATACATTTTAACTGAATACTTATTTTTACTTGTAATTCATATGACTACCCAATTAAGTCTTTGAAGAACACTATTGTATAGAGCAGACTTTCAAATATTTACTCTGCTTTAACTGTATCTTAAGGAGAATTTTTGTATCTTCCATTTTAATTTATGCTAAATATCAATGTATTGCCTGATGTTTTAGCTGATATTTGCCACTTTGGCCTTTTCCTAATATAAATTTTGTTTTCCTGTGTATCATACAGATTTATGTTCTATATCACTGAGCTGCATAGAATCATACAGATTTATGATTTAAGTATTTGCATGTCACATACATAAAAGTTGTTTTACTGATCAAACAGCTGTAAATTATAATTCTCTGATTTAAGGCATTCTACTTATGCTGCAAGTTAGTGCACCTTCATGATATCCCGGTGCAATTTTTAGTTCTTTGCACCAAGAAACTCTTGGTTAACTTAAACAGTAACACAATTCAAAAAAATTACCATAAATCCTTGTAACTCCTAGTTGTAAAGCTGTGTTGCCCTGGAATACTACTCACTGTAATCAAGTCATAGAATCACAGAATCACTGAGGTTGGAAAACACTTGAGTTCATCGAATCCAACCACTAAACTGGCACAGCCAAGTTCGCCACAAAACCATGTCCTTAAGTGCCACATCTACATGTTGTTTAAGTTCAAGTGTTTAAAAACTTGTTTTAAATTGGAATACAAATTATTTTACAGTTATAATAGCATACCTGTTCTATACACATCATGCCACAGAAGCATCTCAATTGACCTTTGCAATGCCTTTGTGTGAAGGTGATTAAGAAATCATAAATGGAATGTAAAGGAGGAATTAAATTAAGTGTTCAAGACGTAGCTCTGCTTATAATAATTTAACACATGCTACTAGTGACAGCCACCGCTAATCTTGATATTAATTTTATATTCACATGATATGGTTGTCTCTTTCCCTCTTATACATTTTCTCTGTTTAGTATGTGGATAAATCCGATTAACATAATTTGAGCACTCAGATAGCACTTTGCAGGATCAGAAGCTGGTAGAAATGTAGATTTTCTACGGCAACAGGGCCAGAAGGGGTTCCCCCTCTTTGTTAGAACTTTTAGGTACAACAATTACCATAGTAACAGTTATGGCCATCTTCATTTCAGTTCAATAAATTCAGTGACATGCATTCAATTTGCTAACATGGAATGGCAGGACTAGAAAATAATCCTGTAATTGAATTTGTAGATTTTCTTCTTTGAAATATGGATGCTTTGCTACTCATTTATTGTAAATTAGATCCAGTGTAACAAACTGAATCTCAAGACGCTAGGAAGGACTAAATGTAGTTTTTTCAAAGTCTAAATTAACTCCTTGAATTGATTTGTATTTGGCAAAATATTTTGTCCTTAGAATATGGTTTTAGAGGAGAAATAGAATGTATTTTTTCTTTTTCCTGGTGCACAGTGGAGAATGGTCTGCAAAATTACCATATGCTGTATTTTTTATCTTTGATATCTTTTCCACACTGGAAATTTTTTAAAGGCATGCAGCTATGCAGACATCTATAGTAGACAGATGATACTTTTAACTGTGTTTCTAGGTAGATGAGCAACAAGAAAGCATATAGCTCTTATAAGAGTGCAGGATCTCCCTGGGGTTCCACAAACTCCTGTGGAAACTGAGAGCTAGAACCTGCAGTACTGCTATTCCTTCAGAGAAGAGTATAAAGTATTTAACCTAGGGAAACTCCTGCAGATACTTTCTTCCTTTAGTGGAAGGCATTCCCATTTGGGGAATTTCCACCTTGTCTTGTGAGTCATCTGTGCTGAGTTAACAACTTGTTTCACCACATTTACAGTGACATTAAATAAGGTCATTCAGAAAGTGTAATTGTACAGGTGTTAAGCTAAGTTAACCCTGATATATTACAATATTAAAATATTCCAAATTTAAGAATTGTCACTAGTTTACATTTTAGGACAGAAAACTAAGATCTCTGCTAGATTATTATGCAGAAGAACTGTGTAATATGCATTACATTTTTCTCTGATTCTAATAATAAAATACAGTTATTCTCACTGGTAGGCTTTGTTTTGTGTATTTTTTAGAGTGAAGTAAGTCTTTCTGAGTAATGTAACTGCCCTAGAGTTGTGTGTCTGTGTGTGCTCATGGGGCCAAGACAGGAAGGAACACATATTTCCGAAGTGGATTTAATATGTCGTCTTCCGCAATACATAAAATAAACATAGGTTCTTACAGAATAGTATCATAATAGTTGTGGGAAGATGTTCAAAATCAATTTAATGCAGAACCTTTCTTATTAGTTTCAGACTTGAAGCAGCTAGAGCAGGACATTTTCATTTTGTATGAACAATTTTCATACTAAATGAAAGGAACTTGGATCAGTACTTCCATATTAATAGATCTTGTCCGTCAATAATAGATACCTGTCACCCCTAGCAGTTAAGGAATCCTAACTGGTACTGACCGTTTTCAGATTTGTTTCAAAATGAGACTTAAGCAAGGGTTCTTCTGTTGGCAGTTTGAATAATTATTTGACTTTACTCAGTTTGCAGATGCAAACAGGCATGTCATAAATACACAAGCTTTTTTACAGCATGTTTTATTAATTCTTTAAGTCAGAGATTGTTCATCATCTGTCAGAGGCAGATTTGTTAGGATGGGCTAAAGGACTTTTAAGTTCTTTCTTCTCACAGCCTACCCCATTAGTACTGTCAGTCTTCATCACACTGGTGAAAAAAAACATTTCTCCCATAGCCACATCATGACAGTTAAAACCTATCCATACCAATGCCTTGATTTGCTCAAAAGACTTTTAGTTTCCAATTAAAGCCTATTGATACTTTTCCCAGTCTTGCCTTTGTTCTGTCAAGACAAAAGCATGACTGCACTTTACCAGATAAGTAGTTTTTAGGAATACCAGAAATACACTGCCTTATCTGTGGCTGAATTGTGTGCTCCTGTTTTCATAATTCTGGGGTGACAGAGATGTCTTTCTGTCTGCTCAAATTCT
This sequence comes from Dendrocincla fuliginosa, assembly GCA_035047845.1. Lineage (NCBI taxonomy): Eukaryota > Metazoa > Chordata > Aves > Passeriformes > Dendrocolaptidae > Dendrocincla > Dendrocincla fuliginosa. Next base: position 92,699,048 of record JAWWMO010000001.1, read on the forward strand.
AAAGAATTCCTGGCAAATGCAAGCGTATAACTCAGAATCAATTTTGCAAGCATTCCCACTGTTCTTGGACTAACTGTGGTGGTGTTCTACCAGCACCAAATCAGTACTGTCAGGGAGCAGCAAGGGGCAAGCTGCAGAAGGCTATCTATAAGGACAAGAATGGAGGGTGGAGTCTCCATGACACTTGTACTTCAGTGGTACTCCTTACAGAAGGACTAGGTCACAGCAGTATTTTGATCAACCAAAATGACCCATATCCTTCCTTTGCATACAGGATGAAACCTATGCTGAAGTGCATGGAATTGATTTAGGATTAAATGAAGACTGTGAAACAACATGAGTTAGAGTCCCAGTGCCATAAAAAGTTAAGATCAACTTGTGTGATATGTACCTAGAGTCTCTGTGGCAGCAGTGGTACATTCCCAGGAAAATGGTCAAGGACTTTATAAAGGCGGCTCTCAACCATGTGAAACAGATGAGAAGCTCTCTCTAACAGTAAATAAACTTGCTCATCTTGTGTTTGAGTCATCAAAACTAGTCTGTCCGTGACATCTAATTCAAGGTCTTTTAATTCTTTGCCCATATTCTTGCCTACTTTTCCTATTAGTGAAACCTAACAAGAATATACAAATAAATAAAATAATACGTATCCAGAAAACTGTATTCCTATTTTTACAGGAAGAATCTGACAAAAGGATTTCTTCCTGAGCTTTTATCTGCAATGGTATTTTTATCAGTCAGCTTTTTTGCTTTTTCTCATGCGTGCACACAGCTGCTGTTCAGAACATGAAAACTTCAGATCTTAAAATAACATTTCATGAATGTTATTCAGCACAACAGTCTGAAAATTCATGTGAGAAGAAATACATTTTTAGTGATGCTGAATGCTGAGACATTTATGCTATGGGTTAGCATGCATGTCAAAAGAAAGCTTTGGGAAAAACAAAAGATTGTGCTTTTTGATTTCTGAGGAATTAAATTATTATTAATGAACCCACATTTTTATATACCAATGTACATAAAAGAATAACACTGCCCTAGCTGTAGAGACTAAAGAGAAAGACCATAAATCTTGTGATAGAGAAGCTGATGAGGGTCTTAAAGGACGTATCCTGCGACTACTTTGCAGATCTCAGGGCTAATATAAGGACACAGTATTTTACAAAAAGGAACTAAAATACTCCTCTCTTTCCTGACTACTTCTCCAGTTGGAAGCCATGGATGTTTTTCAGGCAGAAAGCCTTTGCCTGCAGGGGAGCATAGGATTATAAATCTGTTTTGCTGTGAAAAGCCTATGTGGAAATAAATGTTTGCTAAAATTTCTCAAAATAAATGGTAATGGATTATTATAAATATGAATTTAAATTTGGTTTGTCCTGATCGCATCATGAACAACAGAATCTTACAGCGGAAACATACACAGAGCAGACTGTCCAGATGTATAGCAGGCTCACTGAATGTAAAGGAAGTTTGCTGTCAGGAGTCCTCAACAGTATCAGCAGTTTGGGATGTGACCAGCACGTAGCCCGCGGGAAGGGGGAGTGTGGCTGCTGAAGCTCACTCTGCTTATGTCTATGCTGTGTAGATACAGACCAGCTACACATTTCTGTGAACTCTGCTGAGGGGCATGTAGCTGCTTCTCAATGCATGCAATACACAATTCTCTTAGCACTGTGCTAAACCTGGCATTATTGCTGCAGATGCTTTTCTGGCCAGAATTCCTGGCAAGAGTTTTAAGGAAGAGTTTGCTTGCAATCAGCTGATACAAGAATATAATAAATGATTACTTACAGCAGAGAGCACAGTAACCCATTGTCTAACTGTAGTGGAAAAAAAGATGGCATTTGTGAAGAGAAACTAAGTATTACATTGTGATGGTTCTTTATTGTCAAACGTTTAAAAAATTAAAGCAAAGTACAAATGCTGTGGTTGGTGATGTTGCCTTTGACTGGTTTGTTTGTTGCTTTTTTTTTCTTCCAGTTAGCATTAAGCTATGTCTTTTAAGTGTAGGAAATATCATTAAAATATTGTTTAAAATTATTATAGATTTCATTTTGTGCATCACTGGTGAAAGGCTGGATTTATCTATCCTAATAGGCAGTTTTTTGGTAAAGACTCATGGTATGAAAATAATTGCTTCTGAATACATAATTTTTAAAAAGTGCTTGGCAAACCAGACATCACAGAGACTTAGATAACAAGCACATACTGAGGCCTCTCCGTGGTATGGTCTGGGTGGTATCAGAAGCATGTGCCCACACTCTGGAGCTCTGAGTTCAGATATCATTGAATGTGGGCAGATTACAGTAAGATAGATACTTCCTCCCCCTATCTGTCTGTTCTGCTTCTTTCCTGAGAGTTCGTATTTCCATGATAAGAGGAGGTAAAGAGCCTAAAAGCGCCTTTAAAATTTCATGGGCTGAAGGTGGAGAAGGTGTCTGAGGTGTCTGTACTCCTTTGTGAAATGTGTGTCACTAGACAAAAGGGAGGAAGCAACTGAAAACCAAACGAGTTCTGAAGTTCTACACAACCTTTGTTTCCACTCTGGTACAAGCCAGATAGATCCTATTTCATTTATTATTAAAACTCCTACTGAACTTTTGTGAATTAATATCATGGAAGAACATATTTTGTGTAGAAAAACGCCGTAGAATACCATTGAGGAGAACATGGCTGTGAATGACAGTTGGGAGTGTTTTTATTTCATCTAAGTTTGAAATAGGAGAACTGGATAGACTGCTGAAAGCAACTCTAGCAATGCAATATCCAGTATCGGGAGAACAAAATCCTTTTGTTTCCTGACCTCGGCCTCATCAAACAAACCAAGAGAAAAGTGTTATTGAGCCCGAGGAATCTGTTTACCAGAACAAACACTGAAGCTCTACGATGGCATCTTACAGCACAGAAGACATTGGAACAGAGCAGATCTATTCTGGAAAAGAGAAGCAGCAACCATGCACAGATGGCAACAAAGTCGATGGAAAATGAACTTGCATGACCTACAAAGTAAACTGTCGATAATTTTGATTGCTTTATTTAGCTGACAGCTGTACCTAAAATGCATCTCTGTTATACTGACATTAGATGTTTTAAGGACTCTTTAACTTACATGTACATTTAATTCTGTGTGAAATGGTCAAGTTAAATATGCTTGTGCCTTCGAAAATGCATGATCTGGTTGAGTGCCTAATGGTGAAAAATATCTATCCCAAATTAATGTTAATTTTTTATATTGTAGAGTTAATGAAGCTACAGATCCTCTTGCTGCAATAGCAAAGACTTTCTTTAGTATTTGTGCTTTGTTTTCCCTACCAAACAGGCTTCAGTATATGAATATTGTTTTATTCTATATCTTGATATGCATTCTCTGGTATATATAACATCATCTAAGCTATGTACTTTGCCTCTTGACTGGATGATATGCTTCCAAAATAGGAAAAATATAGTGTATCATATATAATGCATTCTTATATTAGATACTTTTATTAATTTATTTGTATTGACCTTTATGAATTTTGTAGCATTTATAAGCATTTTTGAATAGAGATTAGTGTAAGTAACAGCAGCCAAGTGAATTCTCTATTTTTTATTCAAAATCACTTCTGTTACTAGTAAAAATATAAATATATTAATTTAAGAATGATCCTACAAATTATTGTCCAAGATATTATGAAGATTTTTCCACAAGTTAATTAATGTTTCTAAGAAGTATGTACAAGAAGACATAAGACAGAAATAAATTTTTTAATAATAGCCTTTATCTTAGTGAAAAAAGCTGCTATTAATTACAAGATGGAACTTATTATATGAAAGCAGTGATAAACTTTGACTTTTCATAGATCCATTTCATCCAGTGGGTGAATTACACACACCAAAAAATTACCAACTTCAACAAAAGATATACCATAAATCATACGACCCTTCCTCACACCTGCAGAAAAGAGTTGGGTAAGCAGCTGAACCTCACAGGGTGTCCCGAAGGTCATCGTCTCACTCTCAGGCTCCTGTGCACCACAGCAGTGAAAGCAGGTGCCCTGCACACCACGTCGTGTCCTCCCTAGTGTGACGTTGTGCATCTTTGATTTGACATAATTCCTTTGGCACGCTTGACAGTGTCATGTCCTCTCATGCACTTCTCTGCAGCTTCCTGAAGGGTTAGGACATGATGTGTTGATAGGCTCAATGGATCAATCCACTCTAAGCAGCACGTGATTTTTCAGGCATCTAAGGAGACATAGGTGTAAAGTTTTGTGTTTCTTACAGTTAGATCTGACTTCTGCAATCCCTTTTTCAGTGTCTGAAACCGAACATCCTCTTGATATTTAAATTATGAATGTTACTGTTGCTCCTGACCAGCACAGATATCACAAGCTGAAATCTTGGATACCTGCTAAAACAGCACTGACAATTTGTTGGATTCTGAACAAATTTTAATCCTACAAAATTTACTTGTGTTTGTTCTCCTTTCACAACTTGTTCTCCTCTCCCCCTGCTACTGAGTCCTGTTATTCTGGATTATATGTGGCAAAAGAATGCAATGGCAGATGGGGCTGCTCCATATTTAATGCCTTCAGGGAGAAGAAGAACACAAGGGCATGCAGAGCACATGTGTGGTCCAACAGCAGTCTGTCAAGGCAAACCCTCAGAAATGTGGGAAGTTAGTGCCCCAAGAATGACTCTCCTGGTGCAAGAAAGCTCACTATTGTCTTTTGAATTTATGAAGCATTCAATCTGCTATTTCATAAATCAGAGATGTTGCTCAGGGGGCTGAGGAAAATTTGGAAGAGAAGGCAAGTGAAGAGGGATACCATCAGCTCTTTCTGTTTCTCCAGTACGGGGAGATGATCCTGTGGATAGGCACTAACTATACAGAAAGTAGATCACAGTTATATTGAATCTTAGAAGCTGTGCTTCAATGTGGTCTATGTACTCATTTACAGAGACCCTGAGAGTAGCACACCTTTTTATAATGACCTGCTTTATTATGTTCCTATATCCCTTGTCTCCAGGTGGTGGTGTGTTGTTCACTGATCAACAAAATCTGTCTTTTATCGTAAAAGCAGTGATTTGACTGGTGAGACTGGGTAATGCAGAATCCTGAGCAAGCTGTACAGCTGGAAGACCTTTTCCCTTTCCAACAGATGCTTCTCCAACCTTCACAGCAGTCTCACTATAATGAGAACTTTTCCTGGACCTCAGTCTGCTCTGTCAGTATAGATTCCCTTGCTGGGAAGAAAGAAAGGGACTTACGTTCTGGGCCAGTCATGAGGGCATGCCATGTATTCCTCCTTAGAAGAACAGTAGTAGAAAGGAAAGAAAGGCATATGTCTACTGCAGCACAAATTATTTTTTTTAACAGCTGAGATGATTAAGTGTGAGCCTGCAGACCTGAACTGCTGCTGTGGCGTCCGACTGAGCAGACCAGGAAAAGCTCTGAGAAAAGCCCTGGAGTGTGCGTAGAGAAGTTGGTTTGGTGTCTGGACAAGTCAGAACTGTCTCTAGACTGTGTACGAACAGCAGCAGTCTCAGACAGCGGGCAGAAACCACGAATACAGTTAATGCATGCTGGACAGCACGGCAGAGCCGAGCAGCCCTCTTCTTCCAAGTGAGAGCTGCAGTCTGCATTCGAAAAAGACTCATACAGGCCCTCTATTGACTAGGGAGTATGTGCCCTTGTCCTCGTCGCTGCTGATGTGCAATCATCACTCCGGTTAGCTGACAAGGTAGCTGATGACGGCCCCGCAGGCAGAGCCACCGAGGCTGTCGCAGAGCAGCCCGCCCGAGGGAGCGCGGCTTTGGAACAGCGCTGCGTGCCCCGAGCCTTCTGCAGTGACACCTGCCGTCCGCTCCGCGCCTGGGGATGGGCTCCAAACGCTGGTCGTCGCAAAGAGATCTGATCTTTAGCGTTTAAGTCTTTTGAAGACCCAAAAGATCGGCCTGCTGGCCAGATAATTTCAAGCGACTATTCCAAACAAACCTTTATGTTCTTCTGCCATCCTACCTATAGCAAAACTAATATTAACATTACCGATTTTACTGTTTCATGCTGACTATCAGCAGCAGGAGTTTTTTAACACAGCTTATTGATAAGTTGCTGTGTCAGAGAAAAGGTCTCTGTCATCAAACTTGAGCTCTGACTTGTTTTAATGTTGTTCTGCTCTCCACAGCAGCAAAATATTATATTCAGATCCTGGTGATTGTTTTACCAAATGTTGTGTCTCAGCATTTGTGTTGTACTTGTCCCATTTCTGCTCTGGTATTCTTCTGTTCTCAGGTTGCAGTTGTTCAGCTGCATCATCTGAAGATAGCACGGATAGAAATATAATCTGGAGAGCTCACCAGAGCCATCTCTCCCAACAGTCTGTAACTTGTTCTCATCATGCAGCCAAATGACCTCATTTTTTTAATTAAATTCCATTATAGAAGGCCAACTCAGGTTTAGACATCAGAAATCCAGAGTTTGCTGATTATTTGCCCTTTCCATCATTTCCTGCTGAGAGCTGTAGTTTTAAAAATGTTAACTTTCTCTGAACAACTTTGCCTATTTCCAAACAATAATGAATTTATCCTTAAAACGGAATGGGGAATTAAAATGATAGAAAAATTATGATTACCAGATGCACACAATATATTAGTTGAGGCGGTACTTATTAACATAGATAGTTCCCTTATTGCATTAATTTTACATGAAGATATATAGAGTCTGTCATCTGGAATTATAACTACATTGACATACAACACCTGGAGTTACTTCTGACAAGCATAAGCCTCCAAGTTTCCCCAGCTTCATGCTGCAACAAGCCCTGGGCACCCAGTAGCCTCCTACCTATGCCCTGCTTTCATTGTAGAAGTAGGCAACGTGGTGTCCATATGTGAGCAATGCTGCAATCACAAGTAAACCTGGTCCACTTGCAGTTGTGCTGCAGCAAATGCCAATGGATAAGTATAGGTAAGGCTGTAATACTGTGGTACACAACAAAGAACATGTATTTTCTCCTACTTACCTAGTCTTTAAATGAGTCAACACCAGTGCAACACAGGTAATGAGTACGAGCTAGATAAATGCACTGGTGGTGTTGTATTGTCTTTGTTAAAGAATGGCTATAACTCCCTATAACATACCTTACACAGTAACAGCAGATGGAAATTGAGAACCCTGAGCTGAGGTTGGATGCATGGCAGTACTCCTGTCTCACACATGCAAGGTAGTCTGTAATTATATAGCCATAGACTTTTTTTTTTTCCCAACAGATTCAGATATTGTGAAGCCGTCCCACAATAAACATGACTACTTTCTCTTAGTATATTATTAGGCACCTGGAATCCTAAGTGCCCAAAACTGAATTTAGATGCCTGACATTATAATAGACAATTCAGAAAAACTTATGATTTTCAGTTAACACCGATTTTTAAAGTATTAGCTCATGTAACATCTGTTGTTGAAATTCTTTCTCTATTCAATAAAGAAGACTGTGACCTTTCCCATCTTAACTGTTTGTTAAACAGCTTTGTCTGGTTTCTCTTGTGTTTCTGTCCAACAGAGGAAGGGACTGGGAAATGAAATGAACTTGCACAATTTCCTGGACTGGACTCTGCTTTGTTTGCTTATTTGATCGCATATTTAGTTGTCTCATAGTGTCCATATAAGGCAGGATGATAATCCTTGCCATGCAGTCCTGTAAGAAATCAGAAACAACTGAAGGAAAATTTCATTTCTTCAGATTACAAGCACCTCATTTTGGAGAAGGATATTGTTAAACAAGATTATTAGAAGACTTTTACACAAAGATTATGCCACTGTTATTACACTCTCTCCCTCATAAAGTAATAGTGATAAGTGTAATCATAATCCAGTGAATTCCAATTTTCATGAGAGAAGTTATTATTTCTAAATTATCTGGAAAATATTTCTCTGAAAATAGTTCACTATTTTCTCTTATACTGAGAATAAGAGGGTTTTCTGACTTTTAAATTACATATTGGCATTTGAAAGATAATGATGACTCCTTTCTTCAGGAGGTTTAAGAAACCTGAAGAATCTGTTCATAACAAATATATGCTGCTGGTGTGCCTTCTAGAGAGGTGCTGAGTTTATATCCCTGTCTTTAAATAGAAAGCAGTCAAAGGATAATTGCAGCATTTAAAAACACTGAGAGCATTCCAAGTAGGAAGGAATGATGGTTCCATGGTTAAAGTATAAGAAAAAGAGAATATCTGGGTTATATCTATGGACTGGGCAGATATTTCCTTTAGAACCTTGGGTAAAATGCTTCATCTGTGCCTACATTTCCATATTTTAGTTTGAATAAAATGGGGATTCTAACCCTTTTCTGCCTCAGAGAAGGCTAAAAGTATTTGTGCAGGGACAGACATCCTGAGATGGAAGGTGTTATCTGACTTATTATAAATGGCAACACAGGATATGGCTACATAGGCTCTCAGTTAAGAGCTGATCTAATCATCCAGAGGAAACCCAAGAAATAGAGTCAACAAACCTCATTCTCAAAGGCTCCAGTTACTATCTGATTGTATCTCTTGTGTGTATTTATGTCTGCTTCTGGGAGCCTGATTCTGCTAGAATATGCTTTCAACTGCCACAGATTTTCAGGAGGGAGGAAGTGTTGAGATTAATTTCTAATGCACCAGATATTACATGTAAAAAAATCTTTGAATAGTGTGACACGAAAGAAGTTACCTATGGAAAAACTACTGTGCCTCAGGACAATGAAATGCTCTTGCAGGTAGGAACCGAACATGAGACCTAAGAACTGGCAGATCTTTGCGTAGATCCTTTTGTGTAGAGTCCCTCTATTGCCAACAGTTCAACAGTGGTAATAATAAGCTGTACTTGGAAATTCTATAGCTTCCTCTAATCTGAGCATCTGGAAGCAGGTAATGTAGGTTTGAATTCACAGACATTTACGAGCCAAAAACCCACCAATTTTTTTAACAGCTACGGAGGCACATATTCCTACATCCCTTCATAAATTCAGGCCCTAAAAGTCACTATATTAGACCAATTTATTGCACCTCTTAACTTAATAGAATACAGTAATTTTTTAACCAGGCATAGAAAAATGCCATATTCATTAACGTAGATACAAGGCATATTAATCATCAGGCTAGAATGTGGTAGGCAGGAAAACTAGGAATTGTCCTTATTTTCTTGAGACAGCTGTGGATTCAAGTTTGTTTATATCTTACCTTACAAATATATAGTATTATACACAGAGTCCTCCTAATAGTGTGAATGAAGACGGTAATCTTCAAGAATTGTAATGGAAAAAAGCTCAGGCTGATAAGAAGTGGACTTTAGAGGGTGGATGATCAGCTTCATGAATATGAAGAATTCACTAAAGTGAATAGCAATTTTTCTTCCAATATTTGTAGAAAGATGAAGCTCAAAATGTATTCTGAAGGTGATATTGTTACCTTGACAGTCATTTTAGTCTGGAAGTATGGTACACATTGTTACAAAGTGACTAATTGCTATACTCAAAATAAACCTGCAGGAAAGAAAATTCAAGTGTTTCCTTCTATTTTTAAAACTGTTTATCCCATACATTTAGCACAGCTAGAGACAGAGCTAGTACATAATTTTCTTGACTAGTTCATTGGAAAGGAAAAAATTAGCATCAGGATAAACTCTCCAAACCCTGAGAGAAGAGCAGAAAAATGAGTAAACACTTTAAGAAGCATTAGAGAGTGAAATCTTCAGACTGACTCCTCAAAGAGTACACTGTCAGAAAACTGCCTAAATATAGTTAGTCCTAATACAATCACAAGATGACATTTGCTTATCAGTTTATGAATATTTTTGACATTTAAAACAAAAGCAGAGGGAGAATTGGTTCCTCCTTTGCCAACTGGTTGATGTCTCCTCTCCCCTATGATATAAGGAAAAACCCAAACTTCGACCTTGAGGCTTTCAGCTCACACAGATGTGAGAGTTGCTGCTGGAATGAGAAATATATGCCTGGGGAAATAAGTAAACAAAGTAAGGTTATTAAAATAAAATAATACTTTTAAAACCCCAATCCAGACTTTATTGCTTTATAGTGAAATTAGATAAAATATTGCCATGAAAAAATATTCAAAAACTCCAATTATTTTGTCATTCCTGCTTGCACAGTATTGCCATGGTCTGTAGAGCTTTATTATTGATTTATACTGTATTGAATGAGTTATGTTTGCCTAGTGATATTATCACATTTATAGAAATAATTTCCTTACAAATACATTAGTACATCTTTTTTATTGACTACATGCCATTTTTTAATTCAGTGTCTTATTTTTGTAGTTTCCCCATACACACCTTTGTCTAGGGCTGAAAAAGATCAAAAGCATTTGCCCTAAAATACTGAAGCCAGATATGGTCAAAACTGCTATTGAAAATCTGATGAAACATATATGTTTGTAAATATTAACTCATTTTTTTTACAGAGCTCCCTTCCAAAATTATTGCTCTGCTTTTTAAAATTGAATAGTTGTCACAAAGTGGCTTTAGCTTTCAAAAATATTTTGACAGTATTTCAGGAAGTTTTGATAAAATAGAAGTGTTCTTGCAAAACATTTTCATGGAATCACTTTCTGGCAGAAGATGATTTGATGTGATCTCTTTACTGAAGCTCCATATGTGTAATATGACTGTGACGGAATGGACAGCAATGGGAACTAAGAAAATGTCAGGTAGTTTTACTGAGCCTGTTGGAATGCCTTTGCTGGTTGCAGCTGTACTATTCTGTAGAAATATGTATAATGCTGTCCAATCCCATGTGATCAAGAGCATTTAATATTGAGTGGGCTTCAATGTGTGTGTGTCTGTGTACTTTCATGCTGGAAAGCAATCCTGTTTATGACTAAGAAGTACTGGAATGATAAAAATGAAATTTATCAGACAGCCAAGGCAACACCAGAAGAAAGACAACTGTTCTGAGATGCAAAACATCAATAATACTTACAGTTTATAAAATAGCTAGTATTCATCTATATAGCTAGTATTATTTATCTAGATCCTTCCCCTCTAGTCAGCCCTAGCGAGGCCACATTTGGAGTGCTGTGTACAGTTCTGGTCTCCTCAGTACGAAAGGGATACAGAGCTCCTGGTGCTGGTCCAGTGGAGGATGACAAAGATTATTAGGATATTGGAACATCTCTCTTACAAGGAAAGGCTGGAGGAGCTGGGCCTGTTCAGCCTTGAGAAGAGACAACTGAGAGGGGATCTCATCAATGTTTATAAATACCTGAAGGGATGGCGTCAAGAGGATGGAACCAGGCTCTTCTTGGTGGAGCCAAGCAACAAGACAATAGGTAAGAGGCACAACTTGGAACACAGGAAGTTTCACTGGAACATGAGGAAGATTTTCTTTACTGTGCAGGTGACTGAACACTGGAACAGATTGCCCAATGAGGTTGTGGAGTCTCCCTCACTGGAGATATCTGAGAACCATCTGGACACAATCCTGTGCAATGTGCTCTAGAACGACCCTGCTTTGAGCACCGCCTACTGTGGTCCCTTCCAACCCTCCTCATTCTGTGATTCTGTGATGTCAAATTGTTATGTTATTGTAAATATTGACAAAAATCACAAATAAAAAATGAAAATGTCCTTATTTTTGCTCTTATATAGTTTAAATCATAGTTTCTGGCATCCCTTAACTATTGGGAAACACGGGCTTCTTTTTTGACATGCACACCAACCCAGTAGGCTTTCTGTAAGTGTATGGCATTATGGAGCACATTTCAGGCTCCTCAGTCAACGGAAGAACAGCTGAAGTGAAGAGTTCTGAAAATGGAGAGGTGGTAGTAATATTGAACATCAACCTACGTGAAGTAGGTTGCAATGCAGAACTAACACATGCAGGGGGTTAAACTAGATCAAAGTCTCTCTTCATCCGAGCCCCACTTGTGCACAAGGACAACATCTATTTGAAACCAAGTCACAGAACATCTCCCTAAAACATATGGCCTTTCAAAAATTTTATCTGTGGGCACCTTTAACAACCTTTTAGTACCACAGACTCAGCATAGCAGGGCTCTAGGACATTATGGGGTTGCCAGTGTGGAAAATATATGCTTAGGTACAGAAGCCAAATGGTGCTGAAGCCAGAAGAGACCCAGCTGCTGTACCTCCAGGGCTGCCATATGCCAAGTAAGGCACAGACAGTATCCTTCACTGTCTCCAGACACTATAATTCTTGACATTGGTTATATGACACATAAAAAAGTCTGTCCAGCACAGTGAAATGCTGGAGCTGTTAACATGATCCTCTACTGATTTTCGTGTGCCTCACAAACAGCTAGAGCTATCTATTGTGTGTGGCCTGTGGACATAACCAACAAGGAGTTCAGAAAACCAGAGCAATTAACCCTCAGGATTTTTTGTAAGGGTAAGAATTTTTTCTTAGCATTATTGCTTAGATTTAGGCAGCTTAAGGCCAAAACGGACTATGATGGCCTCCAGACTGATCTTGTGCAGAACATAAACACAACTCAGTAGCTCCCGTGTCAGTTCATATCTGGTGACTAGGCCTGTAACAGAAGCCTGATTTAAAATGTTTCAGATATGGAGAAAGTGCCATGCCTTTAAACATCTCCCTCTATGGATTGAATATCCTTATTTTGGCAAGCCTCAGCTTCCATCTCCTGCTGGATCTCAATGCATGTTCTTGTGTTACAATGCTATTTACTATCAGAAATATGATCTTTAGGTAGCAGCTCTGAACACAAACCTCTTTAATCTCCTATGGATGAACCAATTTCTTTGTAAAACATTGTCATACTTTTAAAAGCATACATTTAACTAGGCTAACTGATGAACTTTCTATTCTATGAAAAATCTGAGCAGCAACTAATTTTTTTTATTGTCCCATGCTGAGAGACCAAGCAGCAAGGTGAACAAAGCTTATAGCTACACAGTAAGGAAATAGTTTATGTTTTTATTTTCTCATTTTTCAATGAGATTTTTTAAAGCTGATTTAAGCAATCATAGTTACACTGGAGTTGGTAAAAGCACAATAAGCTGCACGTACTAGCAACCTACCTTATCAGAATTAGCATTTCTAAAAGGATTGCAGGAGTAAGTCTTTCCATTAAGAGAAAAGCAAGGTGATCTGTGAGCAGTAAAACTAATGAAACTTAGTTTCCTCTATTTCCCAGGAATTTGCATGTCTCCTGTCTGACTACTTTCTGACTAATTTCCACATTATTTCCAGAGTTCTCTGTCCCTTACACCTTCAGTTTCTGCATCATCCATCAATCAGGCTGGGCAAGAAGTAGATGGTACTGTAGGCAGCTCAGAGCTAACCTACCTGTTCAGGATGTGCATACTGATCAGCTGGTTGGCTAATAGTAAACACAACAGGGAGAACTAAGTTCTCCATACCCTTCTTTTCAAGAGGGCACTGACTTGGGCCTTACGCTCTCAGCCAATGAATTTCATAAAATAATTATTAATATCCTTACAAACTCTGTCCTTCTGCTAAATTTGTTTAAATTTAAATTTAAATTTTTAACTCTTGGTGCACAGATCCAAGAGTTATGAGGAGGCACTGACACACGGAGTAACTGCATCAGCAACACAGTTACTTAGGAAAAATAGGCTTCAAATGAAAGAATGCATTCCCAGTAGTGTAACAGAATGGTTGGCTATTACAGTACTTCAGAAGTATAACATAGGGTGTGGCTGTGCTGAAGTTAAAAAGATAATGTTTGTACTTGTACTTCTGCTTGCAGAAGGCACAAATGAGCACATTTCAGTGGCATGTTCTCATTGTGCTGCTCCGTCACGTGTTCTGATTTCAGAATGGTGACACAATTGCCATAGTTAAAATTACTGGCGTGACCAAAATGGCTCAGTAATAACACTTAAAAGCAGTAATAGGATATTTGTGAGTGACTGGATTCCCTTGGAATGTAAAGGTTCTGTAAAGGAAAACCACTTCCAGGTATAATTTGCCAACATATTTTTTTTTTCATGTGAGCAACCATATTTGCTGCTTGATAGTTTGACACCTTCCGTGATGAAATCTAAATCTGAAGTGACTGTCAGCAGTGATGAGTCACTGGCTCTTTGCAGGGCAGCTGTGTTTACTTTGGGTGGAAAATGGAACAGAAATTCCGTTGCTCAGTAAAAAAAAAAAAAGTCATGCCATCTTTTAAATCTTTCTTTCAGAATTATTGGAGATGCAGCTTACAATTCCCTTATTCATGGGGGATGAAGTTCTGGTAACTTTGGAAGTTTTGAGTCCTCTCTTCTCAAAAGAATCTAAAGAATGTATGACTAAGATTTGAAGAGTTATAATGTGAATAACTATGAGAGACTGTGATGGTTCTACAGTATTCCAAGTAACAAAAACCCCATACCTCCCCAATGTGTTTCAGTTCTTGGCTTGCCATTGTGATTTGTTTCTAGCAGTAATAGGATGAGCTGTTGTTTACATCTATAATGTTTCCATAATGCAAAGCCATGTGTATGTGCCTATAGAAGGCATACACACAAAACTGTGGCTGCAGAGAGACGATGAAGCCAACAGGGGCTGCCACAAAGCCATGTGTTGCACAGCAGGAGTTAATTTGTTCACAGTCAGTGGTGCACCAAACCCACCCGGCTGCTGCAGCAGCATTTCAAATCGCCTCTCAAGGGACAGAGCAGAGATGGGATACACAGCGCTCCAGCAGCGCAGGGAGAATAATTATTCGCTAAGTATGTATTTGGGGCCAGACCCAGCTGAATCTACTGAAGAGAGGGAAGACAGACATCTTGGGACATCAGTGCCTGTGTTAGGGAGCCGAGGAGCGGGTCAGGGAGAGCAGTGCAGGCCTGCCATGAGCACATGATGTCCACAGGGCCTGGAGCAGCGCTGGGATGTGTGGATCAAGGATCTTCACATGCTTGTCCAGGTCTGCGTTTGTGTGGAAGAGCCACCAACACGCCTGGACGTCCCGGGGCAGCAAATCATGGGAAGTGTGGCCACTCCATGGCTGGTTCTGCTCTGAGACGGAATACGTGAGCCTGATCTCCCCACCAGTAATTCATGATGTTCAATTACTTCCATGGAGTTCAGGGGCAAAAACCTGAGATACTTCAGGGACCTTTAAATTTAGTAGGCAAATTTCTAGTAAAAATGTGTAAGAAGCTGAAACCAAACATCCGTCTTTAACCTTTTCTATAGTTAGCCTGCTGTGTGAAATACAAGGTACTGATGTAACTGGGTGACATTTAATGGGTAAATAGAAAGGAGCTGAGGTTTGATTATCTAATGGTTGTTCTGTGTGTACGTTCCCTGAGTTTGTACTTCAGAATTCCTGTTGCACCTGTCTGTGTTCCTTGTGGGCATCTGCGTCTTATGTTTGTGATGAAGCGATGGTTTCAGGAGCAGCTGAGGGGTTGTTTATGTTATATAATGTCTGTACGATGAAAGTGCACTTATGTGCACTAATGTGGGATTACTCTGCATCCCTGTCTACACGGTGCAATCCCACGCCTGAAGTCTCTGTAAACCTTCTATCAAGGACTGTTTTCTCTTCTGCCGTGACGGCCTTGGAAGGCCTCTATCCTCCTCAAAGACTTATGCCGAAGTGAATCTGTGCTCTGATGCACTGTGACAGCAGAGCTGGAGGGACAGCCTGGCGGCGTTTTCCTGGCGGGAAGGCGCCGTATCCCGGCGGGAAGACGCCGTATCCCGGGATGGCTCCGATCCCGTCCGATGGATTCGCGGCCGTTCCCGCCGTGCCCACCTCCCTCCCGGCCCGCGCGGGGCGGCGCATGCGCGGGACCGGCCGCGCGGGGCATTGTGGGCGCTGCGCCCGCCGCTGCGGCGTCCGGCGGGTGCCGTTAAAATGGCGCCGTAGGCGGCGGCGCCCGCGGGACGTGCCGGCCCCTGCGCTGCCCCCAGTTCTGCCCCCTGCGCTGCCGCTGCTCCTGCCCGCCGGGCCGCGCCTCCTCCTCCTCTCCCTCCTCCTCTCCGCCCCTCCGCCATCCCGCCCGCGCTACCTCCCGCCTGTCGCGCGGCGATGGCGACTCCGGACCAAAAATCCCCGAACGTTCTGCTGCAGAACCTCTGCTGCCGCATCCTGGGCAAGAGCGAAGGTAAACGCGGTGCCCCCGCTCTCCGCGCCGAGCTGCGGGGCGCGGCCCCGGCCGCG
>JAWWMO010000001.1:92716101-92728615 GCA_035047845.1 Dendrocincla fuliginosa
GGTGGCTCCGCGGCCCCCCGGGCGCCGGGCCGGCTGCTCGGGGCGCTGCCCCGGGGGTACCGGGGGGTACCGGGGGGTACCGGGGGGTGTGGGAGGAAGGGCGGCCGGGGGCGCCTTGAGGAGCATCCGCCTGTGCCTGCCCGGGTGGAGGCATTGGCGTGAGCCGGGTCCTCTACAGGTCCTACCTGCCTTGATGCTGCTGTGGTCCTCCAGCGAGGAAATGAATCTCTTGCCTGTTTGCGTAAGTTTCTCCCTTGCAGTCAGGGCAGAGACTGTTTTTAGTAAGCAGTCAGAGGGTGGAAAGGAAGACGTGCATCTGCTGAGTCTCCTTTTGAAGCCGATGTGTTTATAAGCATTGCTCACTAGACAAATTCATTTAAAAGCTTTTATTATGCCTGTTTTCTTGTGTGAGAGATGACTGTCTCCCTCCTTAGCAGTAGTTGTGAAATCTTTTATGTATTCTTTTCTCTCTCCATGCCATCTGACAAGTCCTTCCTGCTTACTTATAGCTGTTTCCCTGACAGTAACTACTAATTTTGAGCATTGATCTATTGTAAAGAATTGGGGTCAAAATTACTAAAATGTGACCTATATATGAATTACTGCCATCTCAGGAATCTAGAAAGTGAGTAGCAAGGTGCAAATATACCTGTCTGTCTCTCAAACTTTGTTTCTGTCTGTTGGAGACAACCCGTGGTGATCTCACACCCTATCCCTGTCTTTGAGCTGGAAAGATATGGGTTTAGTGGGTGAACTCTTTGATAGATAAGGAACCAGCAGGATGGCCACATCCGAAGAGTTGTAGTCAATGTCTTGATGTCAAAACAAAGATCAGTATAAAGTGGTGTCCCTCAGAGGTACTGGGGCTGATGCTGATCAGTATCTTTATCAATAGCATAGACAGTGGGACTGATTATGCCCTCAGGAGATTTGCAGGTAGCTCGAAGCTTAGCAATGTAGCTGATACTCTGGAGGGAAGGGATACCATGCAGAGGGACCTTGACAGGCTTGAGGAGTGGGCCCATGTGAATCTCAATGTTCAACAAAGCCAACTGCAAGGTCCTGCACCTGCGTGTGAGCAATCCCCAGCGTTGGTACAGACTTGGGCAGTGAATGGAGTGAGAGCAGCACTGCAGAGAAGGACTTGGGGGGTTAATGAAAACTTGGATGTGAGCCGGCAGTGGGCATCCCAGAAAGCCAGCTGTATCCTGAGCTCCTTAAAAAGAAGAATGGACTACAGGTTGATGAAGGTCTCTACTCTGCTTTTGTGAGACCCATCACAGTACTGTGTTTAACTCTGGGGTCCCCAGTACAAGAAAGATGTGGACCTGTTAGAGCAGGTGCAGAGGAGGGCCATGAAACTGATCAGAAGGACAGAACACCTCCCCTACAAAGAAAGTCTGAGCCAGTTGGGGTTGTTCAGTGTGGAGAAGAGAAGGCTCTGAAGAGACCCTATTGTGGCCTTTCAGTACTTAGGAAGAGCTTATAAGGAAGACAGACCTTTTCCCAAGGCCTAAAGTGACAGAACAAGGGGTAATGGTTTTAAGCAATTACAGGGTAGGTTTAGATTGGACACCAGAAAGACATTTTTAACAATGAGTGTTGTGAGACACTGGAACAGATTGCCCAGAGAAGCTGTGGATGCCCCATCCCTGGAAGTGTTCAAGGCCAGGTTGGATGGGCCTTTGTGCAACCTGGTGTCATGAAAGATGTCCTTGCCCATGACATGGGAAGTGGACTAGATGGTCTTTGAAGGTCCCATCCAGACCAAACCGTTTTGTGATTCTGTGATTCATCTGAGAACCTTGGAAGAAAAATTGGAAGGAAGTTGGAATCTCTTTGTCTTCACTGAACTATTGAGTAGGGACTCCTTCACAGAAACACTGTTGATCCGTTGAACTCTAAGATCATTTTTGACCTAAATGTTTCCATAACCAACAGCTGTTTGATTGCTGTGTTTTTTTCGAAATCTTTTCTCTTTTCATTGCATTTATAAGTCTTCTGCAAGGCCATGAATTTCCCTTTTCCAGAATCTATAATATTTCAGTGATGGGAATTCCTGATTTAAGATTTTATTGTAATTTGGCAAGCTTCTGCACTTCCCTGTTTCCACCAAATCAGTGGTAGACTCTAAACTGTTTAATACCTCTTGTGTTCTATGTTTCTTTTAGCAGCTGGTTTCACATCAGTTTATTACTCTAAGGTCCTCTTACAACTCTTCTTTTAAAGCTGTTTCTTGCTTTTAACACACTTTGGAAAATTTTTTTTCTTAATACATTTGGTATATGGTCTTGATTAAGAACACTTCAAACATTTACTGCCAGAAATCTCAAATTATTGTGCTAGTTCTACTTCCAAAAAGGGAAAAAAAAATTGAAAATCTCTTGTCTTGCTTTATTGGAGTAGCGGATGGCTTTTTGAGGACATTGTTTTTATACTGCCTAATCCTATTTTCTTTGTGACTTTTTTCCTTAGGTTTAGAAGGCACTGCAATCTAAGCCTGCTTCTTGATAGTATCTTATCTAGGTCTGTGATACTTACAAAAGTTAGACAGAGCACAAGAACAGAAATAGAATCCTCTGTTTATCAATCAATGTCTGACTACTGAGGAGAGGTGATTCACTTCTAGCAACTTAGGATCTAGCTTCTTTTTGAAGCCATAGTTTCTGTACATCTCAGTATCTCCTGACTGTAATAATTCTATTTGCAAGCAGTATGTGCAAAAACATCCAAGAGAACTCTGATCTTTTTAACTTTTAAATAAATGTTGAACTTGTTCCTGTGTGTTGAGCTTCTATTAATGTAACTTGTGTGTTACTAATGAAAGGGGAAATTTTGCCCAAAATCACAATAAGTTGTTGAGTGTAACCTGTAGCCCACTCGTCCGTCCATCTGAGGGACGGACAGCTTGTAGTAACGATTTAAAAAAGGAAAAAAAAAGGATGTCTGTCAGATTTATCTCATGTGTTTTTGTACATGTAATGGATAGGAAGCCCATCCTTACCTTGCTTTTTATTCCTCTGTTAGGAGACACTCTGGTACTGAAACATCACCCTTTTAACGTAGGAGTTCTCTTGAAGCAGTTAACTGTAGTACATGTGTTAGCTCAGGGATTGATTTTTAAAGTGCATAGAGGCTGATAAATCAAGAAGTCTGTGAAAGTCAGTCATGAAAGGCGTATATGGTGTTTTTACTCCCCCTCGTTTTTATGTCCAAGGAATAAATAAAGACAACAAGAGAGTTTTGTTAGTTCCAGCATC
Source organism: Dendrocincla fuliginosa (assembly GCA_035047845.1). NCBI lineage: Eukaryota > Metazoa > Chordata > Aves > Passeriformes > Dendrocolaptidae > Dendrocincla > Dendrocincla fuliginosa. The sequence continues at coordinate 92,719,362 of JAWWMO010000001.1, forward strand.
CTCTGTGTTGAGGAAGATGCATATATCCCTAAGTGGTAAGGAACCCACCAGACAAGTTACTTTGCATCTTGGCTGTCTTTCAGGCTTGTATCTTCCTTTCAGCACAGGATAAGTTTGAAGTAATTTGTGGGTGGTTAGTGGTCTATATGCAACTTCCTGTGCTGTGCTTCAAAGTTTATGGACAATTTCTAAGTAAGGAAAGACATGGGAATGTGTGCAGCTTGGGCTTTACTTTGTGCTTTTGTTGTTTGGTTTTTTCCTTTGTGGGAAAGGAGTCTGGGGAGTAGAAAACCAGTTAATTAACAATAAACTTAAAATACTTCAACTAAATCATGCATAAATGAAAGAGAAGTTTAAGATAGTTGACTAAATCAGAAGACATGCACAATTTTTTTTTTTCAGGAATACTTTATAGAATCATGGAACTGCTTTGCTTGGAAGGTACCTTAAAGGTCATTTAGTTCTAACTCCCCTGCTGTGGGATGGATGACCTTCTTCTAGACCAGGTTGCTCAAAACCCCATCCAACCTGGCCTTAAATACTTCCAGGGATGCGGCCTCCACAACTTCTCTGGATAAGGTGTTTGCAGTCTCTCACCGCCCACACAGTGAAGAATTTCTTTGTAGCATCTCATCTAAATGTCTCCTCTTTTAGTTTAAAATCATTCCCCCTTGTCCTATTACTATCTGCCTGTGTAAAAAATTGCTCTTTTCTTTTTCTTTATAACTCCCTTTAAATACTGAAAGGTCTCTGGGTGGTGCCTTCTCTTCTCCAGCTGAACAACTGCAGCTCTCTCAGTTTATCTTCCTAGGAGAGGTGCTCCCTTCCTCTGATCATCTTTGTGGCCCTTCTCTGGACTCACTCGAACAGGGTCATGTCATTCTTGTGCTGGGCACCGCAGAGCTGGACGTAGTATTCCAGGTGGGGTCTCACAAGAGCAGAGTAGAGGGTCAGAATCACCTACCTTGACTTGTTGCCCACAGTGCTTTGGATACAGCCCAGGATGCATCTGGGCCTTTTGGGCTGTGAGTGCACATTGCTGGCTCATGCCTGGCATTTCATCCATGGGAATTTCCAAGTCTTCTCTGCAGGGCTGCTCTCAGTGAGTTATGCCAGTCTGTACTCATGCCTGGGATTGCTTCAACCCAGGTGCTGCACTTTGGATGTCGTAACTGACTTAGTCCCATAACTGCCCTTTTCAATACCAGTGTTTTCCAAGGAACAATTGGTTCTGCTTACAATGTGTGTAGATTCTCAAGAACAAAACAGTAATGGTGTGTGAGACAAGTATTTTAGTTTATCAGTATATGACATGTTAAATGCAATTGCTTTTTTCCCCGGGTAATACTTCATAGAAATGTAGAACTTCTGATATAGGTAAAACAGAGAAGATTCAGCAACATTACTATCTTGACAAATATGATGTGTGCTTATGATATACATGAGGTGAAGTTTTACAGCTTTTCTTCCAAGCTTAGTTTTGCAACAATAACACTTGAGGCATTTAGCAAACACTTTGTTACAGGAAAAGATTTTGTTGTTTTGTTTTTTATTTTCCTTTGGCATGTGTTTTTCACAGCATCTGTATCCAAGTAGTTTGCAGCAATAAGTTTTAGCTGGTCAGTGCCACCCCTACAGCACTGATTGTGGTTTAGAGTATAATTGTTTTACAATAATTTTACATGTGCATTTAAGCAAAACTATTGTTTGACATGAGAGACAGCTGATTGGAAAAAGAGAGAGTGGAGAGAGTTTGCTAGTCTTTGCAGTCTTTCAAGAAAGATTATTGTTTGGTTTACCTAAGACTTCTTTAGAATGCTTGTCTAATTTAGAGATTGTTTACAGACATATTAAAATAACCAAATGTCGTCTTTCCAGGAAACAAGATTTCTCACAATCACGATACATTATTGTTTGGAAAAACAGCTCCAATTACTACTTAAGTTTTTCAGCGCTTCACCCCCACTCCCTTCAGGAAACTTCAGTTGACATATAACAGACCTTGTTTAAAGAAATGTATGAGTGTGAAGTGCATTTCAGTTCACTTCCTAAAATTATAGGTAATGTTAGAAGCTTCTTTATAGGACAAGCCTTGCTGAGTTTCTCTTGGAACTATATTGGTTCAATTTCTGTTCATGTCTTGAACTTTTCTTTCAAGTTTCATCTTTTGTCCTATTTCTCCTTGATTTCTCTACAACCAAATTCTTTCTGTGCATTGCTTCTGTGTTTTTCTTCATGTGCTACTTTCTGCAGCTTTAAAATACTATTACCTACCTTTTGAAATAGTTCACTTCTAATACTGCATTGTGTGTAGGAAAGTTTGAATGGCTGTGTGGAGTATAGATCTTTGAAGGATTGATGGGTTGCTTTGCTCAAAGGAGAGTGTTTTTTAAAAAAAATTGTAATTCACAAGTGCTAGTTTTCTGTTCAGCTGTGTGGCTGCTTATCAGTATCTTTAATTGTGTGTGTGTTACTTAAGGGATATAGTCTGAGGAGAAGTGGCTGTCTCTGTCTGCATTCACTGCTCAGATTTGACCTCAGGAAAACAAGTTATGATCAATGTTATTTTCCTCCCTTTACCACGCGAACAGTTGCATCAGTTTCATGCAGCAGATATATTGCTCTTTCAGTTACATGACAGAATGATGCTGTAGTAATTTTTTGATGAAGGATGTTCAAATAGGTAGATGGCTGTATATTTTAAGCTCATTTGCTGTTACAATGATTCTTCTTTGAGGAGAGAAGCAACTAAATGTGCCTATTAGTGACAAGCTATGTGAATTTTTATTGTACTGAAGAATATCCGTATTAAGTTATGTTTAATCACTTTGGGTACTGAAGTTATTTTATAGATTCATAAGAGGTAATCTGCTGAGGAAACACCCACAGCAGGGAATTTTGTTTGTAAAAGAGGAGCTGGACTTGATATGAATAAAACATGAAAATCTGAATTAAATATAATAGGAAACCAGTCTTGCTATGAAGCTGTTCAATTGCCAGTGCAAGTCTGTATGTGTAGAGAGCAGATAACTTTGTTCTATGTTGTTGGTAGTATAACAAGTTTAAAAATCAGAATCTGTTGGGTGGAATTATAGTCTTTCAACTAGAGATCTTTCTCAGATGCCTTGTTAGGGCAGCATGGAAAAGACTATATTAAGTTGCAGTGCTTTAACTAGTTTTCCTATGGCTGGTATTGAAATAGAAGGTTGGTAAAGAAGGTTATCTTTCTTTCTTAAAACTCCCTTACAGGAAAAAGTTTCCCCTTTCCTATCTGTTGCTAGGTACACAGCTGAGGAATGAATGGACCATGTGTTGTTTGGGATTACTTACTGCCAGTATCTGACTTTAATTGACCATGCAGAATACTTTTTGAAATCTTGAGTTCTGTAATAACAAGCATTAAACTTAAGAATTGTGCAGAAATACTTCCTCACACTTAACTCTTCACACCTGAGTCATGCTAAATACTGTTAAATATTAATTATTTTGTCTGAACAACAGACTGTTTTCCTGATTGTGTGAGGTACTGCTTTGTGTGAACTGGTTAATGTTTGCTGTTCTACAGTTGTATTCTAGTAGAGTAGGACTAGTGGGTGACATGCTACAAGACAATAAAAAACCACATTCAAAACGAATGTAGGGCATTCAAAAACAATCAAGCACATTGTGATTTCAAATTTCTTCTTTCCATAAATTTCTGGAGATTTTTATGCATTTAATCAATAGGCCTTTGACATGCCTGTAGAGTTACTGTTTGTTTGCTCTTTCAGGTCAATAAATGGGAACATGACTATGCTGTAAAGGCAGTAATACTGAGCTGGCCCTATCTTTGTGTTACCAGACTGTTAATATTCCTGGAAAGAAACATACTTGCACTTAAACTGTACTATTAAGCAATGATAGTAAAAATAGAATTACTGCATGAGAAAAGAGCAATGGAGAGGGGCCACTAACTTGTGATCTCTACATTAGTGTCCACATTGTGTATTGGGGTGTGATGATATCTCTGAGCTGGCTTTGAACTTAAGGGTGAAACTGAAAACTGTTTTATAAACAAAACAAAGCCTAAAAACAAGAGACAAAATGATAAAAGCACTGTTATGGGTATCTGAGTTAAGGTCACATGTAGAATAACCCAGATTGCTGTTGTTTGGGGAGAGAGTGTACGTGGTGAACATGACTGTACTGCTCCTGTGTGTGAGCGGAATTGTGTGACTCTGTACCAAGTCCCACAGCATTTCTGTCTGTGGGGATAGGCAGAGCCAGCTGAAGTGTGCAAATGCTCTTCAGTAACTGTCTAAGAGTCTCTTCCATCAGCACAGAATAGGAAAGACTTAATCAAAAATTTTAGTGGAATTATTTTTCGGAGTGTGTGGAAGTGAATGTGTTTGAGGTATAGCATTGACACTATGCTATGCTGCATAAACTGGGTTTTACTGCCCTCTGGTTAGAATTGTGTCTAAGAATTACAGCATAACATTATCAGATATAAGCCAGGTACATTTATGCTGAATTCCGACATAGCAGTGCAATCTCATGTCATAACTTTATTTGTTGGTTTTAATAGAGCTTTAGCATTCTGCTTAACTGAGAGTTTTCATTTTTTCTTCCAGCTGATGCAGCCCAACAGTTTCAGTATGCAGTGAGAGTTATTGGAAGCAATTTTGCTCCAACTGTTGAGCGTGATGAGTTTCTCGTAGCAGAGAAGATCAAGAAAGAACGTAAGTGCATCTTTGTTCCTTTCTTACAAATAGCAAGTTCTTCATGAATTTATTTGATGGGTTTATTTCTCTGCAAATGGAACATCGCTGCCTCACAGATAGTCATCTAATCTGTTATTAAGGCTTGCCTCCTGACAATGTTATGCACATAACATTAATTCCCTAGTGAATAGTCCTCAGTGGTTATTTGTATTTACTGCTTAGATTTTTCTGAATGCTCAGGTTAGACTTTCCTTGCTGCCATTTTCTTTGTATCTTAGTCACTATGAAAATAACAATTAATATTGCACTCCTTTCATTTTGGTAGTACTCAGAATTTATGAATTAATAGCTTTTTAGAAGACTTATTCTATTGCGATGTGGGCTTGAGAAATAATACATGTTGGCACAATTAACTTCATGAACACCTGTGTGAAGCTTGCTGAATGAGCTTCCCGGGAATTGATGGAATTGTTTGTGACCTACCTGATACTTCTTGTCTTCAGTTTCTCTACCAGTTGTCTGCAACCACTTTCTCAAACGTAAAATAATAGGCTATGACTTCATAAGTTATGTTGCGATTCCATTTTGTTGTGCTCTGTGCTGCACCAAGTGTCACACTGTGAATTCAAAGGGGATGTGATGCATTCCTCTTGAAAAGGCAAATACTGCTTTCAGCAGATTGTCTGCTGTACAGTAACGTGTCCAGAAGTAATTACTTGAAGTATGCTAATTAAATTTAAGCTTCGTATTTGAGCTTTGAATATTCAGGCAGGGAGATTGAATCAGGATAACTGACATCAGTGGTTGTAACTGTTTTAAGGTCCATGTGTTTTTTTTTTTTTGCTAATGCAGAGCTGCTGTGACTTGCTGGTAGGCAAATAAGCCCATTAGAATTCCTCCAGCTGCAACTCCAAACCACTGGGATCTACAACATAAACTTTCTGCAGGATGAGTTTGTACATGAATTGGCTAGTTCTAGACAGTACATATTCTTTGAGCCTATTTCCAGAAGTTTTGGAAAGGGCTATCTCGCCCATCTTCCTTCTCCCCAACTTCAGCTTGTAGGCTGATGTAAGTGGTCATGTAACAAGTGAATGGATATATCCTTCTAACTTTGCATTTATTTTGGGGATACCATACATGAAATTACCTAGTTAGCAAAGTACATAGCAGTAAGTTATAATACTAATTAACATTTCTAACATTTAACAGCTGTTTTTCTTATCACTAAAGTTTCTTCAGATGGTTTTCTTAATCTTATTTTTCTTAACATGGCGCTCTCTGATGTAACATACCTTTTCAGAAGAACTCTTAGTTTGAAGATGTTTTTCTTCTGAGAAAATACTTGTGTTATGTAACTGACATTGATTGAGACTATTATTTTTTGTAATATATAAAAGTTCTGTGACCTTGGAATTCTGCTTGACTTGGAGTAAGTAGTATTACTGCTTTTGTTTCTTGTTTTTATTGCCTAAAATAGACACAATTACACTTAGTTTTGTGAGTGATTACACAGTGTTTACAGCATTCTTTAACATGTACGTGCTTTTGGTAAGGTCCCTTATGTCCCTAAACCAACTGTGTGGCAGACTAGACTTTAAAAGGGCACTTACTTAGAAGGTGTATATTTTGATTGCCCTAAGAAAAACAGGTACTTACATTGAACCACTTCTGATGCAAGAGTTTTCAGGGGTGGAATGCAAATAACGTGAAAACAGGCAAAATGTTTGAGTAAATAGAATGAAACCATCCAATGTCACTAGGCTTTCTTCGGTACACTTGCTATTTACCACAAAGGTATAATGTTAGACATGACTATTATAATTCTTCCAAATTTTTAATCCATATTTCTTTTTTTTTTTATTTTAATAGTTGTGCGACAAAGAAGGGAAGCAGATGCTGCTTTATTTTCAGAACTCTACAGAAAACTTGGTTCACAGGTAGCGTAAAAAATGTGTAAAGAGTAGAAAAACTGAAGGCACACATATACATCCTTCTGACGTTAGAGTTATGGGGAGTGCTCAGGTCATGAACAGTATTTTTTCTGAGAGAATGGTTGAATGCTGGAACAGCTTGCACAGGAAAGTTGCCACAACTCCGTCCTTGGCGACAGTTGAAACCTGAGTGGACACAGTTGCAGGCGAGCTGCTGTAGACCACCCTGCTTTGAGCAGAGGGATTGGACTAGACAATCTTCAGTAATGCCTTCCAACTGTAACTATTTTGTAGTTTTTGTGAAAAAGTTTACAAGTACTTTTTTTTTTTATTTAATTGTAAATCAGAAGAGAATAAGGGATACATTTTTAGTATTTGAGTCCACTTACATGAAGGAGCACTTGTTGTGGGGGAATTTCAAGTTTCTTTGACTTACTTCGCTGCTTAATGTCCATCATAAGGTTCTATGTCCCTGGTAAATTCAGGTGCAAGTGTTAATGTCACAGAACTATGCAGTAACATACCTAGAAACATGCATATTTCAAACAAAACCTTTTAGTATTTGCCTTCCCTCTAAAGTGTGCTGTTTGTAGCTTGGGCTTCAGTCTATTTTTGCTGAGATCTAAAGTTGATGACAGTGTTATTCTAGCAGTCCATATGTGTCTGTTTCCTAAAGGCTATATTATGTATTTGTCAGGTGTCATATTAACAGTGTTTGTATCTTAGGCTGTAAAAACTTTGATAGCTCTCTTAAAGGGCATTTAAAGTAATAGAAATTGAAACTCTCACTTTTGAAGCCTCCTTGTAAAGGAGAGTGAAGGGGAAAGTTGAGGAAATACATTTCTTTGCTTAAAATTTTACCAGGAGTTTTCCTTCTTTACATTTAGGTAAAACTAACATCCAAACCTGAAATATTTTAAATGGTGAGAGTATGTGGGAATGCTGGTAAAAGTTCATCTCTGTATAAACCTCATTCTTAGTAACTATGAATCTTAAATTGAGCTTACCTGCTGATCTCAGAGCAAGTGAGAGTTCATGATTTGAACACAGTGGAGAAAATAAAATTAGCAATACAGAGGCTGCACTGCACTTTCCCATTTTATTCAAGAATGTGTTAGTCTTATTTGTCTGGAAAATTTATTTATATGCTTATATATTAGACTGCATAATTTAAAAAAAAAAATCTGTAATTGGTGAGAGTCAAGCTAATTTTGGTTTGCCTTCATCTTTTTAAAGGGCATTTTGAAAAACAAATGGTCAATACTCTACCTCCTGCTTAGCCTTAGTGAAGATCCACGTAAACAGTCTAACAAGGTGAGGAGACCTTTGTTACTTCTGAGAAGCAGTAAATGCATGTCACTTATTTTAGATGTCATTAAGAATCATTATCCAGACTTAACCAACACCTTAGGTTGCATGAGGCTGAAAGCAGGAACACACTTGACTTAAGTATCTGCAATGTTTATTGTAATTTTCTTACCCTAAGTCCATGTAAAAATCTGAGCTGTGCAACATTTGTAGCTGAAGTTGTGACTGTATTATATGGGTGGTTTTTATGTTTACTTTCTGCTTGGTGCTGTAATGTCTGCTCATGTGCTAATGAGTTTTAAATGGAGTAGAGAAAGCAAAATTCCTCCTTCAGTTACAGCTCTGCTTGCACCAGAGTGCTTTTTGCAGCTATTGCTAATGACAATTTGCAGGCAAAAAGAAGCTATATTGCGAAAAGTGTTTTTGTTCACCATATGGGACATTTTTGTCGTCATAATTGCAACAACAGTTTTTCATTTGCATAAACATGGTCTTCAGATATTTCTTGTGTTCATGATATTACATGCCTGTTAACTAAAGATGTGACTTAAAGCAACTCACACATCTTTTTTTTTTTTCCTTCCCTTTTGAAATCCTTTCCTTTTCAGGTGTCAAGTTATGCCACGCTTTTTGCTCAAGCATTGCCACGGGATGCTCACTCAACCCCTTATTACTATGCCAGGCCTCAGACCCTTCCATTGAATTACCAAGACCGCAGTACTCAGTCTGCCCAGAGTTCCTGCAGCATGGGGAGCAGTGGGATCAGCAGCATCAGCCTGTATGCCCTAAATGGGCCAACACCAACTCCACAATCACTCGTTCCAGGGTAAATTTTACCTTACAGATAGATTTGGAGAAGACTTGAGATGATCTGCTGCCTTTATTTTTTGCCTTGTTTCTTTTTTTTGTATGCCATTGGAAATTCCACTCTGGGTGCAGGGAAGCTGAGTTCCTTAACTGAACAGTTCTGAATATCAGGTGCTGGCATATGACCATATGAAGCCATAATTGGCTGCCCTAGTGTATCCATTCTTAATCACCATCTTCTTGTCTCTTAGTTTTCCTTCTCACCCCCATGATCTGTAAAAAACAAAATCACAATAGATGCATTTTCAGAAAGGACCAAACCTGCTTTTTAGGTTGAACATACAGTTTTTCAGTAGAGTGTATTTGACATGAGTTATTGAATTCATAGTATGGAAATAATAAGTAGTGCTGACAGAACTCGACTTTGTTGCTATTAATAGGTTTTGCAATACAAATACTTATTTGACTTTGTCAGTACTATGTTTATATTGTGTATCTTGAA
>JAWWMO010000001.1:92737606-92790140 GCA_035047845.1 Dendrocincla fuliginosa
GTTTTTATTTGGGAAAGAGGATTGTTGGGGCAAGCTGATGAGAGTAAGGGTGCTGTCAAAATTGGGTAAGCATGTTCTAGCATCTCAATTTATGGATAATACTGTTAAAATTGTTTCAGTATTGTTATCTTAGATGAAGTTACAACAGCAAATGGTGCTGTTTTGCCCAGAAAAGGTGGGGGTAGTTTCAGTGGCCTGCACAGCACCTTTTTTGATCTTCTGTTTCCTTTAAATAAATAAATATCCAAAATCTCAAACATAGTCTAACCTCTAGCTAGAGAGAAGAGCCAGAAGCAGGCTGTATGCTACAATAACAAATGCTTTACTAAATCAAAGTATATCTATCTTCAGAACCAGTATTTGCACTTTACTGTTTGCCAGCTCCATAGCTGTTATGCAGCTGGCGGTCTGGTTTTGATCACTGAGCAGGGGCCAGTATTAAACAAGCAGCTCTTTCTTCTGTATTAACTGTTGTTTTTCTAGGTGAATATAAAGAGATTATTCTGTAAGTCCTACTTAACAACTTCAGCTGTTTGTTCAAAGAAAGATAAAGCTATTATGATGCTTACCTCAGAACTTGCACTAGTGGTTGGATCAGAAAAGAGGAAAGATGTAAGAACTGACTGTGCTGGTTAAAATATAACATGCCCTGTGTCATATAAGATGACTACTCTGAGAGAATCACAGGTAGCATTAGGGACAGGTAAAGGGAATCTTTGGCTTTCCTCTCAGATTGTTAAGGGAACCTAAAACATTTCTTTAGAGGTTGTAAACACAGGCTTTATACTTTCTTTTTATTTTGGTTATGCTACTAAATAACTTTTTGAAGTTGTAATCAAAACTAATTTTCTCAACAAATCTAAATACTGTTTTGTTTTTGTTCTTTTTTTCTTTCTAGGCTCTGTTGAAATAACTGAAGCAAATCTTGTAAGAGATGTTTTATATGTCTTCCAGGGAATAGATGGCAAAAACATCAAAATGTGCAATTCTGAAAATTGCTATAAAGTGGAGGGGAAGGTATGGTATGGTGACTTGTATTTCATATGTGAGCAGAGAGGTATATAGGGGAAAAATAACTATGAAAAACATGTAAAAAAGTTAAAATATTACAAATCTTTATTCCCTTCCCCAGCTTTTTTTTTTGTTTGTTTGTTTTTTTTTTGTTTTTTTGTTTTTTTTAATACAACAAACTAGTTTCAATAGAAGTATTTTAAAATGGATTGGGTAGATTAGGTTCCAGAAAGAAACTGCAGCATTTCATAAGATGTGAATAGACTCCCGACTCTTAATCCAATAGAAAGACTCCTATGTTATGGCTTAATTTGAGCATTTTTGTAATCATTTCCACTCTCCAGTATATAAAATATAAAGCAGATACAGGTGTTGACCACATTATTATTATTGGATTAAATTTAAAAGTCTGAGATGTGGAATGGATGCAAGTCACTTGATATTATGGTCTTGAATACTATTTATAAGTGATCATCTAGATGGGTTCATGCAGATTACACAAGAAGGGACTGGTGGTAGAACAGAAGAAAATGCTGATGTGAATTTGAATGAAGGTATCAAATAGGGAGCAAAAGAACAGGAGAGGTGCCTGAGAGAGAAAAGATCTTGCTTTAAGGTGGTGAGGTGTTCAGCATATATGAAAAAAAACCCCAAGGGTGAGATTGGATCAGCCAGAGCAAAGAACAGAAGTATGGTACTAATTTTCTTAGCATCTTCTCATTCAGTGTTTAGACAGTGCTGCTTCAGAATTCAGTTTCTGCTTGCTAGTTGTTTTCATGTTCAAATGGAAAGACAGTGCTTCTGATTTTTACTTGTATTAAGAACTTGCTGATGTGACAGTATTAAATAATCCTTGAATGGCAGAGAAATTATTTTTGGGCCATTTCATGTGCCAAGAGCACAGTGGACGGGTTCTAGTGTTGGTGATAACAGAGCTAATTTCCTTTGTTCCTTCATAATAGCGAAAAGGGAAATGTGTAACTGTTCCCTGTTACTTTACAATGACATTTAGAGCTGCTTAGTGGAGGATAAATGAAAAACTTAACTCTTGTTAAATCAGTTAAATCTTGTTTATAAACAGATGCTTAATAAACAGATCTTTTGTACCTGTAGATGCTAAAAGTTTGCAATTCCCCAACACCTGCACCGAGTTAATTGTGTTCCATATATAATTTAGATTATATATGGCAAAGAAAAGGCAACATAATAGATTTTTTTAGAGAAATGTGGAAAAAACTTAGTAAGTGATTGCAGAATCAGCACTGTTGGTTTTATTGGTTTTCTGTGTAGCTTTCATATCAAATAGACTAGTTTGAGGTAGGAAGCTCTTTTAGTTTGAATTCATAATTCTATTAATACGAGGAGTTTAATTACTTAACACAAACCACCTGAATAGTGCTTTTGCCTGAGAACCTTGTCCTCAGTTATTTTTGTAATGTCAATTGTATTCCATGCTTCCTTATTGGCATTTTTACCAAGCTACTGGACCCAGTGAAGATGAAATTATTTGACTGGCTAGAGCTACGGCTGGAACTTTTTCTGACAAACAAGAAGGACCAAGATACCTTCTCCAGCTGTATTTATTGACTGCATGTTAGGCAACATAGTTAAAGCATGTAGTTCTCCCCCAGCTACACAAGGAAAATCTCATTGTATACAGTCCGTTCTTTCCAGAAAGAAACACACTTTCCAAACTGTAATTCTTATGTGAATGTTTTCTAATATCAGTGTTAATATTAGATCTGATGGTGACGTTCATCACTGGATAAGTTACCAGCTTCTGATTTGATGTATAAGATACAAATAATAACACTAAGCCAATTTTGCTTGTTCCTCATTTAATTCCAGCGGATATGTATTGTACTCAGTGTTTGCCAAGTCCTGTGTAATTGCAGAATTCTAAATAGTTCTTACGTCATCTCTTTGGTTTTAGCTGCGGGCAGTTTCTGACTGTGTCCAATTATGCTTGTTTGGACTGGAATTTACCCTGTAGAAGTTGTTCACGAAGTTAAAGCTGTGCCTCTGTAGCTAAACAAGAGAGCCAGGGCTTGAACTCTGGTCTTACAACTAAATGTTGCTGCCTGGTGTAAGCCCACACTGGTGTGGCTAACACACTCTGACACTGATTGTTATCTTGGAGCAAGCCTGTACTGCTAACTAAAAGGTTTCATGAATGAGATTGATTTATAGTTCTTTGGCAATCTGTTAGCTTGTTAGAGCACTTCCTTGCTCTAGTTTGAACTGTTCCAGCTGGCTCTTCAAGTTAAAATTTTCTGTAGAGGTGGAGTAGGCCCAGTTGCTGTGGGCAAAAGTCAACCTCTGCCTCTTGGCCTGTTTTATCTGTCCGATTGTTTGAGGGGTTTTATTCAATGAGATTTTGAAAACCAGATGATTGTGTTGTTGTGTAATGTGATAAGATATGGTAGAAAAGAGTCTTAAGTAACGTACTGATGTAGATGAAAATAGTAGTAGTTCAGTAGGGTGTTGGGACTAAGGCAGGCTTACAGGGTGAGTGAGATACTAGAAGAAATACCGGAACAGACTAGAAGAGCTCAGAGGGACACATGATTAAATAGCTTACAAAAGCTGTTTCTGGTGGATCTAACTTAAACTTGGAAGTTGGATTCTGAAGTTTTTGTTCCTGATACCTAGTCTGGCCTAGTACCTCATGTTTTATTTTCTATTAAAGATTTGTTTTATGTGTAGGAGTAATTAATTATTTTCTGTTTCTTCATTAGTTTGTGATTGGCTCTTCTAGAACTCTAACATTTTCAGTTTTGCTGGTTATCAGGATAAGATGAAATCTGATTCTATGACACCAAATTGCATATTTCTTCCTTTTTCTGAAGACCTTTTTGTTACTGCCATAATTATCTAGTGTAAAAAAGAGTGGATGAATAGTTACATTAAGATTTCTGAAAGGAAAGGTCTTGGAAGTAGCCAGTAGTTTGTTGCTGCTGTCTTTTCAGTACATGCATGTAAGATTTAATGCTAATTACACGAATGTCTGCTTTTTTTGGCAATATCTCTGCTGTAGAATGTGGAAGTTTTGTTTCTTGAATTGGCTTGTTTTATGAAAAAGAGGGATTTTGTGATGAAAAAGAATACTGGCATGGTAAATTTGACTTAATTACAAGTTACTGTTTCTGTTAATTTTATAGGTGAGTTTGTCCAAATCTCTCAGAGATACTACAAGTAGACTTGCAGAGCTGGGCTGGCTGCATAATAAAATAAGAAAATATACAGATCAGAGGAGTTTGGATCGTGCATTTGGACTTGTGGGACAGGTAGGTCAGCTGAAAAAAACAAACTTAGATACAACATATTGATTTTGTTTCCCTAAGAAACTACTGAGTAAATGCATTACTAGAATGATACATAAACTTTGGAGCTTGAATCACTCATCATTTGATTTACTCCTTTCATGGACTGCTGCTTTTGATATGGGTCTTAGTCTGAAGGCAAGCAAAAAGCATTTGCTCTTGCTGGTCTTAAGGATTTGCCCCTGTCATTTGTAGCTGGAAAGTCTCATGCATAATTCCTTTTCTTAATCTCCTTTGTTAAAAAAAAATGTTTTTTTTAATTACTCTTTCATGTTAATAAACAAAAACATTACTTAAATGGGATGGTAACATCCGTGAGCTAATTCATCACCAATTCAGTTGTAAGTGACCTATGCAGGAGACATTCTTGTCATCTGTTGTTGATGTTCATGTGTTAGGACTGCACTAACTTACATAAAATGCAAATACTCCATTATCTTCTGCCCTTTCTTTTGAATACAGCATCAAAAGAATATTAATTTTTGTTTTTATAGGTTTCATCATCATGATTTATAGTCTACAGTAACTTCACTGCTGCTGTAATACCCAAAACCACATTAACTGCTAAGGCATTCCCGTTTCCTCTCACTTGCTCCCTCTGTAAAACTGGATATTATTCCTTCTGAGTCGACAGAAATGTTATCCTTGCCTCTAGCCATAACATCCTACCTAATCTGCCAAGAAATTGAAGTGCTTCTCCCTTCAATCTAATTTTTCTTAAGAGGTCAGTAGAGACACTGTAGTGCTTCCTACTTTTCTAATGTTTTATTCTGTTCCCTTCTGTCTCTTATTCTAAGTAACCCTTTTAGTTACCTATAAATTATTATTTTTCTAGTGATCCAAGTCTAATTTTCATGTTTTATGTGGTAGTGTTACTGTATATGCATTTTCTTCAGACTATCCCCTTTATATCTAGGTGAATATTCTTATTCTTTATTTAGTAGCTTTGGCTTATGCTTATTTTTACTGTCTCTGGCTTTAATCTTCAAGTTTACAGCAAGGAGAGAACTTTAATTCTTCAGTGAATTCAAATGTGCAGTATCTTAGGTTCCATATGCAGGTTGCAGATGCTGTGCAAAAGGCTGTGCAGTTAGTTAGCTGAATCTGCATAGCTCTAATTCTGTTAATTTTGCTTGAGGCAAGCACTGATATATACTTCTAGGACATAAACGTACAAATAAAAAGATATGTTCTGCTCCTGCTGTCAGTGTCTGGACACACCTCTTCATGGCTGTTATAGCTGAGAATTTCAGGTGCTGCACACTGTGCATTAAGGAATTTAGCACAAGAATATATATGCATTATAAAGCATCTTTTGCCAATGTTTTGAAAGAATGCTTTTGTAAACCACGTATAGGATAAGATGGCTGTCACCTCTTTTATTATGGTTCTGGTGACTTCTATCTCTACTCCTAATAAATGTCAATACATGACATTTGGTGTAATAAAAACAATGCTTTACACTTTATATTACTCTACCTTTGCTACTTAGTATAAGTTCTACTTTGTCTTCAGAAAGCAAAAAGAATAATCGACAATAACCTGTCTTGTATTTTGACATTTTGCCCATTTAGATCCAATTGAGGTAGTGGGCATTTTAATCTTTTTCTTATGAAAAAGCATTCTGTTTCCTTCCTGAATTCTCTTTTGCTGCAGACCAAATTAGAATTCTAGGATAATGTCCAGTTTTTCTGTAACAGTTTGGGAAACAAAAATCTGTAGTCTATGACACAGGAATTGGCACCGGATGTAAATTTTAACTTCTAAAGCTTCTTTGAAAAATTAGTGGCCAGTAGATCCTAAATCTGTTTGGCTACCAAATCACTAAAGTCAGTGATTACTATGATTCCTTTTTGAGCATATAATGCCTTTGAGTGTTTTCTTGGAGGCTCTGCTCAGCCCTTTATCTTGGCAAGTGCTACTTTAATAGCTTCAAAAATGTACTGAAGAAGCAAGTGAGAAGAAATGAAAAGTGGAGTTACATGTAAGGAGATTTCTTTTTGCCCTTCATTATCCTCTGGAATAGAATGAATGTCAAATTTCTTTGTAATTTATAACGAGTTGAAGAAAGGAACCTCCTTTTCTTATAAAGGATACAATGGCAAGATTAATGACTTCTTTTTTTTTTTTTAGGCTTCTTAGCCGCTTAGCAGGAAAGAAGATTTATTTCCTCCTTCTGCTTGTAGAAACGATTTCTCCCTTTTACATGCTGTAGTGAATAAATATTTTACTTCAGGCTCTTGGGTTCTTTCTGTGAAGTTTTCCTTTTTTTTTTCCAAAGTGTTTTGACTGCAATTTTAAAAGATGTTGAAGGAAAAGTCCTGGGAAATTTCCCAGTTAAAAAAATGATACCAAATTAAAATAAATTATCAAAGTTGTTATCTGAAAATTGGTTAGAAATCAGTTCTGAAGAATTTGCATGTGGACACAGATATATGCTTCCAAGAATCCAAACATATAAAAATATTTAAACACACTTTTTGGGGTTTTTAAGTCCCCAAGAGTTAAGAGTTTTCAACTTAGTCCAAAATTAATGAGCATGTTTTTAATTCTGTTTTGGAAAATGTGTTGCAGGAATTTTTTTAGTCTGTTTAGGTTAAGGCCATTACAAAAACAAAGAAAGACCCCACTACCCCAAACTGTGGAAAACTCTTCATTACTAAAAAAGTATTCATTCTAGAGGTTTTTTTAAAACTACTTTTATTTATTTTTAAACAAACCATAGTATCCGTGCCTAGAATTGTTTTGTAAAGAAGAAACTTTGCTTTAGTTGAGACCTGAATTAGCTTCTACACATTTTACAGATTTCTTAAGATACTTTGTGTTATTCATTTCTTCCATGTCGAGTGAAAATCATACACAACTGTAAATTGATAAAAGGCCAAAAATTTGCATGATGCAGCAGCACTTTCTGGAAGTATTTTTTTTTAGCATTGTGATTTCTTGTTCATGCCATGTAGTCTTTCCTATAAATGTAATGATGGTTGCCTAACTTCTGTGTTCTATTATTGGAGGTCTTCCTGAAATTGAAACTCTATTACTTTTCTATGTGTTTTATTTTACATGGTTATTAAAAAAGAACTTCAACTGGGACATGTAATTTGCACATTTCTGTGCTAATTATTAATGCTGTTATTGAGATGATGTATCTATTTGGAGAGTTACACTTGCCATAGTTTAATCTGTTGATAGAGTTAAAACAGCAAGAATAAAGGCACTTGATAATGTATGTCTATTCCTGGAAAAGGTATGTGCATCTCTTAGGGCAGGACTAAATACTTTGTTTTCTAAGAGCTGACTTTTATGCTGGAAGTTGTAGCTCGAGGGCCTTCAGGAAACTTCTGACTACTTTGGAAGTGTGGTGATAGAATTAAAACTACTCTAGATTAAACCAGAAAGATTTTTTTCTTTATATTTTTTTCCTCCTCTTTCTCTTACAGAGTTTTTGTGCAGCCTTACATCAGGAACTTAAAGAATACTACCGACTTCTGTCTGTTTTACATTCTCAGGTAAGTTAAGTGGTTCTTATTTAACTTTCCTGTTTTGCTTTACATTATCTAAATATCTCCTAAAAGATAGACCTACATATTCCATTAGAATGTGAAGGATGTACAGCAACTTCTGTTGTTAGTGGACACCATTCTTGAACTTGTACATTTCTTACTATTTGGATGTATGTACCCTTAAATATTTTGCTCCTAGAAATTCACTGGTACTTGATGCGTTACATAAGCAAGGAATATAATGTGAATTACTAATCTTCTGTCCCTGTTTTGCGTCCATTTTGAGAGTTTCATCTTACATAATAGCTTTATCATACAAATCCCAAACAGTGACACATTTTTGAGGGGGGAAAAAAAGATAATTTAAGCAGTGCATGGTTCAGCAACTAGTAATAATTTCAACTTTTTCTTCTGTCTAGGGCAGTTTGTGCATTTTTCTTGTCCATTTGGTTATTTTTTGAGAGTGAAAACATCTGTTTTACAGATGTTTCACTGTTTTACTATTTTTCTGTAACAGTACTGATAATCTTGCAGTTTGTCCACAAATGTTTACAGTATGTGCACCTAGATGCTAGTTTTAAAATAAAATACACTTTTTTTTCCTTCTGCATGGTTTTTTTTTTACACAGAACCTTCAAAGAGTTCATTACTTGTAATGGAGAAAAATTTATTGTGAGAATAGATCTAAAGTTAAATTAAATTGCCTTTTAAAATTCTAACTTCTAAAAATCTGTATGGTTTAAGCCATAGGCTTCTGTAAGTGTTTTCATGGCATCTGTTCCTTTTAACTCACTTGCAATTCTTTAATATTTCTAACTTTTGGAATGCCTGTCATATATATATTTTGCTTGTTTTTCCTGAATTTATGAATTGTTTGAAATGCAGCTTCCTCTGCCTTTCTTGCTCCACTAAACCTTTCAAAAGAAAAGATGAGTATGGTGGGAGGGGAAGCCTGTAAGAAGAAAACGAAAGGAAAGCTCTGGGATCGCTTATTTTCAAACTGTGTTTGCCTTTGTGGTGCGTTGTCCCTGGCCAGCAGCCAAGCACCCACCCAGCCTTTCACTCACCCCTGCCTGTTCAGGAATGGGGAGAAAATTAGGAGGAAGACAAAAAGACAAGTCAATCAAGTTAGTGACAGTTTAGAAAGGAAAGCAAAAGCTGTGCGTGCAATGAAAGTGAAGTAAGGAATCCATTCACTACTTCCCATCAGCAGGCAGATGTCCAGCTGCTTCCTGGCAAGCAGGGCATCAGGACATAACACTTGCTTCGGAAGACAAACTCCATTACCACAAATGTTCCTACTTCCTCCTCCTTTTGCTGAATTTTTCTTCCTGAGAAAGCTTTTTGTCCTCCATATGCTTGGAAATGGTTTCCAGGGTTAGTTGCTCTGTCAGTGTCCCAGGGAATGAAGTGAGTCTCAGTAGTTTTATGGCTCCTCCTTCTTGAAGAGTGGAGTGAATTTACTTTCTCCCAGTCATCAGAAACCTCCTCTAACTACTGTGTTGCAAAGATGATTGAGAGTGCCCTTGCAGTGACATTGGCCAGTTCCCGCCCCAGCGCTCATGGATGCTTCCCATGAAGTCCTGTAGACTTAAGCAAATACAGTTTTTTTCAGTGTTCCCTAACCTGATCCTTCTCTACTGAAGGTCTCCCTTGTTCCAGACTTTCCTTCTGGTCTCAGATTACAGCTGGTATCCCCAACAGCAAATATTACTGAAATAACAAGGCATAAAAGGCATTAAGTACCTCAGCATTTTCCATTTTTCCTGTCTCTGCTTTCCAGCACCATTCAGTAGCTGACCGCAATCTTACTGCTATTCTTGTTTTTGCTCTTCATGTTCTTTGCTGGATTCATCTCCAGTGTTACAGTTCATGAGTGTATTGAGCATGGTGATGAAGTGCATTCTTGTAAGGCACAGTCAGTACAGTGTCTATAATGTACAGTTTTGCTGCAGAAGCACACTGGAGTTTCTGGGGAATCTAGGTCCCCCTAAGTGAAGGGGTTCCCAGATTCATGTTGTGTTTGTATTTTCAAGGCAATGTTCGTCCCCAAAGGCTATGAAAGAAAGGAAAGAGATCCAGCAGTGGAGGAGAAATTCTTTTGTGACTTGAAGGCTGGAAAGGCTTGAAGGTCGCACTGCAGGATGGGGAAAAACCCCTTGTACATTTCAATTAGTTGAAAACATGTAGAAAATTGTGAGTTGAAATTAAGTGTGTGCTGCATTCTGAGATTCAGGAGAATCTGTACTATCTTTTTCTCTATAACTTTTTATTATGTCTTCAGAGCTTCCCCCCAACATGTTTCTGCCCCTGAAAGAGTAATCCAGAATGTGCTGTGTACTATTCCATAAGTTTTTCAGGTCTTTTCCTTGCAGGCTGTTTTCACACTGTCAGCCCATTTAAAAGTGTAGTTCCATGATGAACATGTACCATCTCTTAAGTCAAAGGATGGGCTTTGCTCATGTATCTCTCTTATCATTTTCCAAATTAAAAACCCAGACATGGACCCAAGAGCATCCAGAAGTTAATGTATTTAACTGGCTTTAAGGCTCACCTTAATGTGGATGACACCGATCTTAATTTTAACTGATACATTGTATTTGAAAAAAAAAAAAAGTGCAAGATATGAAACTAGGGAGTGGTTTGGTTGTCATATACAGGAAACAACGTCTTTTCTAAGAGTTTGTCTGTTAGAACGGCACTAGGAACTTGCTTTTGTATTCTTAACTTGTGTTCTTGTCCTACTTATCCAATCTGTACTGGTATGGGATGTGCATTTGCACATCAGGTGCAAATATTTGGCTTATACTTAACATGGTGTTGCAAGATTCATGGTAGTCATATTGTGACAGATTTTTCTTAATGTAGCATTTAAAGTTTTTTTTCCAATGGTAATAATTTCTTAATCTGACTATATGGCCAACTTGAGTTCTGGCAGCTTCTGGACAAAGACGTTGAACAGAATTTGTCTCTTGTTGAACTAAAATAAGCTGTACTGTGTGCAGTAATAAAATGTTTACCTCCTACACCCTGCCTTTCCTTTAGATGCTTTTCTTTACTCTTTTCTGAGCATCTCTGACCAATATTTGCTGTCTTTCAGGATCTCTGCTCTCTTTTCCTTTGCACTTCTCTTTTTGTGTCTATCTGTCACCTTACTTTAACTTTCTTACTTTTTTGTTTTGTCTGCCTTACTACACTTCTGCTTGTTGCTCTTTGGTCGCCTGCATTGATTCTCTGTTTTCAGTAGATTGGCTCTTGGGTTTTGGCTCAGTGATTTAATGAGAGTGCACATAACACTGGGTGTTTCAAGTGTATTAGTAAAAATCTGATGTCTGAGCAAAAACTATGAAGCAACCGTTCTGCTTCAGTTTTGCCAGTTTTATTCCTTGACATGTCTTTTTCCAATTTCAGTTGCAACTGGAAGATGATCAGGGTGTGAATCTGGGACTTGAGAGCAGTTTAACACTTCGCCGCCTTCTAGTCTGGACATACGATCCTAAAATAAGGTTAAAGACCCTTGCAGCACTTGTTGATCACTGTCAAGGTCTGTTTAACATTGAATTAATATTTCTGTGGAAGTTATGTAACTCTGAGTAGTTGTGCATGCCAGAGGTGGATATCAATAATATTATTGCTTGTTTGAGGTTTTTTTAGAAAATTTTGAGTAGCTAATCCACTCTCTGGTAGTTTAAACAAAGCATGGCAAATTGTAGTGCTGGTTTGATACTTCATTTTTTCAAACAAGAACATGCTCTAGAAATCCTTCAAATTTTAAGCATGCACTTTTCGTGCTGTTTTCAATTACTCAATCATCTTTCAGAGAATGTCACACTTAAAGAATCCTACTAATACATTATGAAATGATTGGCTTAGTCTCTTTACTATGTATGAGTACTATGTAACTCCTCTACATATGTTGGCTTATAGAAGTCATTTGCAACTTGTCTGCAGATTCATATGAAGCAACAAAACTTTACAAATCTGCAAATAGTGTGTGACTGTTGGCAATCCACAAGAAAGTTCTGAGGAGTCATGTTGGAGTTTACCAAAACTTTGGCCAGTTACTGACCCACAGTCTGTGGTTCTCCCTGAGGGTACCTCAGATTTGTGAGACTGTGGCCCTTGAGGAACAGTATCTTTTCCAAAAAGAGCCTACACCATTTGCTTTACCTTGATTATTGGAACTTGTAACAATTTTGGAAAAAAGTGGGCTTTACTTCTTAAGACATTCATGAAAACTTTGAATTCTATGGTCTCTGCTGCAAGGAACCTTGAAACTGCATAACAGCAGAGCAAATATTCGTTCTATTTTTTAACTCTTTTTTTTTGACAGCCTTTCAATTGCAAGGAAACAGGAGGTATTACCTAAAGGAAACATGGCAGGAACAATAACTAAGAAGCATGGGTGCACACAGAACATCTGAGAGTGTCAAGTACAGGAGAGGAGGAAAACATACGGAGGCACCTTTAATGCCTTTCTGGTGGGGACAGCGGGAGAGAAAAGAAGCATAGCATCAACTTTTGTGTGTTATCTGATGCCTTGAAATTTGCATTCCCCCAGGCTACCATAAAGTAGACAGAGAACTCTGCTAATGCTTTAGTGAGATTAATAATTCATACCTTAAAACCTAAGAGAATTCCGTGTTAACATTAAAAAATGTACTTTTGCTACATTTTAGAGTTGCTCTTCGGCATGCTCTGAGTGACACATGACTAGCTAAAATCAACAGCTGCTGAATTTAAATGGGGTGCGTATGGTTTTCCTTCATACATTTCTGTGCCTCTTCTCTATGATCTTACAGGGAGAAAAGGTGGTGAACTAGCCTCAGCAGTTCATGCCTATACTAAAACAGGAGATCCCTATATGAGGTCTCTGGTTCAGCACATCCTTGGCCTCGTATCCCATCCGGTACTGAATTTCCTTTATCGCTGGATATATGATGGAGAGCTGGAGGATACGTACCACGAGGTAATGTATGTGCTGTGGTAAATATTTTGTCTCTCTTTGCTTTGACGTCTCTGTGGGAAGCTTAGAGGAGAATTTGAAAAGTAGAGTATGATGAAAATGTGTGTAACATATGAGTAAGCAATACATAAAATAACAACATGAAATATCACTATCTTCATGAATTCAGTAAGTTTGATATCTGCAGCATGTTGTCTTCAATGAATCATTTTCTGGGTCTTGTCTAGTAGAGTCAGAATGGTGGACTGACAATAGGTGCTTGCTTCTGAAGGGAAACAAAGTCTATTCTCTAACTTTTCTTTCTTGGTGTAGCACTAGTAATGTATGGAGAGTTCTTTTTAGAATGCAAGCCCTTATATTTGGAATGATGTTCAGAATGTTTTACTCTGACCATTTACTGTAATCCTTAGCTTGATAAATAACTTTAGTTTGTCAGACTGGGTAGAAGGGGTTTATGGTTCCAGAGTTACTGTAGAAACTCTGCAGTTATTTGTTGTGACTTCTGTAACTGCAATGGATATCTTGTTTGACAGGACGAGGACAGAATCTATCCAAAAGCCACTTTAACAAAACTAATAAAGTAGGTTTAGTTTCTCACAAATTGGAGCATTCTCTTCTGTGGAGTTGAGAGACTGTACCATTTGATCACCAGTTCAATTGCAAGATTTTTTTTGTTGTTTTTTTTTTTTTTTCCCCTGCAATTCTGCATCTGTTAAAGTAGGAGGAATAATAGGGGTAAGAATAGAACCACCAAAGTAAAAGCATATTATATTTTGAACTTCATCTGCTACTCTAACTGTATAACGAAATGCTGGAAAAAATGCTATATGCTTCTGTATTTCACAGTGGATGCTTTACAGATAGTACACTTTACCCTGAGGTAGTCAAAGTTTCATGACATATAGAGAAGATTAAACTATGTGAGCTGTTCTCTAACTTTTTCTTCAGAGTTGGTATTGGTCAACGTACAGTTTGTATATCCATTGCCTAGACAGCTCTACGTATTAGCAATGCAAGCAGAAAACCCAGCTTAAAATATTTTTGCAGTTTTCTGAATACAGACATTAAACTCTAGGGTAGAGAGTTTACATTAATATTTTGGTTTTAATATTTTTTCATTCTTCAGTTTTTTGTAGCTTCAGATCCTACAGTTAAAACAGATCGGTTGTGGCATGACAAATACACTTTGAGGAAATCAATGATCCCTTCCTTCATTACAATGGAGCAATCAAAAAAGGTATGAATCCAAAAGTTAGTCTTCTGGTCTGTTTGCTCCATGCTGTTGCTTAGATTTTCATTAAGCGAATGGAGGCCAAATTTAACAGTAAATACTCATCTTAGGAATTTTAGAATTGTTTGCTGGGGAAGATGGTAAGACTTTCTGCTTTCCATTCTCTAATTGGTAAATTTTAAGGAGATCTCAAGGAGGGGGAAAAGAAGTTTGTGTTTAAAACCTTTTCATGTTAGCACTGAAGTTGTGAATTGCTGGCGTTGGCATTGTGAAGCTAAAAGCACAGAAAGATTAAAAAATACCTTGTTGTCCTGGTAGGTGTGAGTGGCTATTTTGTTTAGTATTTTATTCTTTTTTTTTTTTCCTTTTATGCAAATAATTTTTTAAAAAATTCTTTTTTGTTCAGGTCCTCCTAATAGGAAAATCCATAAACTTCTTGCATCAAGTTTGTCATGATCAAACTCCATCCACAAAGATGATTGCTGTGGCAAAATCTGCAGAGTCTTCAAAAGATGGTAGAGTATTAATGTTACTCAGTGTCTTCCCTTTGAACTGAACTCTGTACAATATGGGCTTTACACTGAAAACTGAATGGATAGTGGAGTGTCAAGGAGGGCAAAAGTCCAATCTGCCCTAAAATACAAATTTTTTAATGGATACTTTTTACTACCTCCATGAAAGATGGTCTAATAATAAAATCCCATTCATGGCTGAAAGAATATGTCATCTAATAAT
This sequence comes from Dendrocincla fuliginosa, assembly GCA_035047845.1. Classification (NCBI taxonomy): domain Eukaryota; kingdom Metazoa; phylum Chordata; class Aves; order Passeriformes; family Dendrocolaptidae; genus Dendrocincla; species Dendrocincla fuliginosa. The sequence continues at coordinate 92,752,376 of JAWWMO010000001.1, forward strand.
GTGATTTTTGTACCATGTGTAGTGTTTGCCTCGTCAAAGATGTGCTTAAAGTGCAGAGAGAGGTCAGGGTTAAGTGAATAAGGGCTGTAAATGCATTTGAACAATCATCTTGCCAGCTACTCCTGAAAAAGGAAAAAACATTCTTTGACTACACTACTTTCACCACTTTATGCAGCATTTATGGCCATGCTTTTCCAATAGTTTTTAAAATTTGCACTTGTTTCTCTCTCCTTGATTGAATGGGAGATCTGCACAAATACAGGGTTCCTCTTATGTGGGGAACGAGAGCTTTGAAGCAAGTACATTATCTTAAGTGCTGAGAATGAGATGGAAGCATAGTTTTGGAAATAAATGTTACTCTGTGTGCAGTGTGCTGAGCTTACAGGCTGCAGCCTGAATACCTCATGGTATTGCACTGCTTTACTTCTGCATGAAAGTGCGTTTGTGTTTAGGGCATTTTACCCATTTAAACCTGAAAGAACATTCTGTATCAGCAGTGTTGGAAATGCTTTCTTTCATGCTTGTTTGTGCCATCTGACAATATCCTGGGAGTCCCTTCAGATCATTACTTATAATAAGATCATGGAAAGCTAGGATGCCAGCCGTGAGTTCTGGATGCTTTTTCTCATTTTAAATCTGAATATTTCATGGGTTTGGGTTATTTTTTCTTTCTTTCATTTGCTTTGGAACCTTAACTCCTGTGTTTCCTGTTTCCTTTTTTATACTGAAGTAATTATGGTGTAGAAAACTGTCTGAACGTGTATGTAGAGGTTGGTTATCTTGCCTGACAGGGAATTGTAGCGCTTGGGAAAGAGTGGGTAGTAAAAAAGGCAGATAAACTGACCCCAGCTTCAGCATCTGGCTGTCCAGTTTGGGAACTTCTGAATGGACTGCACACTACATTCAGTAGCAACTCATGGACCTGTCTGTCAGTGCTTCTAGTCTGACTCTTTCTTTACCCATTTCTGGCTTTTCTGTGTCCTGACATAATTTTGCAGTTTTCAAAGTTTGTACCTCTTGTTTGTTGAGGTAAACAACCTTTCTAGCAGTTTTGCATGTCAAACAAGGATGTTGCATTCCTTGTGCTGGGGTGTGGGTGTGTGTATACAAAGATGGTATATTACAGCTACATATGTAAAATTGAATTTTCCAGTCTGAGATGAAGGGCTGCATCCAGGTCACTTCCTTCAAGGGAAGAGGAGCATGACTAAGGAGAGGGGGAAAGGTTTTGGTTTTTTCCATTTAGGATAGTAAGAAGTTGAAACTGGTCTAGGTGTCCTCAGCCATAGGTACTGCCTTATGTATGCTCACCCCTACTTAACTGGAGGCAGGACCAGAATGTGTGGCATAGTAGGCTTGCCATAGGTAAGCCAGGAAATTGCCTGCTGCCTGTTGGCTTTGCCTGTGCCTTGAGCCAGTCCTAGGTCCAACCTTTGTGTCAAGTAACTGAAGATACTGGCTCATAACTCTTTATGGATTGGCTTGTTCCCTCTCTTGTTTTGCCCACTAGGCTTCTTGTGGAAAGACTTGCAAAAGATCCTTGGGGTGTTGTAGCTTACGGTGTTCTGTCTGTGAAATTCTGGGGGATTTTCCTCCATATGGAAGTTCTTCTGTCTTCCTCCAAAGCCAGCAGTGAAGCCATGCGGCATGTCAAATGGCTGGTGCCACTGTGCATGCAAGCAGCCATGCTTGAACCCGTCTTTTGAAGATACCAGTAAAGAGGACAGATCTGCTGACAAGGAAAGACCAGATGAAAGTCATAATTGATTGGAGATTCTCACTGCCCTGTTGTCCTGTACCACTGACACAAATGCATTTGCATGAACTGATATTTTTCCCTTTTTCCTAACAGTGGGAATATTACTTCAGGCTTCCTTACCTGAGTAATGCAGGAATTGCTTTGTCAGATCACACCAAATCTCTGCCTTTGCCAGAGTAAGCAGAGATCTTGGTGAGCTGTCTGTCTTGGTTTGCTGTCACTGACTAGAAAGGGGACTTTGAGGATTCCTTTCTGCAGGCTGTATTCTCACATCCCTAAGTCTGATGCATATTACTTGACTAAGTATTATTTCCCTAGTGTAGACATTTTGAGCACAGCAATGTATCATAAAAAGTGACATCTCTGACATCTCTGCATGTTCTTGTACTTTTTTGTCTTATGGAAAGCTTCACTGGTTACTGAATGAGAATTTGTAAACCTCAGGGAATGTCACTGAGCCAGACATTGTGAGTTTTTCCTCATTAAAGAGTGACTTCTTTAGTAGAACTATTGTTTATTTATTCAGTTGATAAGCGGTTTATTGATTGAGGCTGAATCTCATCAGAACACAAAATTGCATTTTAAATTTTTCAGCAGTACAGTTTGAGCCTAATCCTGGAGCAGGCAATGCACTGTCCTACACTGATCTACTGCATCTTTGTTTTTTACCTTTAGAGAAATATTTGTGTAATTAAGAATTGTTGAAAGTGGGAGTATATCCTCTTATACTGTGGAAGTTCTGAATCTTATGATAGTTAGATATCCAGTATTTGGAGTATTGCGCTATGTTGTCTGAAGAGACCACATTTCTTGCTATCTCATAACAGTTTTATTGCAGTCCCTTTCTTAATAAGCTTATAGTTGTAGAAAACAGTGGGATAAGCTTCCTACTGAAGGACAGTGTCCTGCTTTCTGTCCCCAAATTGCCGTGCATTAAAGGTGGAGAAGAAAATATCAGGTTGCTGGCTGACCCCCAGGTAATGAAAGTGTATTCCCTTTGCTTTCATCCTCTCATATCTGGGAACTCTTTTCTCTTGAATATTCTGTTCTTGTTATTCTTTGATTTATCCCACCCACCCTCCACCTTAGAAGCAGGTTCTGATTTAGATTCTCCCAACAAAACTTTTCCCTCACTCTGAGCTTTTAGATCTCCGTCAAATTATTTGATTTTGTAAATTGTGGTATTTCAGCAAGCTTAAAAAAACCCCAACTTTTTACGTAAAAGTGATGGCTTAGTGTAAAAGTGTGAGCTCTTATTGGAAAGTACAAGCTGGGCAATAAAAGTAATAAATACTGTTGAAGTATAAGCTGCTTTAGACTTGCTTTCACTTTGAGGATAGCAAATGTATAATATAGTGGATCAGAAGATGCAGTTTTTCTGTTTGCATGTTTCAACTCCAAAGCTTGTTTGACACAGTTTTGGAAAACTACTAGTTTAATTTTAATCTTCTTTTTGTTGTTTTTTTTTTTTAGCTGCTGATTTGTTCACAGATCTGGAAAATGCCTTCCAAGAGAAAATTGATGCAGCTTATTTTGAGACCAGCAAATACCTGCTGGATGTTCTCAACAAGAAGTACAATTTACTGGAACACATGCAGGCCATGAGGCGCTACTTACTACTTGGTCAGGGAGACTTTATCAGGCATTTAATGGACTTGCTCAAGTAAGAGAATAGGAAGGGTAATTTTGTTGAGTTTTTGATGCTTCCAAATGTGCATGATCAACACAGAAACTATTTTGCTTTTGGAAGAGGACCTTTCAAGTATCTTTTTCAGTTAAACCTTTGAGTAATAACTTAAACTCTATTTTGAGTTTAAGTTTTTTGACCCTGAGGCTCAAACTTTGTTCTTCCTTTTTGATAAGAAATACATACAGTACCATTTCACAATGTCTTGAAAAGTTGCACTAATACAGTTATCTTTATCTTGGCCCTGTGACAGCCTCAAGGACGGTAGCATTTTTCTTGCTTCTGTCAGCAAGTTTAAGCAGAAAATTTCTGGTGCTCTTGTTGCCACTAGTTAGCATTGCTGGGATTGTTAGGCCGCCTGTATTTTGGAGTTGTTTGGTCCAAAACATTACATCAAAACCTGTCAGTACAATTTGGAAAATTTAATTGATGACTCACCACCCTCTGTTTTAAGCAGTCGGGTGCACCCACAATTATTGGTTTCAGATCTTAAAGTGTATTTGCAAGCTCAGTGCTTTTACATGCTGATGCTACTGATAAAACTTAGTCTATCAAAAATGTTGTTTACAAAGCTTTCACTTGGTATAGAAGGCAAGCTTTGTAGCAGAGCATCATTTAACTTGTTTGTAAATAAAAATCGCCTGGTGAGATTTGTACATGACCATGCTTTTTAAAGTGGAAATTAACATTAAGCAGAATACGGTTGGTTTGTGGAGTCATTATTACATCTGAGGCAGAAGCAGTGAGGGGCTTTTCAGTACTGATCCTGAGGGAGAGAGTGCAAGAGTTGCATGTTGCAACTCTTTGGATAGTTCAAATTACATAGAGAGGGGGTGGGTTTGTGTGCTGCCATCACTTTTAAGCCCATGAGGTGGCTGTCAGTAAGTTTCTTAAAACCGAAATGAATTACTTGTGTAGTGTGTTATTGATGTAATCTGCCTCATTTTAGATATGAATGCAGCTCAAATTACAAAATAGCTAAGCTTACAATCCTGGTAACTTCAAGTTACTGGCATTGATTTGAGGATGAAGTTAGTCCTCGTGCTGTTGTTCAGGAATATGGTTGCATATGAATAGACATTCTGCTGATGCTCTGCTCAAATATTTTGCTCATTGATTTTCTTCATGGGTAAGACTGAAAGAGTAATAAGAAGTTTTGAGTGTCTATCAGAAAAGTGTTTTTGCTCTGTGCTGCAATTACTATCGAATTGCTGCTGCAGAGAACTTCAGTAATATGCTATGACTGTTTCATACCACCAGGCCGGAGCTTGCACGACCAGCTACAACCTTATATCAGCACAATCTAACTGGAATCCTTGAAACAGCGGTGAGGGCAACAAATGCCCAGTTTGATAATCCTGAGATTCTCAAACGATTGGATGTTCGACTGCTGGAGGTCTGTTGAATCATGATGACTGTGACCTGAAACATACCTTTTTGTGTGTGTGTGTATAGATGCAGACATCTATATGAAACAAAGCTTTCATATGTGTATAAAAATACATTTCTTTCATCCCTTTTCCTTGAAGTTTACTTAAAATTATATAAGTCTCATTTAATAAGCTTTCTTTTCCCATTTCTTGTCTATTGTCTGTTTGTATTTCAAGCTGTGAGTTTACAGCCATTGACAATATGAAGTTGAGTATTTTGGGCCTAACAGGAATTGATGCTTGTGGCCCTGATTTGAGGTTCTCAAGGAGCACTGCTGGTGCTCTTAAAAGAGTTGAGGTGGTGAGGGATGGGTTGGCGTGCGTGTCTTTGTTGCCTGTAGTTTCAAAGAGGAAAGCAGTGAAAGCACAGCTGGTGAAAGAGACCTCTGGTAAGGAGCTTGAGTTAATGAGAGAGCTCCAGTCCCAGAGAGGGGAGTTGAGTGAAGAGCTGTAGCATCTGAAATAAGCCTGTAGTCCTGCCCAAGAAGTTTTTCTTTCCCAGCTTCAATGGAGAAACATTGACATTACAAACATCAACATGAGTAAGCAGGAGTTGATCTTCAGCAAAAGTATGTTCTGTTATGTATTAAAAGGAGAATATCCTTTTTAATACAGGTATCTCCTGGGGACACTGGATGGGATGTCTTCAGCTTGGACTATCATGTTGATGGACCAATAGCAACGGTAATGTCATATACTGCTGGCTGTGAGTGTGTCTTGGGTACTGGATTGAATTGCTAAATATCTTTATATTGAAATAGCCTTTCTTTTGTTCTGGAGTATAAGATCAGAGATTTTTTTTTTCTTTTTGCATCTAGAATGCATTCACTGTATAAACAGTTAAGGCCATTCTTATGAGTTAACTGTGAGTGCTGAAAAACTATATTTGAAATAGTAATTACTGAAAATCAGTAATTCATTTGTTTCAGCCAAGTTTTTAGCAAGTATTTAATAAATGGAGTGCCCTTCTTTCATTACTACTGATCTGTAGATGCTAACTTGGGATAATTTGCAAGGATGTATTTGAGGAAGAATATATTTGAGGAGAACATATTTATGTTGTGTAAACGGCATTTGATAGGTAGTGTTCACTAGAACTGTTACCTAAAATTGAAGAAATAAGTTTCTGGACAATTTTGAGTATAAAAAGGTGTGAGAAGGCAGCTGCACTGTAGATCAGAATGTATTTAGCCTTTGTAAATAATTTGTCAAGTACTTTTTTATTTTTTTTAATATGACAAAATGTGAGTCTGACCAACAGAAGGAATCTTCATATGTAGTTTTAAAAGAGCCAGATGTTTAGGCTTTGTCATCCTCACCCCTCCTTAGATTTTCAGCAGTGCTCTGTTCCTCCTTGAATGCTAGGTAACTGTTTAGCCCTCAAAGGAGGATCTTTCCAAAAGCTCTGGGGTTTCCAGGAAATTCTGTTTTACAATACTTACCAATATCTGTATGGGTCAGATAAGATGAACTGTGAAGAGGTTCCTGGTACTTCAGAACATATGGTATATCTATTAAATTTGTACGGATACTTTGTTTTCTAGGTATTTACACGTGAGTGCATGAGCCACTATCTAAGAGTATTTAATTTCCTTTGGAGAGCAAAGCGAATGGAGTATATTCTTACTGATATATGGAAAGGGCACATGTGCAATGCAAAGCTTCTGAAAAGTATGCCAGGTGAGAGGTGCTCAAATGGATGACATGCTTCTAAAATGGATTTAGATTACTGCATCTTACTTTAAACTGTATTTTAAGAGGGGAAAAATAATGTCTGTTGGGACAGACGAATGTTGTAAATGTAAGTTTCCTATTTGTTGTTAATCCTCGGTCACTGTCTTGAAAAGTTGCACTAATATAGATATCTTTATGCTGGCACAGTTGTGAGACTGTAACTCTCCTATCCCTTTTTATTCATCTCCCTTGATGCCTTCCTGTTTGTACCCCGTGTCTCCCTCTCTCTTGTGCTGTTAACTAGTAAGTTTCATACATGCACACTTCTGAATTCACTAGTTTTCCTTTCACTCATTCCTTTTCCTTTTGCTTATCTAAGAACAGAAAAGGCTAAGAAGAGAAAGATCTTTGAGAAGAAATAGGAAAACTCTTAAGTGTAGTGGCTCCGGTATATATTTAATGGACTGGGACTTTTTGATCCTATTTCTCAGCAAAGAATGTAGTCATATTTGTGAGCATCTATACTGGCTCACTCAATGAAAATTTTTTCTAATCTATCTACATTTTTTCAGGGAAAAATAGCTGTTGAGAATTACGCTTCTTTATGGCATAGTAATATTTACAAAGTTATATTTATTGTTTTATAATGAAGAACTCTTTGGCAAGTGGGAGAGGGCACCCTTCCCTGAGAAGGTCACTGGGGAACAAGCTCTTGTAAGGTTTGCTCTGGTGCACAGGGCTGATACCTGGAACTGTACAGGATGGCGAGGTTTCCTTTCTGTTTCTGTGAGATAGGATTTAGTTGACTGTCATTGCCCTGTCCCAAATAAGTGCTTGTTTGACTAGAGGCCAGTGGTCTATCACATTCTTGCTTTCTCTTCCCTTTGAGACTATGGGGCACCGAACAGATTTTATTCCCATCAACTGAGGGTCTTCAGGCTGGAGCTGTCTGCCATTGCTAAGGTTTTATTTGTTCTTGGGTTCTCAAAAGTAAGGTTTGTTTCCAGCACTGACTGAGCATGCAGTTGGTGTCATCTTTGGCTCACATTTTCTAGGAGGTAATTGTGCTATGTTCTTTGCTCATCTATTGCCAGCCAGTATTGCTGCTACAGTCTGAGATTAGTGGCTGTTTTATGAAGCACTCAGTTTAGTAGGAAAAGATTTACCAAGCTGATTCATGGCTGTGCTTGTGCTTGTAGTCTTTAACATGCCATCTCTTTGAATTTTTTACAGAGCTTTCTGGGGTGCTGCATCAGTGTCACGTTCTGGCATCAGAAATGGTCCATTTCATTCATCAAATGCAGTATTACATTACATTTGAGGTATACTCTATCCACCCAATTAGTTACTTAAAAATGAAGTACTTTTAGTATTCTGTATGTGTTGTGTGTCTTAAATTTCAAAGAGCTTGTCATCTAGCAAATCAAAACAGCCCAATCCTGAATCATTGCTCCAGGTGCTTGAATGTTCGTGGGATGAACTCTGGAACAAGGTCCAACAAGCACAGGACTTGGATCACATCATTGCAGCCCATGAAGTTTTTCTGGACACAATCATAGCTCGGTGCTTGCTGGATAGTGATTCCAGGGTAGGTCTTCTCCTTGACATTAAATTGTAACTTTATGATCTTGGTTTATGTGTTAGGAACCACCTTCTTTTATGTTGTAGGAGCAAAGGGAAAAGTCAATTTTCTTCCTCTGATGCAAGGTTTTATAATGGTAGGTTCTGTACCTACTGCCCAGACATGATGACACATATTGATAATAAAACTTGGTACAGTGTGGCCAGTTGGTTTTGGTCCTAACAAGCTGTGTGATTATCCAATCATTGACTTAGGGCTTTGCAAAAGAATCTTCCCAGCTGTGTGTAAAAAAGATTTTTTATTTATTCATGTTCTGAAGAATGGTAGTAACTTAAAACTCTTCTGCTGTACAATTGTTTAATTATTTTGTCGTCTGACTGTCTCACAGGTACTTCTCAACCAGCTTCGAGCAGTTTTTGATCAGATCATTGAGCTCCAGAATGCCCAAGATGCAATGTACAGAGCTGCTCTGGAGGAGTTGCAACTGAGGTTGCAATTTGAAGAGAGGAAGAAACAGCGTGAACTTGAGGTGCAGAAAGGATATTACTAGAACATGAAAATGAATTGAGGCAGATGTAACTGTCTTATCATAAGTGGAGGGTTTTAGATACCACATAGAGGTACAGCAAAAATGAAAAATGTGTTTGGGACAGATGTAAAAGTCAGCAGCAGCAGCTAGTGACTTCATGCAAAACTACTGAATGGTGTTTTTGATTTCTGTTGTGCCCAAAATCTCTGAGTAAGATTTCTCTAGTGGACTTTGGAGGATAAGAAATGTGGGGCTCTTTTAGGTGAAGTAAATTGAAGAGGCTTTAATATTCTGAACCCTTTTGCATAAAATGCCGGAGCTCCATGTCTGCCTCCATGCTGACAGTCTGTGGGACATGCAGTGCTGGTGTGAGGCTTACCTACATTGCTGACCTCAGATTTCTTTTATGTACAACCACCAAGGGGACTGGTAGTTTCAGTATTGGGGGCTCTGTCATTGTCTTTCTATGTCAGCAGTTGGTTTTTACAAACATGGTGGCTTAGCTGGGCAGAAGGTGGCCCAGTTAGCAACTTGCATTGTGTAACGCTTCACTTGTTAACTTATGTGGTCTCTCTGTAGGGGAAGTGGGGTGTAACTGCATCAGAAGAGGAAGAAGAGAGCAAAAGGATGAAAGAATTTCAAGACTCAATACCTAAAATGTGCTCACAACTGCGAATACTCACTCACTTTTACCAGGTGCCACTTAGATTATATCTTTTTTAAATATGCTAAACTTTGATGTGTAGAAATGAATTTAAAATATTGAGTAGATGTAACTTCTGCATTCATGTGTGCAGTTCGTAGGTTTAGGTCTTTATTTTTTAATTTTCTACTTAGAAGCCTGTATTCACTGTTCCTCAGTTGTCAAAGGTTTTGTGATCATTTATGTTCCCCTCACAAAGGAGGAGTCTTTTCATGTAAGTCTCCTTCTTCCTCTAGCAGTGGAAGTAATAGCTGGTTTTTGGCGTAATTTGAGGGAAAGAAAAATAGAATTCCTTCTGCATTCCATTTTCTCCTCAGTGTCTCTGCAAGTCATTGCTATTAAAGACTGCAGAAAGTTTCTTCTTAAAGGCCTAACACTTAGTTTTAGGCTTACCTAGGTGGGCAGTGGATAAGCTGTTTGGGGGAACACGTGCAGGCTGTCTTCTTCAATGGTAATTTACTCTGGCTTTGTCTTGTTACATCTGATGCTAAAGCTCCCATTTCTCAGAAAAATCAGCTGCTAGATTTCAGGGAAAGGATTTTCAGAAAGCGATGGGAAGGACACAGCACAGTGTACCACAGCAGCCTTTCAGATCAACTCAGGAAAACCCCAAGTAATTTTTTGACTTTGTCATGTGAAGTACTCTGGATGTGATGTACCTTTTAACCTCTCTCATTTATTTCCTTTAGCATGCCTGAAGTTAAGGGTTTTTTTTTAAATGCTGATAGTGAATTTGGCTCGAAGCTGTAGGGCCTGCTTTCTTCAGTGTCGCTGTTGATGTTTCTTGTATCTATCTTGTTTTTATATCCATAAACACACATTTAGACAAACACGCATTGTTTTTGTAGTTAAATGAATGAGTCTGAAGTGGTTTTGCTGGGTTGTTACCCAGATGTTAATTTTACCTCATGAGTGGACAATCAGTTGTTTTTAACAGTTATAGCTGAGACTTAGCAGCTGTACAGCACATGCAGAGCTCTTCCCAGTCCTCCTGTCTGATGTTTTGCATCAGAGCCATTCTATATTGCCAATAGCTTTGCCAGGCTCTGATTAACCTTGATGAAGTGCTGCACTGTCAAAAGAGTTCAGTTCAAATGGGAGTTTGAATCAAAACAGAGCAGTACACCTAGATTATAAACTACTGGTGGCTTTTGTTGAAGACTGTAGAGACCCTGAGCTTTCATGTGAGGACTTAGATTTGAAAGTAATTTGCTGCTGGGTCCAAATGCTGCAGTTCTCCCTTCCTCCACCTCCCAAAGGAAGTAGAGGCAAAGTGTTTTAAGTGGAGGCTGAAAATAAACTGTAGTTTGTGTGTTCTACAGGATTGCTACAAGTTGGCAATATAGATTTTGCCTGCTTAGACTGTATTCCTGCTGAGCCCTACTATGGATTTTCCATGTAGAGCTTTCCTGGCCAGCCTTGGTCATCTTTGGAAGTAAGGCAGTGCTCTAGTTAGGGGCATGTCCACATTAGTATTTAGGTGGAGATGCGAAATGAGCTTTTCAAGTAAGTCTTTTCATTCTCCTAAAGTCCTCTCCCTTCCTGTATGCTGTGGGATTCCTGCAGTCCCTTGGCTAGAGCCAAATGGGAGGGTGGAATCCAGAAGTGCGCCAACTACGTGCAAGTCCTCCATAAAAACCACTCCAATTATTGGGTCTGTGGCACTGATTGCCCTAATGGGTACACAGTCTGCTGTTGTGGAAGGCCACTTGTTCTGTACGACAAATAGACACGTTTGAAGCGAGCAGTGCTCTAGTGCTGGCCTGGCCACCATTGTACATGGGTCATGGAAACAAGGTGAGGTCTCCTGTGAGCACAGGTTGAGCTCTGAGTGGTGTTTCAAGACAGTGGCACAGAGGCAGCTCCTCTACAGCCTAAGAGCCTTCAGACATAAGGAGGGTGCCAGCAGGGTGTGGGGATAGGGAAACAGGCTTCAAAAGACCAAGCTGTTTGTACTGGAGATTCTGATGTGTGGCAGGTATTGGAAGATAAAATAATGCTCTAGGTTTTTCCAGAAAGAATGAATTCAGCATAACTGATTTGTTAACAATAGCATATGAACCCTTGTGCTTGCCTTTTCCTGGATTCCTTCTGCCTTCTTACTAGCTCTGGGCTCCACTTGCCTGTGCAAAACACACCAGGAATGTTTTCTTAGCTGTCTCTTGGGTTTTTCTTTCTCCTTCAGGGAATTGTCCAGCAATTCTTGGTCCTGCTGACAACCAGTTCTGACGAAAGCCTTCGGTTCCTCAGCTTTAGACTGGACTTCAACGAACACTATAAAGCAAGAGAGCCCAGGCTGCGTGTGTCCTTGGGCACTAGAGGCAGGCGAAGCTCACACATGTGAAACAGCTGCTAAGGACTGCACCTCGGTATCCGAAGGATGTTGGCCCTCTTGTTGGACTCAGCAATCAGTGTTGACATAGTGCAACCAAATCGCTCGTGGTCGGTGTCTCCCATTGCTGCTGACAACATGTTTTCAGTCATGTGATTGTGTGACACTGTATAGCAGAAAGCAAAAAGAAAAAAAAAGTAGGTTTTTTTACACTGATGTTTCTAGAATGACCAGACTAAATGGGCTGGTTGAAGCTCATCCAATCAACTTGTTAAATCATCCTTTTAAACAAATGCCAATTTTATTTGAAGCTTTTTGAGCTCTTTCCACTGTAACTTATATCTGTGTCAAGGAAATTGCATCTTTTGTTTATAGAAAGCACCATTTCCTTTTTTAACAAGAAAATAAGAAGGTTATTTTTTCTATATGTACTTGTATTTGAAGAGAGTTTTTGTTAAAGCCAACAGATCAGGACCCAGACCTATTGTCCTTGTTAAGAAGCTATACAGCATTTCATTATGCTGATTTTCAGTGTTGTGCTGTGTTTGACTGTGTGAGAAACTTTGTATCAGGAGACATAAACTTATATTTAATTTTTTTGTTGTTTTCAAAGTTAAAAACCTGGAACAAAAATTTAGTGGGGAAATTTTATGGTTACTGTACAGGAACAAACTATAGAAGCAGAGTCAGGAGTGTATCTGTTGCACATAAGATCTAAAAAATGAAGTTAAAGCCTCAGGACTGTGAAGGGAAGTGTTGGTTAACATTAATTATTCAATGTTCAAAATCAGATATGTAGAAACAAAGTTAGTTGGCTAATGTTGACTTCATTCTCTTCTCTTTCCTATTTTTTCATTGTAAATATTTATATATTGCTGTCCAGAAGTTGGGGAGAGGGGGATTCTTCTTTTGCAACGTTGTCATTATATCAGGTCATTTATTATGTTCCACAGGTGCAAGCTTAGAAAAATAAAAACACAATTATCTTTCAAAAAAGTGTGTTGCTTTATGCAATTGAAAGTTTCTGATTTTTCCAGGGTGAAAAGTTTCCATTTAAGAGTGTATTGATTTACAGATCCCTACCCACTACAGGATTTTGGTACTAGTCTTACCTACACTGAGAGTTGTGTACAGTTCATTAATTAACAATTACCCTCAGATCAATGAGGTCTGTGGCCTTTTTTCCTTTTTGCCCTTGGTCTGCTTGAACCCCTTGTAAGCAGAGGCTTATGCTAGGCCATGCAGGTAAGGCTGCTGTGATGATGGAAGTGCACTCTCAGGGGGATGATGCACTGACTTGAAGTTCTGGAATAACTGTTTTGCCCTTGACACCAGAATTCCCGTTATTGTGTGGGCCTTGGAATCCTTGCTTTCGTTAAAACATATAAGGCTTTAAACCCTGTGCCCTTAAGGGACCTGCTGGTGCAGCTGCCCTCATTGGGAGTCCTTGCAGGCAGCATTTCAGCTAAGTATGGACTCCGAAGCTGGTGATGTTCGGCGTGCCAAAGGAAGGCTGAAGCATGCTGAGCTTGGCATCAACTGAACTTCTCCAATGTGAGTCCATCCCATGGGCAGCTGTTCTTTGCAAACTGCTCCAGTGTGGGTCCCCCACAGGACCACAAGTCCTTCCAGGAAAACCTGCTCCAGTGCAGGCTCCTCTCTGGGGGTCTGCAGGTCCCTGCCAGGATCCTGCTCTGGAATGGGCCTCTCACAAGGGTCTCCTTCAGGCATCCACCTGCTCCAGCATGGATCTCCTCCATGAGCTGCAGGGGAACCTCAGCTCCGGTGCCTGGAGCACCTCCTGCCCCTCCTTCTCCACTGCCCTTGGTGTCTGCAGAATTCTTCACATGTTCTCACTCCAGTCTTCTCTGGCTGCAATTTCCATCTGCCCAATAACTTTTTTTTTCCTTTTTAAATATGTTATCACAGAGGTGTTACTATTGCTCCTGACTGGCTTGGCCTTGGCCAGCAGCAAGTCCCTCCTGGAGCCAGCTGGCATTGGCTCTGCTGGACATGGGGGAAGCTTCTGGCAGTTTCTCACAGAAGCCACCCCTGTAGCCCCCTACTACCAAAATCTGGATGTGCAATACAGGAGGAAACCCAAAGCTGTGGTTGTGCTGTGAATGATCATTTTGAGGTGATTCTGCATAGGCCTCACAATCTGGGAAGAGTCCTCACTGCTGCAGGAGTTGCTCTGACTTCAGGCTAAAGAGACCCATGGGACGTTGTCCCCATGGTCCTTTATGGGTGGAGACCAGTCTCTTATCCCCTAACCTGGCAGCTGTTACGTTTATTTCAATCTACATGAGTTTTTTTTATATCTTCCAGTCTTACAATTGGAACTGGTCAATTGTGGAGTAACAAGCACAGCTTGAGGAAGCCAATGACCCCTTTTCAAGAAAGATGGAGCAATGAAAAAAATATACAGACAAAAAAGGTGAACCTCTGTGAGCATCTATTTTCCCTATATTGTTAGGTCAGATTATCATCAAGAGAGTGGATCAAAAGTTGAGTAATAAATACTTAGATCTTCCTTTGGGCTTGGAAATAGCTATATTAACAGCATTGTCATAATACCCTATACAAGAGCAACAAAACCTCAAATGAGCAGAAAATTGTGACTCATTGCATTGATAGTCATAGAATAACCTGTCCAGCTCTGCAGGAAAATCCTCTGGAAGTGGATGGGAGCTGTTCCTGGACTGTTCAGTTTCTTTCTTTCTCAGAGATTGCTTTGCCCACATTGGTAGCTGTGGTAAGAGCCATTGCCACACTCAGATGTTCTCTGTTTGCCAGGCTGGGGGAACAATTCCAATTCACTGACATGGAGTAACTGGACCAGCTTTGCTGAAAGATCACCTAGAAGTGGATAGGAGCTAACGAGGCCATCTTTGATTTTTATGACAGTTTTAGCCTTTTTTTCTTTTCTTCTGCTAATTTATGATCTGCCTTCACCTGCAGCTGGGTTTTCCCACTTGGGGCATTGTCAGCATGTGCTGTTTCTCTGCAACACAAAGCACAGCTTTCCAGTAAGAACCTTCATCTCTGTGAAGGAGGACACTGATTTTACAAAACTTTTGCAACAGAAATGCTACAGAGGTGCCCACAGATAACTGTGCTCCAGGATGCTGTTCCTATAAAAGCTTCACTGCATGGAGCAGCCATCCAGCCAAGAATACTGGGAAAATCAGCTCACCTTTTTCTGTTCTTCAGCAGTAATTTAGCCAGGTACCCCAAAAGCAAGTTTGGAAGGACAAAGTGTGGGAAAACAGTGGAGTAAGCCAATGAAAAGTGCTAGTTCTGTGTAAATAGGGTGCTGTTCCATCTATCTTTGCCCTTCATCTAATCATGTAGCCTGTCCTGTCTCCTTACTAAATCCCTTTTCCTCTGTGTTTGTAATGGGGATCTGGGTGCAGCAACTGTAGTGGAATTGTGGGTGGGAGAGGTGCCTGTGTGCCAGCAACTGCAGACACTGCAGTGAGAGGATGGATGAATCCAGAGATGAGAGCGTCCAGGGGTCAGCTGCCAGCTGGTCTGCACGTGTAAGTCCAGCTCCTGGAGAGATCCACCTTTGCACTGTGAGCCTTGCAGTGGTGTGTTCAAGGAATTAGCAATGTTGAACAGATGTGTCTGCTCTGCACAGCCTTATGCCTGATGTTTGAGCAGCCTGAGTGTCAGCACGAGCAGCTGCTGTACAGGAGCGTGGTGGAGGGCCCTGTGCCAGCCCGTCCTGCACACCAGGGCAGGAAGAGAAGGAACCCTCCATGGGATGGGACCGGTGTAGTGCATCACAGGAAAATCCATCCAGGCTCCACCTGGTGCTGCACAAAGGTAGGGTGCCAGCATCTGGAGCAAGTTTTATTTGTTACCTTTATTTCTCTTTTTATCCTATTTATATTCCTGGTTTTATTCTGGCATATTAAAACAGCTATTTTGTTAAGTGTTTTTTTGTCAAGTCCTTGTTATTGGGTCCAGAAAGAACCCTGTACCCTCAGTCTCTCACTGACCTGGTGCGGAACACCACTGAATATATATAAACATACACATCCATTATAAATTAGTAAGGTACACTGATTTCCCGCTAATACATAATATATCTACATCTCCCACTGATGGTCTCCATCCAGCTCAGCAGGATGAGGCTATTGGTGCTGCCTGTGTTCACGTGGATGCTCTATGTGTTGGTGTGGGTTGAGCTGTGTTTCCAGCAGTGTATAAATCCATATGCAGTGTGTACATGTGCTCTCTGCACAGGCCTGTCTGTAGGGGATGCATCCTGAGCCTTGCTCCTGGCTGGACCTGAGGCCATGGAGCTGTGACAGCCACCTCTGTCAGGCTGCTGGATTCAGTGACTCCAGAGAGAGATGATTTTACTTTTAATTTGTATCTGAAGACCAATATTGAATTCTACATAAATGTGTGTACTTAGAATACAAGTTGACAAGTCTCCTTCTGCTGCCACTGCACAAGTGGCTTTCCTTGCAGTGGGTGGCAGCAGCATCATTCAGGTACATTTCTGAATAGAAACATAAGAGATTTTTACCTTTTTACTCTAATTTTTTAACACTGAAATGCTTACATACTACAATCAATGTTAAAGAATAATTCCTAGCAACACATTTATTATACAGGGCTGTTTTTTATTTTGTTGGTTATGTAGAGTATGCTTCTGGCTGGTAATTTCAAAGTTTTGCTGTTAGAGCTACAGTGTCTGAAAATACAAATAGGGCTGAGGGTCTGTGTCTCCAGCCATGTTTCCAGGCTGAAAAAAGCCAACTTCTCCTTTTTTCTGTATCCAGTCCTGGAGCCATTGCTACCTGCCCTGCATGCTCAGCCCCCTCCTTTTCAGGGTTGCCAAGGCCTAAAGAAACTTTGGAGAAACTGCAGTAAAAGTAGAAATGCAGAAACTGAGAATAAAACTACCACCCATCTTAGTATGTTATACAATAGGCAACACACTTCTGGGGTGAAGGGCTAGCCATGTGGTGCTACCAATATCATAGACATTTTAAAAGGAAAAGAACTGCAAAGTATTTCTGTTGTCTTCTTTTAAACTACAAGAGATACTTTTTTCTGCTGACTGACAGGGAAATTATGTGTTCAGCAATATGCACTAACCTTAGAAACGACCTGTGAATATACACATTTGTACTCATTTCAATTTTCAGCTGAAAGAGCAGCCTCAGAGATGAAAGAATGTATTTCACGCTCACATAAAGGTGCTCAGGGACTTCTCCAAAGTGCCTAATTTTGAAAATCATCTTTTGGCTACTTGAAACCTAAAATACCACTGTAACCTCTAACACAATTCTGCTGACTGGAGAGAGGTGGAAGAGTTGGGAGAGCTAAAGGAGATGTTGGCAAATAAAGCAGGGACAGATACAAGAATCTGCTGCTTCAGAAGTCAGAGGAAATAATTCTGTCTCGTTTCTACAAGGGCATTATGACCGTCACCTGCTCTACCCTATTTAATAAAACAAAATTAAAGTACCAAGGATAACAATAAACAGTCAAAAGTAAAATAAATACTCTCTTTCTTAGTCTGCAATTGTTCAAAGTGAAAAGTTTCTACAACCATTGATTTAACAAGTCCTATGTCATTCCGAGGGCTTGCTGAGCCACAGTGTTGAAATAAAATGAAGGCACGCTATTTTTATTTTGACAAGGAATACATGAATTTATGGTATGAACCACTCAGACTCTCTAAAGTAGCAAAGGTGCCTCAATCAGTATTTATTTTCTTTCTTTTTTTTTTCCAAAGTTAACTACTTGCTAGTACTCTTTGACTACCCAAGTCAAAGAGGACTAAAACCTGAGTGCCACAGGAGTGGAGCAGAGACTCAAGTGTAGGTGAATAAAGCTGACCGGAGCTGTATGTCAGGGAGAACACAGAGGCCAGGAAAGTTAAAGAAACCACAGTGATGGGTATTCGCTCACAAAAGGAGAGAAGGGCAGAGGAGAAGAGAACAGGGAACCTGAAAGGCAGCAAATGGGGACCAAAGAGACGGTCAGAAAAGAGTAGAGAAAGAAAAACATACCAAGAAAAATCTGAGGAGTGTAGGAGGTGAAACTTCTATCACTGCACAGTTAATTTACTTTAGATCTTTGTAGAGCAAATTATGTTAAATGTTTTCCTCCAGAAGTTATCAGAACAGCAATTAAGCTAGCTAAACATTAGGGTATAGAAAATGCAGTTGGAGTTATTATTACCATCAGTCTGAATATTAAAAGATATGACAGGAAAAAGCTGTCACAAGGTGATTACCCCATGAATGAAATTTTCCAGAAAATGTTAACCAATTATTTGCATTTGAGATATGTGCCATAAGAACAAGGTAGTTAGGCACCTAGGATGCCTCTCACCTCTGCTATGGGAACATTCCCAAAGTTCCTCAGGGCCTCATCACCTTCTAAACTTTTCCAAAAATTACCTAGAGAGAGGCAAAGAGCACAGTCTTCTGCCTTGCTTTCTAAAAGGCACTGCATTCACTTCTTTAAAGAGAGTATACGTACTGAGTTTTACCTCCTGTTTCTGTTGAACAGTGTTGAAGAGTGTAAAGAAACAGAGGTAAATTACAGACAGGCTTACAACAGTAATTAAAAGGGCAAGTGGGAGCTTTCCTTTAACAACCTGGTGTGTTAAAATAAGAACTGGAGCATCTTATAATGGGTAGAAAAGGAAGAAACTGAAATTCTTTAGGAAACAAGCAATTGAACCACCCGATGGAGAGAAGTGAAATTGCACCATTTAGTGGTGAACAGAAAGCATAAAGAGAACATAAAATGTGGGGTGAAAATGGTATTTGATAAATCAGAAAAGCAGAATTTCCACTTATTAGAATTTTATTAACACAACTAAAGTTTAAGACAAAACCCGAGTCAGATCCAGACTTATCCCAGAGTTAGAACATATGCACAGGTTCCAACATTTCACAGGCAAAAAGTTCTGGAAATCTAAAGAAAGATCCTGCAAAAGGAAGGAGCAAAACAGACATTAATAGGAGAATAGGAAATAATTGCAAGAAAGAGTAATTGGATAGGTGCCAGAAAACAAAAGAAAGTAATAAATGTTACTATTTCCTTAAGACCATTAAAGGGCAATACTGTAAGTGACTCAGAAGAAATAGCTTCATAGAAGTTTACAGGCGCTTGTGACTTAAACTATAGGGTTTCTTAATAGGCAGTTATATAACTGTGGGTTTATTTTAAGCTTGACCTTTCTCCTTTGTAAATAAAGAACTCAAAATCACCACTAAAGGTGCAGGAAAGTACCAAGCAAGTTCAAATTTTTTAGTTCAGTTTTGGCACACTGATTTGGATGCACATTACTATTTGTAGTAGGCACGTGGACATGCTGGGGGACTTCCAAGCCCCTCCAGCAGAACAAACTACATCAGGATGCAGAGTAATAGAATTCCTGCTGATCCCATCCCTTGCCAGAGCCAGCAATGCTGGCAGTGCAGCGTCACACACCTCACAGAAGTGGTCTCTCAGTGCCTCTGGTCAGACCAATCTCTCACAGTGGCTTGCAGACCTGCTCCTGAAGCTCTGCATGGACCTCTCACATTTCTTGGACCCGCTGGCCTATGCTCTAGTACACCAACACAGAGCAGAAGCACGTTGCTTTCCAAACTCAGAGACTGAAATTCCTGAAGCAGCCTTTAGAGGACAGCGGAGAATTGCAAATGATGCATTTTGAGCTTTGGCCTCATAGTCCCGGATCCTTTGGTTGTTATATGAATTATGAGTTGCAATTCAAAGTGCAGACAAAGTGTTGATGTGTGCTGTTTGTGAACTATGTGCTCCAGGAAAAGGCTGTGACTTGTAACAGCCATGTATTTTTAATTATATTGTAGCCTTTTCTATCGTTAAGAATTCCACTTTTCACGTGGCTGAACTATGGCCTCTGTGAACCAACAGCTGCATCATCAAAAGGAGCTCAGTTCTTCATGTTGAGGTCTAATGGAAAAGACAACAGTGTCCTCAGATCAAAAATACTGGTGAGCCTTTCTGGAGGCTGTGGTGATCCTGGCCTTTGGCATGTGGGCTTTAAATTTATGAGAAATTTGCCATCTCGATCAAAATGTTGTGCAACTCCCTCCATGGGAAAGATTGAGTCAAATCTTTGGAGGGCTGCTAGACTGTAGTTGGATTTTGCTTGAAACTGACTGGGGCAGATGGGCAGCACTTCTGCTGTTCTGAGATGCCACTTGCTGCTGTACAACCTACATCCAACAGACACGTTTGAAGCGAGCAGTGCTCTAGTGCTGGCCTGGTCACCATTGCACATGGGTCATGGAAACAAGGTGAGGTCTCCTGTGAGCACAGGTTGGATCCTGAATGCTGTCCTAAGGCAGTGGCAAAGGGGCAGCATGCTTTAAAAGGCCGAGTTGTTTGCATTGGAGACTCTGATGTACATGGCAGGTGTTGGAAGATAAAACTGCTGACAACCAGTTCTGATGAAAGCCTTCGGTTCCTCAGCTTTAGACTGGACTTCAACGAACACTATAAAGCAAGAGAGCCCAGGCTGCGTGTGTCCTTGGGCACTAGAGGCAGGCGAAGCTCACACATGTGAAACAGCTGCTAAGGACTGCACCTCGGTATCCGAAGGATGTTGGCCCTCTTGTTGGACTCAGCAATCAGTGTTGACATAGTGCAACCAAATCGCTCGTGGTCGGTGTCTCCCATTGCTGCTGACAACATGTTTTCAGTCATGTGATTGTGTGACACTGTATAGCAGAAAGCAAAAAGAAAAAAAAAGTAGGTTTTTTTACACTGATGTTTCTAGAATGACCAGACTAAATGGGCTGGTTGAAGCTCATCCAATCAACTTGTTAAATCATCCTTTTAAACAAATGCCAATTTTATTTGAAGCTTTTTGAGCTCTTTCCACTGTAACTTGGGTCTGCGTCCAGAAAATCACATGCTTTTTTGTTTGAAAAAGCACCATTTCCTTTTTTAACAAGAAAATATGAATCTTTTTTCACATATATATACTTGTGCTATTTGAAATTACTTTGGTTGGAGCAAAGAGTTTTGGACTCAGACTGAATGGTCTTGTTAAGAAGCTAGATAAAGCATGTAGTTACACTCATTTTCAGTACTGTGATATATTTCTGACAAACTTAGATACTTCAATTTTTTTCCATGTTTGTTTTCAAAGTTAATATTAGAGATAACAGTCATTTAGTGGGGGAATTCTATGGTTATTGTACAGGAGGAAACTGTAGAAGCAGATCGGAAGTGACCTTTTGGTGTACGGAATATCCTAAAAACTAGAGTTAAAGCCTCAATAGCGTCAAAAGAAATTGTAGTTTCTTTTCAAAATCTGATGTGTTAGAAAATACCTTGGGTAGTCAAGACTACTTTATTTCTCTTTCCTTGCCTATTTTTCTGTTTATATATTGCTGTCCAGGTATTGTAGGAGGGAATATTTTGGTTTTGTTTGCAAAAAACGTCATTATATCAGGTTATTGAGATATCCATTTATTATGTTCTGCAGGTACAAACTTAGAAAAAACCAGTTATCTTTCAAGCACTTGTTTTGCCTTTTGTGAGGGAAAGACACTATTTTTTGAGCAGGGTAAGAAAGCGGAAGCCTCCAGTTCAGGGTGCAGGTGGTTTGCAGATCTTTCAAGCAAAGAGAGCCATTACAAGGCCTTGGTACTAGTATTAACTATAATTATAATTGTGTGGAATTCATTAATTAAAACTTGCTCTCCAATTAATCACGCCTGTTACCTTTTTTTCCCCTTTTCCTTTAGTCTGCTTGGACACCTGGGAAGCAGAGGCACCTCCAAGGCCATGCAGGTGAGGCTGCTCTGAGTCATGATGAACTCTCACGAAGATGATGCTTGAAACCTGCAGGTTCAGACTATGAGGTTTGTCCTCTGGGCATCCAGACACTACTGATAGTGGAAGCAGTGCTTCCCAGTGGGTTATCCTGCACAGTAACCTGCCTCTCCCAGGTGGGACAGACACAGACCTTTCAACTGCCCTGGTGATGTAAGAGGAGTGGAACTGTAGAGAAGAACTAATGTTCAGGTAGTGAGACAGTCCAGGAAAGAGGTGTGACAACAACCTTGGGGGGGTTGTTTTCCAAGGAAAGGGGGGATTCAGCCTGGATGTAATTTTCTTTCTGGACAATTTGACATATCACTCTCTAGATGAAGCCTTTTAAACCAAAATCAAAGGGGTAGATTAACTTCTTAGCAGGCTGCTTAACAAGTCTGCTGACCAAGACTTCGCAAATTCTGTAGCTGAGGCAAAGACACTGTTTTGCCTCCTCGCAGCTCCAATATAGTGTGCCCTGTATTTTTCACCAGAAGAATCTTGGTGATAGAGCCTGCAATTTACACTGCCAGTCTGCTTTACTACAGCTTGTTTGACTATTTTGACTGTATCAAACTAGTACAATGGAGTACTAAACTGACCAGCTTCACTGTTTTGAGGCAGGCACTAGGGTTTTCATTTCTGAACAGCAGTGTGGATAACAGTATTTGTGACAGCTGCTTATTATTTTGGGGTACAGTAGAAGTACAGAAATTCTGGTCTTCTCATCATTTGCTTTGATGCTGAGTTAGTGTAGAATGTCTCATGAGCGGGCTGTTCTTCTGAAGCTGCTGCATCCAGACCATTCCCCTAGGATTCCTCCTCTGAAGTCATGGATAGTTGACTGCAAGTGTTAAGATTTGTATTTTGTATGGCAATCACATCCTCTTTTTGTTTATCTTCCTGAGTTTTGTCTGTGTTCTGCTGATTTTGATCCTTTTCTTTTACAGACAGTGACAGTATTAGTTAATATTCCTCCTCTGCAATAGTAAAAATATTTCAGAAAAGGACCAGATGGTCTTAGAGGTCTTTTCCACCCCACCCTTGATGATGCTATGATACTCACTGATATGAGTTAAGAAATCAATTAAAATAAAATTACAGCAAATAACTCAGTAGAAAATTGTTACCAGATAATGGCATACTCCAGAGTTCAGTGGTGCATACTGCAAACACTTAATTGCTAATATCAACCATCTAATAAAGGATTATTTGTGGGAGGGAGGGGATCAGCTACTTTCTGCATCACTGAAGTAACCACTGAAGCCAACAACTACACAACAACCAAAATGAAACCAGAGAGTGCCACAGAGACTACTGTATGGTGTTTTCATACATATCTGCAGCCTTTGTGTTCCTCCTGTCTGGAGGGAATCATGCAGTCTGTATGTTAGAGGAGGAGATCCTACATTACTGATAATCTCTCAGAGTGTTTGACATTCGTGTGTAATCTTGGGTAATCTCTCTTGACATTGACAGGAAGTTTTCTTTTTCACTTTGTTACTGTATCTGAATGAATGAAAATCCTGCAGCAGCAACATTTTCTTGATTTCAGTAGCAACAAAGGGAACTTCCAAGACATTGCAAATTAATATGCTGTGGAGTATCTCTGTAGACTGTCTTTAGAACTGCTTTTATGGCAGTGGCAGTTCTGACTGTTTTAATTATCTTATTCAGTGAGATGTAGCCATGTTCCTTCTTGTCCTTACATCCTATCCACAGTTACAGAGAGATTCAAACAGGAGGGAGATCACTGCTGTCTTCCTACACACCTCATTCACATGTCAGATGATCAGAGCTTTCCTGCTAGACAGTGTGGAACTGGGTCTTTAACAGACACTGATTTGGAGAGTGGTAATTTCAACATTCAAGGGATACTTGCCAAACTTTGCTAATGATTTAAATTTGCTGTTGTATTTACTTTTTTTTTTTTTAATGTCTGCACATGCAATCTCTGGAGTGCTTCTACCTTGAGAGGACCTTCTCATCTAGACAGAAGGATTTTTCCCATGAGCAGCCTACATCTATATATTCCTATCCAACACCCGCCTAAAAGATACATTTGTCTTCCTCCCTCATTGTGTTCACACAGGACCACACAAAGTTACGGTTATCCTTGGCTAGCATTTGGCTCCTAAGCATTTTTGAACAGTTTTATATAAGAAAATCTCTTTATTTTCCTACCTAGTTTGGTAGAACTTTCATTCCTTCAACCTGCTTAGCAAATCTAGAGACTACAGTAATATGTTCCTACGTTTCCACTTAATGAGTTAACTCCTGATTTCTTGTTTCTTTCTATGCCAGCGGTTATTTTGCTATTGCTTTCTCTCCCCTTTTCAACATCTTTTAAAAATGAAAGACGTGAGAAACCTTATACTACTCCTTTCCTTGGATTGATATGTTTCTTGAAGCGTAATTACCATCCTTAATAATTTGCTACAACACAGACCTAATGTACTCACTTCGCTGCAGGGTCTTCCCAAAGAATTAGGAATCCTCAGAAATAATCCTTGTGTGTAGAAGCTGAAACATTAACCCTGCCTCACAACAAATATTTTGGAGATTTGTTTGCACTCGTGCAAAAGCCATACATGGTGGGATAACCGTGGCTAACAACCAGACTCCCACCTAGCCACTCACTCCCTCCTTCAGTGGGATGGGGGTGGGGAGAAAATAGGAAGAATAGAAATGAGAAAGCTCATGGGACAAGGTAAAGCCCGGAAGATCACTTACCAATTTCTGCTACAGCAAAACAGATTTAACTTGGCTAAAATTAATCCATTTCCAATTAAAACAGATATTTACTTACTGAGTCAGGTAGTGAGAGACATTAAACCAACACCTCTCCTTCCCCCATGCTCCAAGTTCACTCTTTCACTTCAGACTCATCTCTTCCTGCCCTTGTTACCACCATAGATATGCTCAGTCCCTTCAGTGAGGCAATGAAGGACTTAAGGAGGATGTTTATGAGCAGCCCATAGTTTTCTACTCTGCCACTCCTTTCGTCCCACATTTCTTGTTCTCTCCATGGGTAGCATCTGGGCAGCTTCCTTCAACAACATCCAGCTTCTCTGGTGTCGGGTCCTCCTTCCATGGAGCAACTTCTGCTTCTGTGACCTTGGTGTTTGCATTTCCCACTGTTTTTCACTCCTCTGCCTGTTCAGTATTTTTTCCCTTTCTTAAAAATACTATCATGGAATCACCTCCAGACTCACTGATGGGCACAGTTGTGGCCAGTGGTGGGTCCACTAGAGCCAAATGGAAGTATTTGTGTCTGTCATGGGGTAGCCCCCTCAGAGAAGCCACCCCTGCAGCCTCCCTGCTGCCAGCCCCCTCCCATTTATACTCAACACAACATATTCCTTTGGCATCTAAAAATCATCAGTATGGATGTCTATGAGTAAAAAGAAGGAGTCCTAAAAAGTGTACCTCAGTGCAGTAGAGGAAAACTTCTGGGATAAGCAGCATTTCTACTGGGCTCCTCATCTCGCTGTCCAATAAATAATGTTTCTGTCCAATTCTCTGTAGCCTACCACCTAAAACCCCAAAATTGTAGGATTTCTATGGAAGATGTTCTTCAGGCAGGAATGATGTATCATATGTTTTTACTGCATCATCATCATTATTATTATTTATAGTATTATCATAGCATTTTTGCGCTTGCTTAAATTTCTTTCTTCTGTAGAGCACATTTCAGGTGAAAAATATTGCTCAACTAGACCTACTAGAGAGCTTTAAAAATTCGTAAAGAGTTTTCTTAGGGTCTTTTTGATGAATTCTCAAACCAGATTTGCACAGCTGGATTTCAGAACTAATGCAGCAGCCAGACCATTGCTTTTGTGCAGTGTCTTGTTCTGAATTCTCATGTCTGGCCTTACTAGAGTTTTTAACTTGTATTCTAAATAAGTATCCTATATAACTCAGTAACACTAACAAAGTCTGGTATCTTTATAGCTGAAGTCATATAGCAATAGAAAAATATTTGCTCTCTTTCAAATGAATAAGATACAACTCTAAGCCCCAAAGCAAGGTTTCATAACCAGCACGAAGGTAGCTATATTTTACTAAATAAAGAAATACAGGACCAAAAGGCCAGAATGATACCCCATGCAAGTAGGTGTCTTGATTGGATGACCTTGCAAAATACTTACTCTGCCTAGTGAAATGTGAGCAATCTTTCAAGCAGAAAGAACTCAGAAACAAAAGAAAGATGAATGTTAGTATTTTAGTTGAGGTGGATGGTGCTTGCTTGAGACCAATGTATTCTGCATTGACTGAATGCTGTCTCTGGTGACCACTTAGCTTGGATAATGCTGCTGAAAACCTGAAACAAGTTTGGACACCACGGTGTGCAAGAGAGAATGACAAAAAGGAGGTGCCTATCATTATGCTAGGGCTCCAGAGTTGCTGGGTTGCTGTATTGGAACTGAAAATCATAAATTGTCCTTTTTTCATCTGTTTGGGTACTGTTTGGCTGCTACTGCTACTTACACTGAATGATGTGATTGCTTTTACTTAGGACTAGGCAGACCATTTCTTCCCCCTCCCACAGGAAGGTAAATGGTGCTGGTGGGCAAGAGTTCTCTCTGTTCAAAATGCTGGAGAACAGAGGGTAGATCTCTCATTTCAGGCCTGTTGGGGTGGGGTGGAGTGTGTGAAACAGAAAGAGTAGATTGCCCTTGTTCTTTCTTCTTTTCCCATCAGAGAAGTGCACCATCAGGCATCACATGCTCATGTCATTTTCTCTACTGGGAAAATTAATTTGGAAATATTTTGCCTGACACTAATTTACCTGACACCAGGGCAGAGTGCTTTAGAATGTAAAACGTAGTTGTCTTTTATGCAATGATGCTTTAAAACACAAATCAAAAGGCAAAGAATCACTTGTTCAAAAGATGTTGCTTCTGCAAATACCCTTTTAAACAAGTATGTAGTAGTCAGTCAGCTTGGAAAACACAAACTGCTCTTAAATCAACACAGATGGGAATAAATAACCACCACTCCATGCAGCTCTAGTAGATCACAAATCATTCTTCAAGACTGAACTAAACTTTGCCTTCAAATGAACATCAGCAAACCACCCCCAAGGGCATTGTACCTATTATCTTCACACAGTTATGTAGTGTTTCCTCTGGTGGGTTTTTTTGGCAGCATGCATTCAGGTATCACAGCTCTTGATGCAGAACTTGGATTCACTTGTCCACAAAAACTATGCTAATAACTTCTATGTGAAAGAAAAAAAAAAGAATTTTTACTGAACAACCTTTTTAGTTAAAGTTAAATTTTAGTTGGCGAATTAGTAAATTTTAGTTAGTAAAGTAAAAACAAGAATATTTTAATTTTGGTCTGTACCATCTGCACCACAAACCGTGATGTCAAAGACATCAGACACAGTGTCCCTCAGATACTAACGAGTGAGGGAGGTGGTCTCTGTGCAACTTAAAGCCAATGTTTTAGTAGGATCTGGATTGGGGATCTATTTTAACAGATTTCCTCAGATGTGAGCAAAAGAAGACCGTTGACAAATCATACGGTATGAATAGCTGGCTTGCATCTGTAATTCTTGAAAAAAAAAAATAGTTGAAAGTAATGGGTAATTTCTTGATGCTTATTATTTTAACTTTGGTGTTTAGAAGCCATGGTGGAAAAACATGTTTTGTTGGCAGCAGGTTTCTGTAGTCAAAGACTGCTGTAATTCCATGCTTGCTAAAACTTTTCAGTGTCAACAAGGATTTTTTGGGACATGCTGTCAAACGCATTCCTAAAATCAATTGCATTCTCCACAGTTCTCCCCTCATCTATCAAGCAAATTGTTTCATCATAGAAGTCTATCAAATGATATGGCTTTTCTTAGTCACCTTCTTGACCTTAATTTGCCTGGAAATGTCTTCCAGGAGGGTTCACTACACAGCTTTGCCAGGCAAAAT
The DNA here is from genome assembly GCA_035047845.1 of Dendrocincla fuliginosa. Classification (NCBI taxonomy): domain Eukaryota; kingdom Metazoa; phylum Chordata; class Aves; order Passeriformes; family Dendrocolaptidae; genus Dendrocincla; species Dendrocincla fuliginosa. Next base: position 92,779,830 of record JAWWMO010000001.1, read on the forward strand.
GTGAGCCTGACTGGTGAGTAGTTTTCCAGAACTTTTTTTTGTACATGATCATAACATTAGACTTTTCCTACTTGTCCAGGATTCCCTGACCTGCATGATCTTTCAAAGACGACAGAAAGCAGTTTTGCAATAAGGTCAGCCAACTCTTTCAGCTCCTTCAGCTGCATCTCATCAGTCCCATAGATTTGTAAATATTGAGTTTCTACAGATGGCCCCAACTCATCTCTCCTCCACTTTTGATAGAAATTGTATATCTACATTTGCTGTTCTCCTAATAAATTGCACATTGTTAAAATGAACATTTCCTGTCATTGAATCTTTTTATACAAATGTAGTTTTTAATTTTAACTTTCTTTTTTTTTCCTGATTATGATTATATAGGTCAGTTGTTAAAAAGAGAGGACTTTGACGCTACTTGACACATCTACAAAGCAGCTGCAAATAAAAATGCTTTTTTTTTTTTTTTTCCCCCACATAGAAGCAATTAAATTACGTTTTGTGGACAACTGAATCCAGGTTCTGCACCAAGAGTTTGTGATATCTGAGTATGAACTGCTAAAAAACCCCAGGGGAAACACTAAATAACTGTGTGAAGAAATAGATAGTAGATAGAAAAGGCAAGTGGCCTTTATTTTCTGGAGCACCGTTTCTCCCTCATAGCTGAAATTCAGTAGTGAAAACAGGAGAAGACTGCCATGGGTATGTGTGAGCTTTGGGTGTGTTGGGATGACGATGGGGTTTCGGTGCCATGGGCAGCAAAGCAGATGCTGGTGCAAGCAGTGCTTGCAGCTGCAGAGAGGTGCTGCCTGCTGGGAGGGCGGGACCAGCTCTGGGACTGACACCTCTGCCAGGGTGGCTGGGACAAAGCTCTGCAGCCTTTTCGTGAAACTCACACGGGGGCAACATACAACCCATTGAACAGAGCAGCAGAGGAGGGAAAGCTACAGGTACTGATATGGTCACATGTAGTCTACTTGTTTGCTAAGTGAAGGTAGTGTAAGCTGAAGCGTCAGGTTGCAGGCCCGTTCCCAGGGATAATTTCCTTTGATTTCAGGGCAAGTTCTGCCAATATGAAGATCAGGACCGGTCTCGTGGGAGGGTGGTACAACCAACCTCACCCACCAATGCAGAACAACGCATTACATTCAGGAAGGGTATACAAGCTCCAGCGCTAAACCAACGACAAAGCTGATTTTGAAATGGTTTTAATGATAGACAATCTGCATACCAATTGACTCATTTGCGTATACAATAGCTTGGAACAATGCTAGAGAAATATGTAAAAAGTCTGCAATGCTGTATGACAATAGCTTCCAAGTATGCTGACCTTCGACAAATGAAACAAACGAAAAGTACAGTACTCTTTTGATGAGGCATTAATGAAGGATTAAGAGCGGATACAGCTGCATCACACGAGCACTTTGTTAGACACACTGTTGTCACTCCGCGCCTTGTCCGTAATTACAACAAAAACACTGCGAGAGGAGAGGCAAGCAGCGAGCACACGGTGTAACACACTCCGGTACAACACACGGGTTGCAGGGAGCAGTGTGGGATGCCCCGAGCGCCCCACTGTCCCCACACCGATCGCTGCGGCATCCACCAGGTGCTCCCGGCTGGGGCTCTCAGAGCATCCCCGGGCAGGAACGGCAGGGGAGCCGGGGTTGGCAAGGGGCTCTGGAGAAAGGACTCCTGAAATGCATCGCCGCCAGCCACACCACTGCAGTGCAGGACGGCAAACAGAAGGCAAGACTATGAAGCCTAGAGAAAAAGAAAATATATTAATAAGTGAAGGGGAAGGATTTGAACATTTGTGCAACTGCTTAGCCGCTAGGGCTCTGAGACAACTGCAGAGAGCCTGGCTCACGGAAGGCTTTGTAGGCTGGACCACAGCCTTTCTAAGTGCAAGACAAATCTTCTAGTGTGCAACCACCCCTATTCATTTCAAGAGATTCTAGTTGTTTGAAGTGGTGCTCAAATCCTCACTGGATGAACAGTGACTACTCACCTTTTTCACTTACCTTGTTGTCTTCCCTTGGTATCCACCTCCAGAGTAGGGAGGCATAACATGTATCTATGAAAAATAAAGTATATATACATATATTTCCTTTTTTAGATCATTGTACCAAAGCTTATGAATGACAATAAAACTGAAGTTGCTCACATACCAGGAGGCTTTCTGTTTCAGTGAATTGACTTCTGAGTGGTTCAGTTCAGACACAATGAGTCTGCTGGTCTGCTTCCTGACTCTTCCCACTGGCACATACCCAGCGTAACTCCCATGGAGCAACTGTTCCAGGCAAAACATTGCTCTTTCTTACATTGGTCTTTCTTTTATCTTTTTTTTTTTTTAAATTGTTTTTTTTTTATTCTTTCCCTTCTGCAGTGGCATATGCTCTGGTTGGATCCCAAGTATGCCTCCTGAGTATACCTTCCAGATGAAGAATCATTACTGCTCTTTTTCAGCTCAGTTAGTATCTGGTCCTTGTGATCCCAGGTCTCAATGCCATTGTTTTTCAAAGACTATTAGGGATCCAGCTTGGAGCATTATTCTCACTGGCATTTCTATTCCTCCAGTACCAAGAGTGAATGCTACTTGCTCCAGCAGCAAGTGCAAACTGTGGTGGCCTTGTGGTTCTGCCATATTTGTGGCAGAACAAAGATGTATTTTCATGTATTTTCAGTGCAGGTCATTTCAGTCATATGCAATGTTGGCACAAGTGCAAGTGAGTGCAGCAAAGAGACAAAAAAAATTTATATCTTAAAGGTGTATTTTTTTAAGTTAATTTTTATGCAGAGGAAGACTTCAGTAGCAACATCAGGAACCATTTGAGCCACAACCACAACAATATGCTTTCAACAGGTCTTAAATGTCTATGCATAAGACAGCACTGTTTTACTAGACCAGTTGGGCATAGACATGCCCTGAGCCACCTGGAGATATAAGATAAAATCAGGTCTGAGATGTGGGTACTCAGCATGTTTAACATGTTTGAGGATTTCTGAGCAGTTTGACCTTTTCGCTGCTATTATATATTAACTTTCTGATGATTTTTTCCTGTGGAAGTTGTTCACACTCATCTTTTCTAGTCAGTGACTACTAATTATTGCAAGTCAAAAAGCACTAGAATCTGCATCATCACAGAATGATGAAAATCATCAGTGAAACTAAATACTTCATATTGCTACATAAAGCTATACAAACAGATATATCATGTAGCCTTTCCTATGCTGAAGCCATACACAGCTTTTTCAAACTGTCCAGTTGTTATATTCAAAGCCAACATTAATGCAATCACAGGATCATTCTGATTTGGAAAAGACCTACAAGGATCATTGAAGTCCAGCTCCTGGCCCTGCACAGGACATCCCCAAGAATTACACCATGTGCCTGAGAGTGTTGTCCAAACTGCTTGAACTCAGACAGGCTTGATGCTGTGACCACTTCCCTGGGGAGCCTGTTCCAGTACCCAACAACCCTCTGGGTGAAGAACCTTTTCCTAATATTTAACTTAAACCTTCCCTGACACAACTCCAGGCTATTCCCTTGGGTCCTCTCATTGATTACCACAGAGATCAGTGTCTCCCCCTCCTCTTCCCCTCATGAGGAGGCTATAGACTATGATAAGGTCTCCTCTTAGTCTCCTTTGCGCTAACTGCCTTCATATTGAAAGACAACATATAAAATTTCAGTAAGATGAAATTTAGACAAGTGCGTCAAATACTTCGGAAGACAGATTCATAATCCAGAATGATTTTGATAAACTGACAATATGATCTGACATTAAAAAAAAAAATTGAATGCTAAGTGTATATCATTACATGTAAGAAGATATCTATGCACAGATGTGGAGAACTTGTATTTCCAAGTGTCAGCATCATAGGTTCCCAGGAGACCAATAGCCTAATCTGAACCAGTGGCATGATCCTCTTCCAGAAGCACCTAATTCTGGGTTGCCTTAGAAGAAACATCAAACGTAAGACCTGGAAAAATGCAAGTGAAGCTTGCAGTGAAATCATTTGTCTGGCTTTGCATGCTGGACTTCAAGAGAATGGTAAGCAAGGAAGACTGCCATGACCGTGGTCTTGCAGTACCTAAGAGGAGAGATGATTATTCTGTTCTGTCCTGTGGGAACTTGTAAAGCAGCTTCAATTGCCATAAAAACCTGGCAACCTAATTGTGAGGATGAGATTCCTAAAATAATTTAAGCAAGCTGATTTTCTGGGACCAACTTGGCAAGCTGTGGCTTGCTGGTGATGAAGCTGAGTGGTGTAGGTCACTTGGTCTCAAACGCCTGCCTGCTTTCTCTTAATTTGTTTATGCTTTGGCCATACCTGAGCAAAATCCACCTGGAAGTCCAATATTGACCTGACAGCAGTAGATGGGAAATGGAGTAGATGACTTTTTGGGACACCTTCCAGCCCAACACTGATATTTCTAAAGCATCCTTCTCCCAGCTTTCAGTTACTGTTCTAAATCAGAAGTCTGTACATAGGTCTATTCTTACCCTGACAAATATTAAGGTGGTTGCAGTCAACATAAATTTATCCAGAACCTTTGAGAGAGATGTGAAACTTTAAAAAGTTCTCAGGCTGAGCAGGTAACAAAAGGTGAACAAAATTTACATTTTTACTGAGTCCTGTAGATATAAATATCTCATATTTGTACCCACCTATTTTAACAACAACAATAATAACAGATCCTCCCAACCTACTAACCTACAGCGTGTACAGGTCTGGCAGATGAGCTTTCTGGCACTGTCAGCTCTCAGTAAGCTACTGTTGTTACTCTTGAGATGTGTGCTGGGTGTGAGGTTACACCAAGGAACTATTTTGAGGCCATCTCCTACTTTTTCAGTTGGTTTTCTTTTTTGTTTTAGTTTTTTCTTTTTTTTTTGTTTGTTTGGGGTTTTTTATTACCTGCTTTTCAATTCCAACACCATCTCTGTACAGACCTGTAGTTTTGCACAAGAAAACAAGAAGGCAAAATAAAATAGCAGTAAGTATCTGCCATTCTCTGCAAGAATGAGCGGAAATCTAGCTAATTTCTCTGCCTTGATAGTTATCCTCATTCTTGCAGAGATGGTAGAAGTGTACTAGAGTCAAGTTTAATTCCACTTTGCAGGCCACCAAAATATGCTAATTTCACTACTTCACTTGTGTATCTGCCAACATTTACATTTTGGTTTGTTGTTTTTTTTTTTTTATTTCGTTTCTTTTTGTTTTGTTTTTTTCTTATGTGTGTGTGTTTTGGGTTTTTTTTTGGTCAGCTTGATCTCCAAGGGAACTTTGTTCAATATAGCTTTTTAACACACTAGATGCTTTTTGGTAAGAAGGTTGTAGCATGCTATCAGAATAATTTTGGATAATCCACCTCATGAGAGTTTACAGTCTAGGAAAGATGATCCCTAGAAACAGCAGGGATGTACTCATGGCTCAGTTATAGAAGCAGCTTAAAAATACCTTATTGTGAAACCCAAGGGCATATTAGTTGATAGGTTGTCAAAAAATACTCTGCAAATTGCAAATTTCTGGGAGCCAAAAAAGTGAAAGGAAAAAAACTAACCAATTTGAACTTTTTTGGTAGGAAACTTACAATCAGTGGTATGTGTTATGAAGACTGTTCCAAAATATCCTTGATCTGTCTTAGTAAACAGCCAATACTTGATGATTTAGAAGAACGTGGGGAAACCCTAAAATGCAGTCTTCCTTGTATGACAGTGAATAAGTCATGACCACAGTTTTATATGCCTCAACAGCTGGAATACAAAATTTAAAAGAAAATAGAAAGTGATTATCTGTAAAGTAGACTACTTCTGTTCTTAATAGATACATTGATCTAGGCTACCTTTTCTGCATGTGTATCTCCTCTTTTTAAACATGCTTTAAAAAGACTGGGCTGATTTTCCTCCTCATTTTGAACACTCTCTGAAACACATAAATTGCTGTAGTGGCTTCATTTACCAGCCCTGTGCTCTGAAGGAATCATGGAAATGCAGCAGGTGATGGAATCTCACCAGGTGCATTAAAATAGGTTGAAATATACCCAAACTGCTCCTGGCAATTTTTTATTTATCCTGTCCTTAAAGAACTCCAGCAGTAGAAATGCTACATTGCACTGAGTCAAACTTTTTCAGTGTTCTGCTATTGCATTGGAAAGTTTGTTTACTGGCTTGAATCTCCAGGGGTTCTCTTCTCTTGCCACACTTGGAGGATTTTCAAGTTAACCAGGGATTTCAAAGTAATTCAAGCAGGAGGGGAGGCTTGAAGGTCAGTATATTACAATTGTTGAATGTCCAGGTAAGAAGAGACAGTGAATTGCATAGCTGGAGGTGCATGGAAAATAGAGAGGAGTGGAAGTGATTGATTAGAGAAGGTAGTAAATGGAGATTCTTGTGACTGAAATCAGAGGCTCTGGCTCTCCATGTTTCTTTCCAAGCCACCCACACTTGTTTCAAGTCAATTGAACAGAAGTCAAACAAAGCTCTATAGACATAGCTATGAGCAGGCTTGTGCATTTTGGTAAATGTGGGAATGCTGTTGTTAGGTATAATTCTTGCTCCTGGCAACCTCTGGTAAGAAAAAGGAAGAAATCCTGGGAAAATTGTCCAGTGTGGCAAGGAGTCTGTGTTGAAGCTTAAGCATTCTTTTCGTAGAAAGCCAAGTTAAAGATAATGTGCATTGCCAATTACTGATTTTATTAATTTTGAGAGTATACTTAAGTATACAGAGACCTGCAATTTGGCAATATACACCACATACAAAGTAATAGCTTGTTTTAAAACACAAAGGATGCTGACTATTATAGTGTGAACTGTTTTCCAGAAGAAAAGAATGAAAGGGATGTAATTGAAGAAGTATGCAACAGTGGCTAATATGCTATTATTTGCAAAGAGATATTACAACTTATAATCTTCTTTCATGGGTTTACGTTGTTAGTGTTTAATCAGGCATGTGAGTGTATTCAGGTGTTAAACCATTTTATTAGCTAGGAAAATTGCACTATTATTTACTGAGCTGCTTGTGATATGTTGTTGTTGGCTTTTTTACTTTCTATTTCTCTTCCTTGTACAGTTTATGCAATTGTCCTTCCACTTTTGTCCTGCACAAAGGCTTGTGAATTGTCACTAGGACAGGTTAGCCATGTAAAAAAACAGGTTTGGGGTTTTTTTTATAATACATTTCAGTAATTAATCATTTCTTATCTTGTTTTTTGGAAGGCATCACAGCTACAAACTGGTGCCTTAGAGCTTTTATCAGCCTTCCATAAAGTTTTTAAAAGTATGTGAGAACACATATTATGTAAGGGAAAACACATGCTCCTCTGCATTTTACTAGCAAAGAATGAAATATAGAAGCCTGGTGGTCGGTGGAAGTGCTAGCAGAGTGATCTGACTGTGGAGGCAAGCTACCTCAGCTGGTGTTTTGTGGAGACAGTCTTGGACAGACCAGTTCCAGGAATGCTGTCAAGATCAAGGAAGGATCAGTGTACCAGTATAGAACAGGTTCAGGAGCCCATAACCTTGCTGGGGGAATACTGGGAGATAAGGTACCTGCTGCAGAGCTTAGCAGAACCTGTCAGAGCTTAGCAGCATCCATGAATGCAGCAAGGATAGAGTTCATCTCCTGTCGCGATCCTTTTTTAGGGAAGAAGGGACTGGCACACTCTCAGAGGGTGAAACGAGAATGACCATTTATTGAGGGTAACGGACCGCTTATATAGGGTCTGAGGGGACGGTTCTGGAACATGGGCGGAGCATACCCATATAAGAGAAATAGGGGAGGGACAGAAACCATATAAGGGAATAGGTAGGAGGGGACCACCATAAAAGGAAAAGGTGCATTGCACCAAACATCAGCCAATTGGCAACTGGAGTACAGAGAACCAATGGGGGATCAGGATAAAACAACGAATCAGAACAATCGTATAATAGAACTGTAATTATTCCTAATCTAATACAATGGATTAGCTACCCAAACAATAAAAACTTTTAAAACTCATCAGGTCCTGGTTCATCTTGATGGTTCTTTTCTTTCCTACTAAGCGCAGGTCTCTTTTTTCTTTCTTTTTCTTCTTTTTCTCTCACTCAGTGTAACTTGCCAGGCGTTCCCTGACAATCTCCTCTGCCCTTGTTTCATGTCTTGCCTTGCACAAGTGAGGATGCAGTTAAGCAAAGACTCTAGTATTTAATTACTAGGTACTACCACCAACTACTCTGTGGCCAGAGAATTCAATTCCCTGCTAGTATTACTTGATAGTATCTGTAAACAACAATAATGCCTTCTTAGAGTGAGCTGTACTGCTGCTGGCACGGAAAGTGAAGGTGAAAATCCATGGAAAGTAGGCAACAGAAGAAACAGTCTGTGGGCATAAGAGCATCCAACCTGGTTGCATAACATATAAATGTGGGGACAGTCCCACTGTATGACAAAGAAGGAGGAGTAGTGCTACACCCTATGGTTAACATGACAATGTGTAGAGTAGTTAATGACTACCAGTCATTTAGCTGGTTGGGGTTTTTTTCTCCATTTAAAAAGATCACTTGTTTTATACATAGCGCTGAAGCCTAAAAGGAACTTCCATCTAAAGTGATTTGGTGAGGTGGATTAAAAGTTTGATGGAAAAATCTTGATAGATTCAATACAGGGACATCGATTCATATACACTAAAAGTAATTTTTACCTGAAACAGGGAATTCTCACCTCACTGAAGAAGGTGGAATGACTCATGTTGCTTTTGATCAAGTGAGGAACTCACCCAAAGTGACTGAATGTTTGTGAAAGAGACAGCAATCTGAAGGGAATGATGAACCCAACAAAATCTTGTGAAGGTGCACTGAATGCTTTGCTGGGCAGATCCTTGTGTTTACATCTCAAGACTTGCCGTAGAACACTTTTTCAGGGTTGGCCTAAAATCTTTGTTGAATTAAAACTTTTTCAGTGGAGAACAAGATGTTAATATTTCCTCTATCATAGTGATTTCAGATCACAGGGGATTCTGGCCAGATGAAATAGAATTGGTTAGATTGGCTGGATTGCATGAAATCTGGGGATAGGGCTCAGTAGGGGAAGGCAGGATACCCCAACACAGAGCCAATACAGTGATTTTCTTACAATAATGGAAAGAAATCGTCAAGTCTATGAGTTTTGGCTAGAATTTATGTCTGAAAGGGCAATATTTTGGGACAAATGAGAAAGTGTTCCACTAGTGGGGTTCCACAGGGCTCTACCTTGGGCCCTGTTGTCTTCAACATCTTCATAAATTACTTGGCCACAGGACTGGAAGAGATACTAAGCAAGTTTGCAGATGCCAGACAGTTGAGGGAGGGGATTGTCCTGCTCTGCTCTGCACTGGGGCGGCCTCACCTTGAATATTGTGTGTAGTTTTGGGTACTGCAATGTAAGAAAGATATTAAGCCATTGGAGAGTTTCCAAAGGAGGGCATCAAGATGGTGAAGAGCCTTAAGGGGCAGCCATGTGAGGAGCAGCTGAGCACACTTGGTCTGTTCAGCCTGGATAAAGGATACTGAGGGGAGACCTCACTGCAGTTACAACTTCCTTGTGAGGAGAAGAGGAGGGGCAGGCACTGGTCTCTTCTCTGTGGTGACCAGTGAGAAGACTAAAGGGAATGGTGTGAAGTTGTGTCAGGGGAGGTTTAGGTTGGATATTAGAAAAAGGTTCGTCACCCAGAGGGTGGTTGGGCACTGGAAGAGGCTCTCCAGGGAGGTGATCACAGCACCAAGCCTGACAGTTCAAGAAGCATTTGGATGATACTCTTTGGCATATGGTGGGATTCTTGAGGATGGTCTCTTGGTGTGACTCTTGTAGGATCAGGAGGTGTCCTCGATGATCCTTGTGAGTGCCTTCCAGCTCACTGTATTCTGTGATTCTGTGTTGGTCAAAGTTTGGTATGTTGTTTTAGGAAGTGTTTAAATGGAGTGAGATTAAAACAATCTTGAAAATTAATTTGTATGAATTTTGAAATTACCTTTGCTGACAGAGTTCTGTTCTCATCTGCTTTACTAAGGCAACCTACTGAAATGGAGACATTTCTAGAAGATACTGCAGTATTCTTTATAAACTTCAGGTTTCTTTGCTAACCATCTGTTCAGTCAAATGTGATCCTAATTGTCTGACGTTTAATGTCATCCATCAGACCAATTTTCCATTCCTCACATGCTGTTTCGAGAGCTCTGATCCTTAATTTAATTAATGAATCATTGTTTCCTGAGTTATTAACTACATCTGTTCCTCTTCATTTTTTAAAACTATTGCAATATTTTTTTCATTTGTCTGCTTGAAAATAAGTGT
>JAWWMO010000001.1:92790240-92818096 GCA_035047845.1 Dendrocincla fuliginosa
ACACTCTTTCCCCTCCCCTCCCTCCTGGGTATAAATGTGACCTCTTTAATGCCTTGGAAGCTCCAATGGGATCAGAGCTTGTTGCAAGCTATTCTGTCTGTATTCTTTCTTCTAATGGCATCTGTGTCCCAAAGAAATCCATGAAGAGTCTGACATTTAGTATTTTAACTCATTTTACTCAGATAATTGATTCATGCCTATGAAGCACTTGGAAGCTATACAAACACTTAGTTAATATTGTTCTTTTTTCTGATTTACCATTCTTAACTCACATGAACTTTCAATTGCAGGAATTCTCTCTTTGTAATCTGAAATCCATCTTATCAAATATTGACGGGAGGTTTTCAGAACATACCTTCTCAGTTTTGGCTTAACTTTGCTACTCACTGTGAAAATGTGACCTCACCAAAGTCAACAGGGGCCATGAGTCCATACAGAAAATGTAACCTCAGACATGACTGAACTCCTTGAGTGCATGTAAGAAAGACTTTAGGAAGTTGTATGAAGCACCAAGGCTTAACTTTCCACCTATGGGATCTGGTCAGGCTTCCTGCCTTTGCTTGATCAGTCTCTTACTGCAGCATTGCGAGGTAAGAGCCAGACTCATCCGAGTTAGACTGCCATCTGCATTAAGGCAGTCAGAGTCTGGGGTCATGTGTTGGGATTTACACCTAACATAACTGGGCTTAGGAACTATCACTGCAGTACCAGTTTGGACAAGTGGTGATTTCATCGAGAACTTCCAAACACTTACTCTATTTCTATTTAGTGCTTAAAGAGGTGCCATAGATCACCACATCTACAAAAAATTATTTCGCAGGAATAAGGCTGAGCTTTTTATTAAAGACAGGGACTTAAACCCAGAATAGCTTTCATCCAAAACCTATGGGTTTTTTTCAAAGTGGATTCCTGAGTTGGGGTCCCAGGAGATAACAAAGTGAAGGTGATAGGATGAAGGAGTAGATTGTGCTTAGGTCTTACCCCTGACTTAGCACAGGACATGGTCACATTGGCACTTAAGATCATATGAGCATTCCTGTACAGGCTGGCTCAAACAAGGCTGGGATGAACAGGCACTTCTCAAAATGCATATTTAGAACTCATCTTAATTGTGTCCATTGTTAAAATAGGTGTTTCTACCTTTAGCAGTGATATTATTATTATTTGTTGTGTCTATTTTCATACTGCCTACTTACACTTGTATGGTATTTGAAAGTTAATTATACCTCTCATCCTGTCATCATCTCCACTAATATTCAATTTTAATGCATTAATGTGTTATTCTTGTATGACGTGTATCCTGGATGCAAGAGTAAAAATTAAATTGAAATCTTAAGGTAAAAAGGATGTTCATTTCAGTTAATCAATATTTACCTCCACCGAAACACTGTCTAATTACACTGGTGCTGTAATTAGTGGGGAGAGACCTGTATGAAGCTGGTTGCCCATGATCTGCCCAGCCTAAGGAGCAATCCCAGCCCTTGTGAGCTGATGAGAGTCCTTGAGAGACTCCCAGCTGCAGCAGCAGGAGCACAGATGCTTCCTCCCTCCATACTGTGTCTGTGCTGCTGAAAAACCAGAGCAGAGCTGGCACCAGTAGCTGGTGGCAAGTGGCCCAAGGCTGGTGGATGGACAAATTCTGTGTGGCACCTGTGGCACCATGAAAGGGGGAGCACCTTCGTGCTCCTGCCTGCCACTGTGCCTGGACTGCAGCATGCACTGGTTTCAGCTGCTGGGGAGGTGGATGTAGTCTCGCAGATCATGGGATTCAAGGCATCACTTCTCATGGTGAGACTGTGTGCCCTGATGAGTATCCACCAATCCACTTCAATCTTAGGTTGAAGGTGAATATGTCAGACTGGCTCCTTTTGACAGGTTATTGAGCTAAGGTAATAAGTGGTATCCATTAAGTATGCCATGAGGTCTCTCTGTTTGTTGGGCCTGACTCCTATTTCCCTGAGGTAAATGGGATTCTCTTGTCACTGGGAAGGAGTAGTGAAGTAGGGACTGCTGGAGCCACAGACTGGGTGATAGCTCTGCTTATTTGTTTGCTGTGATCCTCCAGCAGCACAGTGGTCCAGCAGAGACAGGGATCTGAGCTTGGAAAAGTGGGGTTTAAGGCACTGCTTCCCTGCTGACATTATTTTGAGCAAATTATTTCAGTTTCTCCTACACCTACAGACCTTGCCAAGTCAGATGCTTGCAGGTCTTACCAAGGTCTGCTGATAAACAGCTCGATGGCAACAGAGTGTTTCTTATGCAGATGATCCTGTGAGTGCTGCTGAGAAGCTGGCTGCCATCAGGAGAAGACCTGGGTCCCCACAGCTGTGAAATTCCCACAGCTGGAACAGGGGGAAATGGCTGCGGCCTTATTGTACTTTCTGCTGGCACTACTGGGATGGGAATTCCTTCTGCCATGCATGTCCCCACACTAGAACTAGACCATGTAATTAAAAAAAAAAATCACCCTATTTTCCATTGAAAGGACCATTTTATAGGTATCTCGAGTAGGTTTTCTGTATTGATGGCCTAACAAGCTCATAAGATTGAGTAGGCATCCTTTCTCTAAATCACTTTTAGCGGATCTTCTCATTAATCATTTCTGATCTAAACAGTTTGATCTCACTGAAGTATGTAAAGTGTGCGTTCAGTAGCTGACTTAGTTACGGAGTCACCATTTAGTCCAGAGGTTAAATGCAAAGTTGTATTACACACAGAGTATTGCTAAAATAACCCCAGGCTTTTAGTTTTGATTTCCCCTTTATTGATTTGCACTAGGTAAATTTAATTCCAAATCTTAGAGATGGCTGAGATAGTCATTCAATTTTGTCATTGTAGTGAAGAAACCATTAGGAAAATGGAGAAGTAAAGGTCACAGTAATCTTTTCTGGAATGAAGAACCAATTTTAATCAGAGGTCAGATTTGTACCAAAAACTCTAAAGTGCTCTCACTGTGTCATTATTTAAACATTTACAAAGTTTCATTGATACACAACAACTGTGAAACGTAACATTGCTCAACAGAAAATGGAAAAGTGGGAAAGAGCTTCTTTCCTTCCATGCATGGGCTTTGAATTTCCCATGTTATGCAAACAATTTTCCATGTTATCTTGCTTGCTGTCCCAAATTTACTATATTGCAGCTCTTGGCAACAACAAGCCTCTCTGTGATCTCAGACACATTCCCAGGCATGGTGTTAACATCAATGCATTAAAAGAAGGAAACTGATGAAGACGGGACCTCCTCCTGGCTATTTTGCAGACTTCTTGTATAACTCCAGGTGAGTTTTATGGAGGGTCTGATTCCTCATTGGCCAAAACAGGGCAAGCAAAGCACCCGTGTTTCCTGATGTTGGGATAAAGATAATCTTGTTTGAAATAGAAAGAAGTGTGAAGAACTAACTGCAAAGTGTCACACAAAGTAATTATCTGTAACTGTACCTCTTCCTCCTTTTTTCACACTGACCTATCACTGAACCTATAATTTTAAGTCTCATGTGGCTTGTTATCCTCACATGCCACCAGAAATAATGCTTATGTACATAATACAAAATTATATATGTTGAGGATTTCGCTTTCTGCTTACTGTCCTGTCTACCAAGGCCCCCTTCCAACCCTGCATCCCACAGGACTGTCTTCTGACTTCTGTACAAAGGTAAATGCTCCTGTATGATTCATTTGATGTATCTTTTTTTTAAAGGGAGCAATGGGCATAAAAGCAAATATTCTACAAAGGTTTGATAAATTTTTCTGTGATTTTTATGAGTGTCAAGATCAATTGCCTAGCAGTGTTTGAAAAAAGCATGCTTTCCTAAAATTTCCTCAGAAGTGGAATACACCTATGGCCTAGTTAATATACTCATTTCTTCAGTTACTCTACTGAATAAAAGCAAAAACATTTTTTATTATGTCAACACATTTTAATTAATAATACATTGCATTAAATTTTCTAATTTCGATTTTAAGCCCCTTTGTACCATTGGTGTGCCAGTGATTTTCAAATGTTACTTTGGCTGAAATACACAGTAAAATGGAAAATGGCATCAGAATCCTGGATTAGCTGTCACTGATGGCATAAGTCTGTCAATAGCAGCCAGTAAATGTAGGCAACTGACTTTCTCCTCTTATATTTATTTATAACTGCCATTTCAGAATAGCAATAAGACACTGCAGGCCATGCATTTTGAAGGGATTATTGCACTTCTCTTATGACTAAAGTCACCTGCCCTTTAGCCCTGTGTCTTATAACACCTCCTGAGGTGTTCAGTAGTGGTCCAGAAATGACAGCATGCTGTGTCTTATAGCTTCAATATATTTAGCTTGTTCATATAGAAAAATAATGATAAAGTACGGGAATGTGCAAGGAGCGCCCCCAGCTATTCCATTCTTTTTAACCAGCTTATAAGTGAAATAAGTCAAAGGTTGCCAACTGTTTGTTAAAATGTACATGAAACATGGAAGAATTGTTTCCTTGCCATGGTTATGGTATATTGGAGTATATATGAAACACAAACCTTTTAATACAGTTTGGATTGTTGCATAATATAGAAATACAGCTAAATTCTTAAAAGGGTTAAACAGTTCCATTCTGCCTTAAATTACCACTGTCATTCAATTCATTAGATGAGTTTATGGAGTTACAATATGTCTGTAATTTATAGCCTGCTTACTGACAAAGCTTAATGCTAACATATGCCTAATTTGCCAAGGTTATCTCAAGCCCCATTCATCTCCCCCACTAACAATATGCTGCTGATTCCATGCTTCATGGATGAGGTACATGCGGTTTCATATTTAGTGCTATCAATCACAAGTAATTGCCTCCAGCTCCCCGCCTCAGTATTCAAAGTGATTTCTCTTCAGCCTCCGAGGCTTGATGAAAAGGGAATGCATAGCCAGAGGAGGGCATCCTCCTCCAGCCTTAGCAACTGCAGGCCCGAAGGAGCTGGAAATCAGAGAGGAGGGGCATACCTTCAGCTGATATTTCCAAACTTTTCTCTTTGGAATCACCCGCTTTTGTCAGTCAGGAAAGTACACTCGCGGGTATATGCTTGTGTAGCCCTGGCAACCTACCATGGGAAGTGAGTCAGCTTCTGGACTGCTGCCCTTGGCATTTCCCCGTTCATACACTGGACTTCTTTGGGACACCTCCAGCCCAGCTCCCCCATGCCCCAGATCACACTCTGAGGATGTACCACTGTGGTCCTCAGCCTTTAGTCTGGTTGCACTAACATGTGGGAGGTGGCAGGAGCAGGGTCTGCCAGAGGAGATCACAGTTCACATCTGTATTTTCAGTATCTATTGACTCTTCTCAGTGGGATTGTCATACCACCAAGTTGTACCTTATGTAGCATAAAATTTTTAAATTGTGAGAGTCCCCGTCCTACCAGCTTTTAAGCCTGTGTCCAGTTTTGTTTCTGGGAAGGGTCCTGTTGGTTTGTCTTGCAGAAGTGTGTACAGTACCCTGATCTAAGGAGAGTGACTAACTCACAGTTCCCTGTTCTCTTTCTCTTTGTCTGCTTGCTGTAATTTTCTGCGATTTCGTGTTAAGCTGTAATGGCTCCTTGTATCAGCATGTACTTACCCCTCTCCCTATCTAGTTAACCTTTTTCTGATATGGCTGTGGTCGCCCTAGAAGCTGAACACTGCATGAAAAATTCAGCTGAAGTGCCTTATCCTGAGCTGCTTATGCATATTCTTATTGCAAGTCATGGGCATTGCTCAGGTTCTTGTGTGAGTACTAACGTTTGTGTTTACTGTGTGAATCAAAATTTCAATATTATGAATGTGAGCAAACACACACATACACATTGTCTGTCAAATGAGCTGCTGAGCTTTGCAGTTATGTAGCTTCCTGAACCTTCAGATACATTTCAGACATCTCTTAGGTCACATTAAAAAACACAGAGAATGGGTTAAGAAATATGTTTTGTCTAAAATATATCTCCCACTTTACTCTGGGATTCATCAAACAAGAGTATCTAGGAAAAGATATGTTCTTGGTTACTCTGATATCACCCAGATGTTATCTCAGATTTATCAAGGATGTTGTTGTGCTTGATGTTCTAAAATGTCCCTGGAATAGTGGAGACTACTTGGCAGACTCAGTGAAACTCTCTGTTCATGTTAATTTACTATGGTCTGCAGTACTGAAAGAAATGACTGCGCCTAAACCAATCCTGAATGGATGAACAGTTGTATAGGATTTAAAACCAGAGTGATATTACTTAGTTTCACTGCATAGAAACACAGTAAATTTAAAGTTCACTTGGGAAAAAAAAGCATTCTGAAGAAAAAAATAAATTTAATTCTTTAATTAAAGAAACTGCTGATGCTGATTTTGTTTGAGGTTTTTCTTATGAAATGAAAATCACTATCCTGTATGAAGGTGACAGAGGAAAAACAGTTTTAGCTTTTCTTAGGGGTTTGGGTATTATGTTTGTTTTCTGTGCTGTGCCAGAACTCAGGGGCATGCCATGAAAGGATAGCAGTCATGGACTTCACATGCATTTACTTCAAAAAGAACTAACTCTTATAGCAATCAGAAAAACTATTGCACTTGCACTTGCAGAAGAAAAGACTAACTCTGTGACTGTGTGGCTGATTGTGGTTATGCTTGTTATGAGCTGACATTTGGGTGAATTTAAAACTGTAGTGATTCTTGCTTGTACTTAAAAAAGCTTTTATTTCTAAAGAGTCTGATAGGATAAAGCCAAAGAATCTGCTAAAAATTTGTATTCATTTTACTTCTGTCCTCAGATAAAAGACCATTCCATTTTATTTTTATAGCATAGGTCTGAATTTTTAGGTGTGCTTTTTAGTCAAATCAACTGAGTAACGGAAATACATGTAACTCTCTTTTCCATATAATTTGTTTAACATGATTTACAATTTAAGAGGACTGCACTGTATGGATACAAAATAAATTACATTCAAAGAATTTGATATTTGCTACTAATTACTAGCGGTTTGGCGGTTTTTTTTATTTGGAATTTCACAAATAAACATGAAAAAATCAGAGAATTCATAGAAAACATTTCTGAAATTGGAGAATTTTTAAAGTTGTTTTTTCAAAGCAAATTTGAGGTTTCAAGAAGATACACATTTATCTAAACATAAATAAAGCAATGCTAGCCAATAAAATAAGTATTCAGAAAATTCATCTTTTTTTTTTTTTCTTTTTTTTTTCTTTTTTTTAAAGACTGTTTCTTAAATCAGTGGCTGGAAGGAAATGTCTTTGTGAATCTTTGCATATATTCCAAAGGGTTCTGAGGCTAAGTGGCTGCACTTTGCATAGCGTCTGCTGACTTCCCATTCAGAGCCCCTCTGACAGGCGGGGGGTGGAGGGGTGCTGTGCTGTGGTTTGTGGGAATAGGCTCTTTCAGTTCTGGTTTATTACATGGCTAATTAACCAAGGTCACCGAGCTCTTTTATAAGCCTGCCAATAGAGACATCACTGGTGCTTTAACAGATCTGTTTATTATATTGCATGCCCTGATAAAATGACAGTGATAAAATATATATACAGGCCAGCATTTACCTGAAGCATTGTATACAAATATGGGGGAAAAAATCCAACCCTGAAATAGCAGGCAGCACAATATTCTGGACTTTAACATGTTTAATCTTAAACCCATTTCTTTTCTATGTTATTACATGATGGTTTGATGCTGCAAATATAAACAATGACTACAGGAATTTATAAACTGTAATGTCAATGTGTCATAATAATATCCTGACTTACCTGTGACACAGGATCTTCAGCAAGATTAACACTATAATACAAATTGCCTTGGACCGTATGGAGGTGAAAAATTAGTGAGTAAGACATTTCAGGATTATGCACTAGGCTGAAATATATCCCAGTGTCCCTGAAGCTACCGTGAATGCAGAATAGATCTGCTTACTGCTGACACTGCACAGAGCCATCTTGCAAGGTGTTGTAGACCTCATTTAGGTAGCTAAGGGCTTTCTTAAAACCAGAGAGAGAGCAGTGCTGTTCTCTGGACCAGCAGTTCAGGTTAGAGTCCTCCTCAGGCTGTTTTTGTATACATGGTGTCCTCATTCCTGCTCCAGCCCTGCCTACGAAGACAGGTGTGTGTGACACTGTCCCTGTTTGAATGACAAGTGCAACACTTCCCAGGGGAGCTTTGACAACAGCTCATTAGCCCCACAACACCCAGCTTGTACCTTCCTCCACTGACTTGCACTTTCTTCTGTGGCTGGGTAATTCTTCTGCGGTAGGCAATACCACCTTACTTGGTACTACTAGGAAAACTCCTACCTTAATGACTCACTTAACATTCAAACAAGCATTTTCTTGCTCTCTCCACTTTAGCAGAAAGCTTCTAAAAACTTGCAGTTAATCTCATTTTATCATATCTCTCTTGCACCTCTTCTGTTATACATGCAAAGATTCTGAAAATGGTTAGTCTGACGGTGTACTGAAACCACTATCACTTAGATGGTGCAGCAACCACCCCCTTCTCCTCATCCACTCCTCGTGTCTACTGCATTCTCCTAGACTTCCTGGGTGGAGCTCAGCTCTGGAACAGGATGCTTGTGCATATCCATGTGCATGTAAGTGCCACCTATGGACTAGGAGCTCAGGCTTCCCTGGTGGTCAGCTATGTCTAGTTGTTACAGTCAGTGGAAAGGTGTGATTCAGCTTCCTTGGGTTTGGACACTGAGGCCTTTATTCACGTACCAGAATTCCTGATAGGGTGTCAGCGCACAAATGGTAAGCCTACAGTAATACATGTAACAAATAATGTTAGCTATTAAGGGATCCTAAAAGCAGACTTGACCAAAAACATAAGGAAAACAGGAACTCTTCCTATGGTTATCTGGCCAGAAATCATTGCTGCTTAGAAGGATGAGCTGCCTGGAGAAGCTAAAGAATTATTATCAGTGCCTTATACACTGAGGAGCACCACCACTGAATATGGTGCTGGCCATGGGGCATGGGACATCTGCAACAGTGGCAACAGCAACAGCCATTCCTGTAGACCTCACAAGGACCTAACCCAGCACTAGGCAAGATGCAAACAGTGACCAGGACTTAGCCTTTTACAGTTCATCGGGGAAATCACATCATTACAAATCACACCTGTATACTTGGCTTCTATTCCTTCCTGTGACCATTTCTGGTCTAGTCTCTTAGATGCAGGTATCCTCATAAGTCGTCAGAATGAAAAGAGAAAAAGCTCAGAACAAAAAATCCACCCTAAAACCCCCAGCCCAGAGAACTACACTCTGCCTGATTGAAGTGTCAGTAGGAATCAGACTTCTGACTCCAAGAACATCAGGCAAGGAGAAAAATTTTTAATGTCTGTTCCCTATACTTCACCATTCAATAAATTTAGCAGATGAATCTGGAACTATATTTTGGTCTTAGGCTGTTTAATACCCTGTTATGGTCCTTGAAACATGGGTCAAAATACTCTTCTAGCCATCAGGATATAGAGACATGCTAATGACTGGGATTAGATTACAGAGAGACACCAGTTTGCAGCTCTTCTGTCACACATAGGTTTGCTTCCTCACTGCCAAGAAGGAAATTCAAGCACATCATTCATGTCCTGGGTGAGTGAAATGATGGAACAACTACCTCTCACACTTTCAAAAAGGAGAAGAGTGATGGGTTCTCAATTTTTTATGAAACAAAACAAAATGTGTCTTATTTGGTCTGTTTTGATTTCAAATGTAATTGTATTTTTACTCACTGGGTCCTAAGTACTTTCACATGCAGTAAGGGCAAGCAGGCTGTTCTTTTGAGGTCAGGGTTACAGGGTTACAGAGAAGCTCTCCACAGACTTGAGTGCTGACACATCCATGCAATCATACCAAAAGTTTAACACTTTGGAGTTGACTGTGATAAAGGGTTGATTATAAATAGTTTAAACTGGGAGCAACTTAAAATATTGACTCATTCAGCACCAGTATAAAATCTGTTAGTCTTATCAGGATTTTTTTCCTATGATTTGCCAGATTTCTGGTAGAGCTTTGTATATATAGATGGAATTGGCAAAACCTTTTTCATATCAGTACTGGAAGGTCAAATT
The DNA here is from genome assembly GCA_035047845.1 of Dendrocincla fuliginosa. NCBI lineage: Eukaryota > Metazoa > Chordata > Aves > Passeriformes > Dendrocolaptidae > Dendrocincla > Dendrocincla fuliginosa. The sequence goes on from JAWWMO010000001.1 coordinate 92,800,304, forward strand.
GAATACATTCTGCTCTTACACACAAGTGTAATTTAAATGGAAATCTTGCTGTTGCTGCCACTCCAAGTGTAAGGGCAGTATATTTCTAAACACTTAATTACCCACCTTGTAAACTCTGAACTAATGTTTTATAGGAAAAATCTAACCATGATATTTCTGGAGAGAAGCATGTTAAGACCTTCATTGCTTTTATATTGTTCCAGTACTGCCTAATATCTAAACTACATAGATTTAAACCACTTCCACAAAGCTGTTGACTTGAATAGGGCATGCCAACTATTTTGCCAACAATCTCTTTTCCTTTCACATCTCCATTTTTTCCCAGTCATGTGAAATCTGCTCTGTTTAGTATTAATCTTCTGTAACTCTTTGAGTAAAAAGGGCAACACCCTTCTTATCCTCACCGTCCTTTCTCCTGAACACCATCCTTTGTACCTGTCTAATAGCTTAAAGCAGTATGAAAATGTAAGCAGTTAATGTCTGTTCCCAATGTTTGTCAATGGTCCTTTTTGTTTTAGACACCCACACATGATCTCCTTTTGTAAAAAGAGATGGTTTTCTTTTAAGTCACCACACATTGTTTGCTAAACCCTCAGTGAGCTGAGGGGTTTACACCAGCAGGATTGGTACACACAATTCTCTGAAAGCTGCCATTAGAGTGCTTCGTAAAGGTGGGGAACAGTGTAGTAAAGGCATTGTGAGTTCTAAAAAACCTCCACATCTTGGAGTTCATAAAGTTCTGCTAAAGCACTCTGTAACTGCAGTTTTGACTCCACTACCAGTAACAAAATGATAAACATTATGTTACCTTAATAAATTACTGAAAGACCTGTTAGGAAAATTTTTTAAGCCGCTCAGTCTATAATGTCTATTTGAAAGACCTCTGAGCCTTCATTGTCCATCTTATCTGTTGATCCTAAGCCCCAGGCCCTTTATATATGTAGCATGTATGTCATTGTTACAGTGTACTTGAAACTACAGCTGCGCTTGGGGAATTACTGCGTTCCCAAAGAGGGCTTCCTGTTGTGCAGCCCCATGAAATTCTTCTGTTTCTTTTAAAATGGACTTGCACTGCCTTGTGTAAAGTGGAGGCCAACCATCTGCTTGTTGGATGGTCAAGGCCTTGATGCATTCATTTGGTTTTTCAAAAAACAGTGCTCACTCTTCCCAAAATTGCTATCAGATCAGTACAAAATTAATAGGTCTGTTCCTGTAGGCAACACCAGGGTTTATTTGGCTTCTTGATGGAGGGTGAAAGATCTGCTGAGGAGAACTTTTCTGAGACACCTGTGAGTTTGTTGAAACCCTTGAAAAATGTGCCTGGAGCTTCTCCTCTTGCAGCCAGAAGAAAAGAAGAGTGGGAGGTGACTGTCTGGATGCACTTGAGGAACAGAAAGACATTTGGGGCTTTATTTGCTTTGATCCAGCAAGCAAAGACTAATAGGTCTGTAGTTTAATACTGAGTCAGGAGGATTTGGAACTCTTGTTTGTCTTGACTGGAAAGAAAGGGAATTTAGGGCTTGGTAGGACTAAAAACATGTCAAAGACCTTTACTTTTAAAGCAAACTGTCTTGAAAAGGAAAGTGGTGGTTAGGAAAGGGAACTAGCTCAACTTCTGGAGCAGATTTCACTTAATGATGTAGACATGTCTGTATTACCTCTTATGATTGCCTAATCTTTTCCATTATATGTTGCTGTTTTCTTTTGCCCATAATTCTGTCAAGCTTCTGTGACTTGAGATTAAATTCTCTTTGCTTGTGCTCTGCCAGTCCCTGAGTTTCCTGGGTGTTTGCAAAGAGAGGCAAGACTTCCCTGTGAACAAAGTTAGAAAGAGCTTTTGCGAACTCTTTCAACTTTTTTAAATAAGTCTTCACCATTTTCGTGGGTTTTAGCAGGTATATGAAATTTGCTATGAGACATGACCTGGGAATAAGGAGGGGTTTTTAATGTCCCATGAGAGTACATGTGGATCAGAACAAGATAGGAAGAACTTTGCCGCTTTTTCTCTATCATGTGCCCAGTGTCTCAAAAGTGGTGATTTCTCTTAGGTATCTCGTCTCACCATTCTCTGGTTTGAGACATGTGAATGAGGCTGGGAACCAGAAAATTGATTAACAGCAACACTTCCCATTTTTAAAAATCTTTACTTAAGAAAAAGGAAATTTTTCCAAAATATTTTCACATCATCTTCTCCGTTACAATTTTTTAATTCAATTTTTGATATGATATAGGTATTTACCTATCTATTTGCCTTTTTCCTTTAACCATTTTTATTTTTATCTCTCTGTTTCCATTTTTACATGTATGTATTTTGTATTGTGAAAAAAGAACCAATCTTCACTTAAAGTTATTCCACCTCCAATTACATCTGACAATATGTACACATTACCTCTGTATACATGTGCTTACTTAAAAATAAAGGTCTTACATACTTAATGAGATTACCTTTTTAAGAATCCTAAGCATACTCATCTTGACACTTGAGGATAAGTAATCTTAATTCTTTTTGTTCATGTATTTGCTCTGAAAGTAGAACTTCTTACAAAGTGAGAGAAATATTGCTCGGCCTGAAAGGGGAAGCAGCTTTCCAAATCCAAGACTGAACTCTGATAAGGAAATAAAAGGATAAAAAATCCTTTTCAAGTTGGTCTGAACCGGCACACACACACACACACATATATATATATAAATAAATTTTTTTTCATCTGCATGAGAAAACTGATTTTAAAACTAGCATTTTGCCTTTTACTATATCATCTTTCTATTCTAAAACACCTCTCCTGACTAGCAAAAGCCGAGTTTAGGCTTGGAGAAGAAGGATTGCAATTATGTAAATCTCTCGATCCTATATAAATACACCTTACCTTCAGAGGCTTGTTAAGTCTCTCACAGTTGCAGAAGTGATGCTCATCAAGCCAGGAAATAACTATAGCATTATAACCAAGCTCAAACTAAAACTCACAGTTCAGACTCTGACTATTATATATTAAGCATTTTATTAAAGATGTCACAAATGATTTAGAGTAAACATAAACAATAATCGTCAGTGTTTATTGATTTGAATTCTCTAATAAATCTGAAATAGTGCAAATACTCAGTGAACAGAAAAACAGACATTTCATTGTGTAACCAGTAACTTCTAATTTCTCATCTCCATGAGATACTAAAGAACATCTAAAACTGGTTTTCTTTTGCTCATTTGGGGTAAAGGCCCTTTTACACTTTACAAAAATTTTTAGGAAGAGGGCATTGTAATAAAAACTGAGATAGTTAGTTCCGAGAATTTTATTACACCACCCTGTTGAAAGATTTTCAAAAATGGCCCAGGGAATATTTGAATTGTGTTGCCATTTTGTACATCACCTCTCTTCTCAGTGCTTCACAGGTTCACCTTGGGCTCTCTCTGACTGTGACCCAACAGAAATGTTTATACTTTGGATGCTTCAGAGCTGCCATTCTTCAAAATTGCCTGTAGCTCTAGTTGCTCAGTTCTGCATGCAAGGGTGAGACAGACTAATTTTCATCCTGTTATGTGTACATTTGCTAGTTGTTTGTATTTGTTGTACTTCTATTCTGGGCTTCCATCCAATACCTTTTATTAACATTTTTTCTTGGCTGTCTTTTCCATTCCACATCCTATTTTTTATTTATTTTTATTTTTAACTTATTCCCACCCTTGCAATTTATTTTTTTTAGCATGTCCTGCAGTCTTTTCTGCTATTTACTGGAGCTGTTTCCTTCACAACATCCCTCAGCAAAAGCTCCATGTCTCACTAACAATGTTCCACTTAAGCTCTCTAAAGAAATCTTGTGTTGTCATCCACGGACATAGGATTCTCCCTGTCTTAATGCTTTGAAATGGAGTATGTCACAGTATTCAGTTTAAAAGTGATCTTCTGTGGCCAAGGATTTAGTTTGCATTGTACAGAAATAAGACGTTAGGCTTCTTATTTAGTGAACGTCTTTTCAACCTTCCAGCAGGGCAGCAGGAAAATGTTGCAGCCAAAACTGGCACACTCATAGTACATTTTTGTATTTGTACTACTGCTCTCAAAAGTCTAGTTCAGTTTCCCTTCAGATTTAGTGAGCTAGTGAGACAGATCAGTCCAACATCTACACTTCTAACTACCACTGGTTAACCTCCATCTTCTCTTAGGGTCTTGTTCCATATCCTCATGGGTTAAGCTGGAAGACTTTGGTGCATAGGCCTGGAAAGATATGAGATCCCTGTGTATGGGGACTGTCTTGTACTGGGGTCTGTCTCATCCTCACATCTGTTTAACAAACACTTCATAGAGACAATCATCACAAGAGGTGGCAACCATGGAGCATTGTGTTTGTGACCTGGCTGGCTCAGCCACTTTTTTGTGCTCTGGAGACATTTCCAAGGATGGAAGGTAATAGAAAGACTATTAAATCCCCTTCTGTGACAGATCCCTGCTCTGACTGGCATGGGGCATTCTGACTTGCAGAAGCTGTGATCAGCTGCCTGGCCAAACCTGGGTAATACCAGCATTACAGATGCTTTTGGTGTTGATTCACTCTCATTGTGATATTAGCTCCCACAGATCACCTGGATGTCCAACTCCTGCCCCACAAATGGATGCACATGTATCTGCTTTAGTCTGGTAGGAGCACAGTGTGCACACCTCCAGCCAGAAAAGCTTTTGGGAGCACTGGGTAACAAGGGGGCTTTTAATTCACTCTCTCTGTCTCTTCAAATAGCAAAGGTAAAACAAGTGAAGTGGTATCAAAAGAAGATTCTCGAGCATTTTAAGTAGAAATTGTACAACATGCATTCAGCAACCATAAGAAACTAAAATAGGAGAAAACTGAACTGGTGACAAACCTATGGTTTCCTGTCTCTAAAAGTCTGTGAGAAAGGTAAAGACACATGTTTTTAAGAAAATTTTTTTATTGTGCCTTGGGAATTGTAGGGAACCACCAGGGCAATGGCTAAGGACAATCCATAGTATGGCAGAGATCTAATATCTGATAATCAATGAGGAAACCTGGTGTGGGTTCCCTGAAATAAATTTTGTGCTATTCAGTTTTGAGTTCTTTGAGGTAATCAGAAAAAAAATACCAACACATCCACATAACACTTAAAAATACTCCTACAGAATTTTGTACAAGAAATCAAAAGCCAATATACTTTCACAGGCATCTCACCCAATAAATGAAGAAAGGATAGACACGGGTGGGACAGAATAAATAGGGGCTAAATAGGATAAAAACTGCCAGCACAAGAGCAATTTTCTGCATGACTGTTTTACTCAGGAGGTGCCTGGGGATGAACAGGTCTGCCACTTGAACACAGTTTGAAAATGAATGACAAAGAAAGGGCATCTTGACTTCAAATTCCTGATTTCTGGTGGAGTAATATATCAGCTATTTAGAAGTCCCCTGTCTCTTACCAGTAAAGTGTTGCCATCCTTGAGGTGGAACACTTAATTCTCTGCAAAAACTACAGTGCTTCAGAGGACTGGGGATGCTTTTAGTGTGAGAACCCTCATATTCCAACAAATATAAATACTATGTGCCCTTTGCTGCCTCTAATTGGTGAGACTTTCAGCATTTGCCATAAAGGTAAGGTCTACAGTTTTTGAATCTGAAGTAATATTAACTTCAAATAACATGGCTGCAAGGTTTGGAATCAGGATTTAGCATTACTATTGTTGTCTGCTTATGTCTGCAAGATAGAAACTAGGTAGAAAATACTAACTCTCAATTTGTTTGAAATTCTTTGTAGAATGTGTCAGCTTATGAACATTTTTAAATTGCAGATGGGCTGATTTTATTTTTTTAACATTTCACTTTTTTTCTTCTGTATTTCTTATGGGAGCCTTTGTCCCAGACTGGTCAAAAGACCAAGATGTACTAGGGCAAATCATCATGCCATGTATAAGACATATAGCCTCTGTTTCCCCACCTTCATTTTGTCATTCCATGTGCCCTGCTTCTGGTAGGGGAGATATTGAAACATTTTGGGCCACCATGGCAACATTGTCCTGCTTAGCAGCTGTTTGTCCCATCCTGGAGGAGCATCATTGTGGTCCATCAAAGGCCTGTGAGACTTTGAGAGGAAGGTGTGAGCAAATTCACTAAGTTTTAGTATGAACGAGACAGAGCTAATACTGAAGCAGGAATCTCCAGGAACATGTGTAATCTGGGGGGAAGAGAGATTTCATTTCTAAGTGAGCATTTGCCTATTTTTCCACGAAGCAGTAAAAAGATGTGTTTATTACCCTATGTCCACCTTGAGCAAGGTATGGTGAGATAGCCATTGCATTACTGATTTCTGGAGTGGTGCATTTCCTCTTCCTGGGTGTATCCCCGGGGCTGGCAAGCTGTCAGGGAAGGCACTAGAATGTATGCTGTCTGAGATATGTCATCCTGGAACAGGGCACTTCCCAGGGCTGTGCCTACACTAGCACAGCTCATCAGCACTCCTGGTGGAATGCAGCAGGTAAATGGGTTAAAACCTACCTCCTTCATTTCTTCTTCTTCCCCAGGACACAAAAGGTTAACAGGCACTTGAACAGGGATTCCTCAGGTTGAATTGTCTTTCAGTGGAAGACTCTTGACTCTGGAGTTTTTTCCAAGGAAGCCCCGAAAGGATTCATTGACCTGCAGGGCATAGGCAGGCTTTTCACCTGAAGGAGAAATGGGCAAGCTGTTTTTTTTTTTTTTTATGGAATTACACACAGAGAAAGGAGAAAACCATTGTGAAGCAGTGATTTGGTGAACTTTGTGCATTCTTTCTGTGTTAGGTATATATTATACACAAAATGAAAACTGAATCACTGGTAACACAAACCACACATTATATTCCAACCTCCATCATCTTGTTTGTTTTGAACCTAAGTTTTCGAAGATAGGATTAATTTGCTGTTCCATATATTCCCTCATCCATCTTACTACCACCCATAAAGATTCAGCATCTCAAAAATGGAACAAAAAAGAGCTGAATCTCTTATCCCCAGTGGCCATTTCATTAGTTTGTGGTTTGGAGAATGGTAATAAAAATCACTCTTCAATATAAACATTGACAGCAAATATATTTTCCTAACCTAGGTGATCATGATGTCCCAGTTTGAACAGAACATTCTGAAATTCACTGGTATTTCAGGGACTCCAAATGGCAAAGAGCATCAGAAAATCCATTCCTCCTCTTCTTCCTCATATTTTTCATTACCTCAGCTTGCCCAGCAGAGAGTCATTCCGTGTAACTTACTCTGTGATGGACAGACTACACAAATCTGCTCGCATGCTCTTCTGCTGTGGATCATTACTGAATTAGATGTCCAGGCATTGAATCTGAATGTCTAGCAATGCCAGAATTTATAATCTGTCATTTCATCTTGGTTTGCACTTCGCAACCCAAGACTGCAAGCAAGGGTATCTCCAGTGACTTCATTTATTTCTCATTTCGTTAAAGATTTGTCAAAGAGAAATCCTGCTCTTTCACATTGGCAGAAGCTTACCAACAATAGTAGACAGAAATCTCCTGGTAATACCAATGATCAAGAACTGGAATACAATAGAGAATAATCCCCACATGTCAAAATGAAACAAGAAAATGTTATTTTCTACAAAGGGAGAAAGTTATGTGGACTACAGAGGTAGGATGGTGGTTTTTTAATCTATTTATTATTTTCCCTGAAATTTTATTTAAATTGTTTCTATTGGTTTTGGTAAAGTGTACAGATGCTTTGAGAACTCCTGGACTACAGGCGAACTGGATGTCTCAGAAATGTTTCCAGGCTCCTAGGTTGGGAACTAAGGTCTAACTATAACTCTGTGTTGGAGTGAGAGTTATCTGTCCATTGCAACATTTCTTCTCTATCAAGGCAACTTTTGTGCATGGGCTAAAGAGGAGCTGCACCAAGTTCTGTGAGATGCCCTCTGCAGACAAGAGGTATCCAGCCAGGATGAAGACTTCTGCAAAGCAAACAGTGCAGAGGTGCAAGTTATGACTGTGTTATTCACATCGTACTCATGGGATAATAATGTTATTTTCAAGCTGTCTAACCCCAGTAACTTGAAGCAGCTTGGGAGGTGGGCTTAAGAAAGAACCCGAAAGGGACAGAACACTTTGAATGACTTCGTTAGTAACTTGGATTAGGAGATACTGTCAAACATCATACCAGCAGTGTGGCTTCACATTTATAAAACTGCTCATATTTTACATGTCACAGTACAAAGTTGTACATGGAGGACCTCTGAGATCTTATACAGGAAAAGGCATGGTCAGAATGCACCCAGATTGCTTGTGTCTGTAAATTCCTTTTGCACTGAAACTACAACTTGCCATGATCCCCCAAAGTTCCTTCTAAATGAAGGAATGATGCTACAGAGGTTTGGTTCTGGATGTCAGCAGCTCCTGGCTTTGTAATCTCCACCGATGCCAGTTCTTGGAGCAATTTGCATTCCTGAGTGATTAAGGGATGCTTTGTCCTTTGGGTTTTATAGGTCATTTCATTATTAGAAGCTTGTAATATTTTTGCCAGCCTCTCTCTCTCTCCCTATTACTCTTTCTCCACCGAAACAAAACAAAAAACAAACAAACAAACAAACAAAAAACCAAAAACAAACAAACAAACAAAAAACCAAGAAAACCAAACCTGATCGTTTTATCTAGGACCTTGTAAGAATCATTGGTGGGATCAGAAGCTTTAATGGAGCTGTTTATTGTAGTTCAAACAATCTCTAGCAGCATCTTCCCGGAGCTATAACAATGGAAGGGTATTTTATAGCTTTGAGTATAATAGTGTCCTATGGAAAAAAAAGTCTTTGCTATCTCAAACTCTTTATCACAGGCTTAAAGAGCACACTAGAGAGACATTTTTATATATATTTAACTCAGTACTTAATAAGAACAGAAATAGACCAAAGAACAATCTTTACCTAAATCACTGAGCCTACAGGACTTCTTACCTCTCTGTGTTTGAATGCATGCAGAGAGTTTGAAAACAAGCCACCACTCCTGACAAGAGTAATTATTTTAATCTTTGTCCTGGAAACTTACTGCATTTACTCTGGTTGTGGAGGAGCCAATCAGGAAACATGGGCAGTTCAAGTTTTCCTTTTAAGAAAAAGTCACCATTTCCTGTACACTGGTCTTTGGCAGGAGCCCACTGGACACCTGTGCTCCCAAACCTGGCCTGCTAGAAGTGCTCACTACAGATGTCAGAGCTCTTTTGTTGACTTCCTATTAGTCGCCACTTAATGGATGTGAGCCGAACACGGCTTTGCCTAAGCACTTATCAATAGACAGCAAACATTCTTCTTTCCTTGGGCAAAGGGTCAAACTGTTTTGCCTGGCTATAAAGCTGTGCCAGATAATTGCTGGTGATTAGCAATTTTAATTACCAGGTGCTAGGGGTCCTTGCTTGTGGAGCTTTTTTTGCTGTTGTTGTAATTGGGCAGGCTGTCAATAGGTATGGCTTATTGTATGCATGGTGTGTATTTTACAGATACATCATGCATCCCTTTAAAGCAGGTAAAATAAATTCAGTAGCATAACATGCTTCTGTTTGCATCTGATTAGCTGCATAGTGCTCCAACAGGTTTTTCAATAAAACTTGTCTGATACAGGAATCTTTAATACAACTTGCTAAAGCAGCTTTTAATCCTCTTGTAAACACTTGTATGTACTATTGTTATTGAAGAGAGGCAATGATTTTAAAGTCTTTTCCTGCTACATTGGTCAAGTTGGAACTAAGCTTGTCAAACACGTTCTACCTCATTGGTTTTGCATGCAGACTTTTAGGGGGTTTTCACAGAATCACAAAACCACCGGCACAATTAGCAGCAAACTAATCTTTTCCCATATTCAGCAGTGAAATGGGTTCAAAATAAAACTGACACAAAAGACTCTTCTCTGATCTTCCTCACAGCAGTGAGAAAGTAAGCAGCTATAATGCTTCAGTATCTTTTTTTTTTTACTAAAATTTCCATTTATTCCCTTTACTTGTGTTGTTGTACATCACAAGCCCTGAAGACATACTGAAGGTCTCTGAAAGCTGAATGTACTGTTTACTTGAATTAGAAGATCAGGCTTGTTCTTTGATGCAATAGAAAGGATGAATACCTCTGCAGTACAGAGTTCTAGCTCTGTTTTAATTTGTTCTGCTGTAATATCTTGTATCTCAGCTCTGAACATGACTTCAATTTTTCCAAAAAAAGCCAGACTCATGGTCATGGACTGCTTCAAGGAGAAAGAAGAACTCAGGAGGAGCTGTGGAACTGTAGTATCAGGCCCTTTTTGTGTCAAAACCTAGAGATGTCTTAATGGTTGAAATTGCTATAATGGTGATTATGAAGTTCCTCAATATGGCACGTTCTACAGCTACAGATTATTCGTACTGTTTCACCTTCTCCCACTAGTTAATCAGAGGTTTAAAATCATTGAAACCTGGACTAAAACCCCCAAAACTAGTTAAATAATACATGTAGGAAGATGCCTCTGGGGAGGATGATGCAGTTCTCAGGATGCTCCTATTCTATCTTTCCATGGCACAGCTACACCCTATGGAAAACATGGAGTCTTCTCCTTTCTGCTGACCCCAAAACGTTGGACAAGCTGCAAAACCTCAGGGTCAGTCCTGACAGCACTCCAAAGAAAGCTGCAAATAGCTAATGTTGCTGACAAATGGAGCAGCCCAGGGCAGAATGTGATTTCCTGAAATCAGTCTTTGAGCAGTGAGAGAAGTAAGGTCCTGGTAGCAGCTGCTTTCATCAGGGGCAAAAAATTTTGATCATAGGACTAACACATAGTCATGACAGGTTGTTCAGTTTTCACAAACAACCTTTGTTTCCAAGTCTGAAATCTGATCTTCGTTGTAGAAACAAATTTCTTAGCTCAGGTATAGCTATATTAGTTATGCATCCCTCTGTGTCTTCATTTGGAAGCAGATTGTTTTTCTTCCTACACTGTATTCTTGTTTGCCTACAATGACAGGCTGAAGTGAAATGTTCTTAATGCTCAAAACTACTGATGCCATTTTATTTCGGTTTCAACATCCCCTCCTTTTTCTGTCTCCTGGTAACTGCAGTTCAAAAAGATGAAGAAAACAACACCAGACTGGCTGCTCCTGTTACCACAGGAAATTCATGAAATAGGTGTTTTCCTACCTCTGCTATTATAAAACTCCAATATGCCCCCCTAAAGCAAAGAGAAATATGCAGTCATCTAAACCCATTCAACCCAAACAGCTTTTGCAATGATTACAGCCTGTCTCCAGAGTTTCAGGTTTTAGGATCAGGTGAATGCAAATGCCAGTAGACAGTGTTCTTACCAGATACAAAGCAAGCATTAGGAATCTGCATATAAGTGTAATCGTGGGTTTGCTTTCTCTCACTGTATGTGTGGCAACATGGAGCTGCAAAGACTTGAGATGAGAATTCAGCTGCATTCATAATGCAATTCCTGAAGAGAGTGGATTATGGATAGAGTTTAAGCCTTAACTTTGAATTGCCTTGCTTTTGTGCATTGAAGTTAGACCCATACAAGAGTATTTGAACATAGACTCTGGTACTTTGTTGATATTAGTTACCTGCTGTGACACAAAGCACATGGCAGTTTCAGTTTTGTACGCTGTAAAATACAGGTATTGTACACCTGAATTATAATCTTGCTGTGATAATATGCCCCTATTGATTCAACAAAACAAGTTGTCTATTTTGTCTTCACTAAGACATCACTATGAAGGAAAGACTGACAATCAGAAAGGTAAATATTTTGGACTTCACAACCTGTGGCATGACAGAAAGGACAAAAGTGCAATAATTTTGAAATGAGACCTTGCAGACAATGCCTCTCCATTCGTACCAGTGAGATGAACTTCCCACAAAAAATGTTTATTTTGCAGCAGTGTTAAAATGTTGTGCACGGTCATTTAAAAGGGTATAAAGTGAGAAATGGTCTATTTAGTGATGCACTATTGTCTGAAGTATAAATATGAAGGTACTGAAATGTAAAATAAAGCTGAATTTTGAACTTTCACAAAATGGCTGGTCTCTTAACCAGTGAACTACACTGCTTCAGTCTTTACAAGGGTTTTTTATTTATCACTAAACTCAGATAACGTCCAGGTTCTGAAGGCAGAGTTGTATTCATAGATCACTAAATGTAGTGTCTTCCATAAAAATTAAAGTTAACAAAATAAAAGCCTTGTGATTTTCTTATGAAATATTTCAGTCTCATTTTACACTGGCTTAATTTAAAACTTTTTTCTGTACCTTTGCAGTAAATATGTTGCAGTCCTGATGGAGCACCAACAGGGTGCCCTTGGCAACGCTGATTTGAAAATACTGCTATATCCAGAGCAAGTGAGATGTGTTGTATGAAGACTGAAATTCAAGCCTGGACCAGTATTATACAACAAGAAATATTGGAGGGCTTTTAGAAAAGACCTGTGGAGCCACAAAAGGTTGTGTTTTGGACTATCTCTTCTATCCAGAACTTTTACTACAAGTGTGAACAGTGTCTAGAGGCTACACAGAAGCACATCTGGAGGCTGCATAGCACATCTGACTATCCCCACTACTGTATATGAAAAGGCACTTACACAAGCCACTTGGCACTCAGATCTCTGTTTGGGGTTGCCAGACGCTGAGTCCAAAGGTCAAGCAGAAGCAAATGGGGCAGGCATTTGTATCCCCTGCCACCTCATGGGTCATCACTGAGTCTCTGTAGCCTCAAGAAACTCCTTTTTTCCCCTATCTGGCACCATCTTATGCACAGGCTGCCTCTGTTAGTAACCTTTCACTTGTAGTGCTCCCAGTCTCTGGGGAAAACTAAGCACATCTTTCAGTGGATATTCTTGCAGTGTTTTACTGACCTTTTCAAGAACTGATGTTATTTAAATTTTATTAAGAACAGTTGTTCCTAAATAAATCTTGAGAGGCCAGACAGGAAAAATAGTCCAATAAAGACATTTATAACAGAGCAATGAATCAATTACTCGTCATCTTTGAATACTTGATGAAACTGCTGTTCAGGTCCTGTGAAGACCTCTTGAAAGACAGAAAGAAGCGCAAAGCATGCTTAGGAAACTAGAGGAGATAGATGCTGAGACATATTTTGGCTTAGTAACTGCCTGCTGAAGTTCACTTATGGTCCTCAAGCTCTTCAATTCCTAGTGGATGCTTGGTACTAATGCTTGCAGAGCAGAGGGAGAGGGCTGAATCATGAGCCTTCCTCCGTGTCATCAGTGTGAATATTGGCAGCCTAGTTGTGAGCACAGATTTTTGGGAGAGGCTTAAGAAAGTAGTAGAGGACTGAACACCTCTGTTGTGCCATGAGAACTGGGGAAATGGTAATCTATGGCAGGATGGTGTATGCCGAGAGGACATGGGAGGCATTTTATTTTTCATTCCTCTGTGCATCTCTCACACCATCCCAAACAGAAAGGTAATACCAATGAAACACGAGTACTACATATTTCCACCACTGTCTATCTCCTCCATATGCAAGTTATTAACTGAAGTGCTCATGAGGGAAAATACGGGGAAGAGATCGTGTACCAGAAACTAGGTGCTTGTACAGGGAATTGTACAATTCCTGGCCTTAAGCGACTACCCCAGCAGGATGGCAAGACTGTTCTTCTGTGAAGGGTTAGCACACTCTCGGTCCTGAAAGTGTGCTGAAGGAGAAAGTGCTGTAAATAATATAAAAGCATTCAAACACAGCGATGTAGTGAGGTGTTCAGGACTAGACCATATTGTGGTGAGTTCTCTTGAATAAACTGGGTTAGAGAAAAGAGAGATGCTTCCTCTCTCATTCCTTATGGTGAAGAAAATGATATATCATGGCTAATAAAGGCACCAGCCACTGGAAGCAGGTCATTTGAGAATGATGCTTGTGTCCACAGCAGGACAAAACCAACAGAAATTAGTTGATGTATTAACAGGACTTTCAGGGATTGAAGGAGGAAGAAGAGTTTGTGGCACGAAAGTACAAACATAATGTGATGAAAGAGGTTAATATGGTAGATGACTATGAGAAAAAATAAAGGAAACACATCTAAAATGAAATAACTAGAAGATGAGTTGTGATCCATGTCCTACAAATAATGTCTGCATTTCTAGTCAAGGCTTTTTCCTGAAATGGTATAAGGGCACAGAATTTTATATACAAACCCAATATATCAGTGACTTTTTAGAACCTTTTGCATATTTGTGAGCCATCATGAGTACAGAACAAACAAGTGGCCTAGAAAGAGTTGCCTTAAGAGGTGTACATCATATATATGTCGAGGAGAGAGTGACAATCATCTGTTGCCCTCCTTATTGCCCTGGTCTTTACATCTTTGAAAACTGTTGATCAGTGCCATGAGTCTTTTTTTCTGGTCATTGCATTTCCTCCAACTATTCTTTAGCTACCCCCTGAGCAGGTAACCTGCTTCCTATAGACTTTCCAGCTTCAGTGCAAATCAGTCCCTGTAACTAGACTCACTGCTTTAGCTGAGTCTTTATTAGCCTCGAGTCAAGCCGAAGGATTACTTTGTATGTCTTACAGATGACCCCCCTGTTTACATATTCCAGCACGCTGGGACTGGGTTTTTGCTACCTCATGGTGTCTTTGGCTGACATTCAGCTTGTGACAACTCCAGATCCTGCAAAGCTCTTAAGTATTTAGTAGTTTCCCACTCCGTATTTAAGCAGCTGAAATGCAGAAATTAATGTGGAACTTTGCAATCATTTTTTTTGTCAGACAATTCCAGTTTCTCAAAGCTTATCCAGAGTACGACTCCTGTCCTCCAAATCACTTCCAGCTCCTTCTAGGTTAGAGTCAAATGTAAATTTACAACGTATGGTCTCTATTCCATCATCCAGTTTAATAATGCAAATATTGAATAGTGCCAGGCATGGGACAGACTCCTGGGAAACCCCTCTCAATACATCCTTTTATGGTTGTATTGAGATGGTTGACCATTGATAACTAATTTCGCAGCACAGCTTTCTGGCCAGTTTTGCATCCACCCTATGGCTGCTCTTTTGTTACTGTCCTACAACTGGGTGCTGTTTCTGTGAGCACCTGCTCTTTTGTCAAAAAATGGTTTTTTAGCCCCTCCCATGCTGGTTACCCCAGGGAAGAGTAGCCAGAGAGGCGGTGAGCACAGAGCATCTGAGGAGATCCTCTGGGCCCTCAGACAGCCAGTTAGTACAGTGGGGGTGCCTGTGGGCAATTCGTCTTTTTATTCTGCCAGTTAACCTCTATTTGGCACTCCAAAGAAATGCCCCCAGTGTTTAGGAAGGTTTTTTTTTTTTCATATATTGCTTTTGTCCTCCTTGGAGGAAAGAAAGTGTTTATCTGTCTGAGAGTGAGACAGTGATAAACACAAGATTGTGGTTGAGTTTATTTTTTTAATTCTTAGTGCTTCATGGCTTTTACCTTAATACCAATATTCTAATACTGTCTTTACTATCAAAAAAGGATGTAAAGAAAGATAACTCAAATACCTTTTGGTGTACAAGCCTCAAATACATGTTTTTAACTCTGATTGCTCAGGTAAAGGATTAATAATGTGGAAATTAGAAGAAAGCTTTTTGCTGGGAAAAATAATTAGCCATGTATAATATTAGACTTTTTATTCTTCATCTCCCTTTCTTTTTTTTTAGCAAAGTTACCAATAATTTCTCTGGATGTTTTAAAGTCCTGAATTGAGTCCTACACTTCACGAAATGAATATACCCCATAAGTTAAGGTCGGTTCCTAGAGAGGACTGATAATAAACATCAAAAGTTTGAATACAGTTATGGGATAATGGGCATTATGAAGGTCAGAATGTTGCTTTAACCATCTAGAACAAGTGGAGACAAAACCTTTTAGATATTCACAGATATACTTCTCTGAAGGTTAGATCAAGGTTTTTTAACTCCTCATCTTTTACAAGAGGAGAAGACATGAGGTGAAGAGAGATGTTCTGAGATATAGTTCAGGAGTGATTCACAATTTGCAGAGTAGCCTGTAAGAACACAGCCTTCTCCATGCTCCACCTTCAGAAAATAAGTGTTTGTGAAATTATTTGTTATTTAGAAGTACCTCAGATCTTGCCATCACAACATTTTAGATGTCAAAAGCCCGGATGGATAAATGTGAAGAGCATTTAAAAAATGAGTCTTTCAGATACTGGAGTTGCAATCCCATATTGAATGAATAATTCACTCCAGAAATGTGGAAAATATTTAGTGAACAGCTGGAGTGACTGCAGTCAATTCATCACTGTTTTAACAGGGGATAGAGGTCAGCAAATGCTAACTATGTTTAAGTGGGGATATGAAAATGAGTATAATCAAGAATTTTTAAAAATATAAACCATCTGGTTAAAGGAAGAGAATTAGAGGATAATTTTCCAATATCAGAAGCTAGGCTAAGGGATAATTAGGAGAGCAAAAATATGAATTTTGAACTGCTGAGAACATTTCAGCTATCAGCAGAACACACAATGAGGCTAACACAAGCTCTAGCTCCAGTTTTAGCAGAGTGGGGCACTGACATACTCATTTTCACCCCAGGCAGTACAGTGCTTCCCTGCAGCCAGTAAAGCAGCTGCTATATTCCCACTGCTGGAGAAGTTACATCCTGCAAACATTCTTCTGGCATGTTGCTTTGAAAAGGAACAGTGCAGCACTGGGCCTTTACAGCACAAACCTTCAGCTGGGCTGTGAAAACTATTTGAATACACCTGCCTGGTTGAAACAGATTCCTCTCAGACATATTTGCTCTATTTTGTTATGGGCTTCCCTGTTTTCCCTCCACAGTAATTTGGCCCTAAATGAGTAATAGAGAGGCTTGTACAAAAGAGCAGAGCTGCAAATCACCACCAACAAAAATAATAAAAGCACTTCTAACATCTTTAATTTCCAATCAATGAACAAATGAGGTTATTGGCTGAGTAAGGGGTAGAGGATTGTCAGGCTTTTTAATTCAACCATTCTTCTGGTCTGACTCAGCTGTCAGAGCTGACTTGAAGGAAATGGTTGAGACAACACACAATCTGAGCTGTTAGAGGGCAAGGAAATCTATAGAATGAAAGCAATGATTATGACTTCCCAGGAACATTGATATGCTAAATCTGTGAGCGAGAAAGATATCTTGGATAAGACTTTTAAATAAATTCAATATTTTTGTAAAAAAAATGGCTTTTGAGGCCTGCAAGAAAAGCTTGCATTTAAAATGTTGGCTGCTTGGATACACCTCACCTACATGAATTGTCTTGTGCGATTTTTGGTTGCTAAGGATGCTATCACAAACAGACAGAATTTCAATTGGAGCCTGGAGCAGGCAGCCTGCTATTTCTGGTGGAGTGTGGAGTAGCCTGTTCTTGTCTATTTATTATTACTTTCTTAGCGAGGTATCTGTTCCTGGAACTGGCAAAGTAATTTTTTTGGATGAAATGTCTTCAGTTTCAGATGGGATAATGCATAATAGCATCACACAAGATGAATTTTTTACCAGACAGGTAAGAAATCAGAACAGAGTGTGTTTCCCAGGTTTTTTAGGTTTTATGCACATCTGGGTGACAGCAGCTAAAAAAGACATATTCCCACATAGTAGGTGATTACTGACGTGAAATTGAGGCAGCACAGGCTCAGAAACAGTGTGCTCAGGAGGATAAGGGCAATGATTATCCCTCTGTACTCAACACTGTTGAGGCCACACCTTAAATGTGCTGGTCAGTTTTGGGCCCTTCACTGCGAGAAGGACATTGAGGTGCTGGAGTGTGTCCAGAGAAGGGCAAGAGAAGTGGTGAAGGGTCTGGAGCAAAAGTCCTGTGAGCA
>JAWWMO010000001.1:92822331-92841355 GCA_035047845.1 Dendrocincla fuliginosa
CACAATCAAGGACTGTGAGGGTGCAAGCACACCTGGGTTAGCATGAGCTTTGTTGCTGGTTTTGTGAATGCAGGTTTAACTGTACATGCAGCCCCAGGAACCTCGTGCTCCTGGAGAGATTGGAGACAGATGCTTCACTGTTGTGTAGATTTTAATGATTTTGCTACGAAAATTCAGTGAGGGCTTTAGGAGAGGAAAGTTGCAGGATTTAGGTGGAATGTGAGGAATCTTTAGGTCCCAAGGTAATTATGACCTGCTTTGTTACAGTAGAGAAATAGTGTTAGACAAAAAGAGGCAGTTCTGGTAATAATAAGAGTATGCACTCCTAATATTATTTGTATTCTTCCTACTTTAAATTAGCTGCTGCAAACAACCTCAGTTATCTCAGCCATTCCTCATAAGACTTGTTATCTGGAACCTTCTCTAGCTTCATTGCTCTTCTTTGAACACATTCCAGTACCTAAGACATGAAGTTTACCTTTAACATGTCTTGTTTCTTTCCCAGGCTGGCCGTGTAAAGCATCTGAATTTTTGCCAGTCTTGTTAGCTACTCACAGATTAGAGCTCCCCAAGGAACTTTTGCCTGTTTTTACAGAATTCTTCGTGCTTTATGCAATGATGTACTGCTGAGTAGCCCCTTATTTATTCAGTAATACTCACTTCTCTGTCCTACTTGTGATACACCCACAGCAACACTCATGAAACCTTTGGTAGAGTCATGGGTGTGACCTTGGGAGCTGAGCTAGATCTTCCCAAGGCAGAAGCATCTACACACTCTACTTGATTCGGAAGTCTCACCCAATCTGTTTTTAAGCAACCTGATGTTGGAGGTCCCATTTTCTCCTCTGGCAATCTGTTCAACTGCTTCTCCATTTCTCCTGCTACAGTGTTTTTTGTCATTCCTAACCTTATTTTTTCCTGCTGCCATTTAATTCCAGTATTCTCCAGCCTTCACATAACACATATCAATAAAAAAGAATGTTTATAATAGCCCTCTACATATTTGAAGACTGTTGTTATATCTTCCTTGGGATAAATCCTACTTCATTAGGAAGTACATTTAGACCTCAAACATTCTTTTGCCTCTTTCAGGGCAATGTGCAAATGGCCCAATTTTGGCTGAAACCAAGGGACCCAGAACTTGACACTGCTCTAGGCAAGTCCTCACCAATCCACCTAATCTACTCACCCACTTTAAACCTACATTTTTGCTGGCAAAGAGACAGTATTCTTAAAATAATGCCCTAAATTCCTAAAACCCAGTCTCCAGAGAAAAGTGAAGTCTAGGTCAGATCTCTGCATGTACACTGAGAGATTTACCCTCTCTAGATCATCAAAACTGTCTACCTGTCACTCTGGTAAGTCTTAACCCACTGTTCAGGGCTGCTCTTCTCTAAAACAATCAAGATACATCCATGTGCATCAGGTTGCTGGGTCCCATGAGATGCCTCTTTAGACCTAATTATTATTTTTCCTATATTTTTACTATTTTTCCTATTTTCCTTCCTACAAAACCCAGCTTTTACAGCACCTGCAACCAAGTGGGTTGCTGCAGTGTCACCCATCCTGTCTGCTGAGAGCGGTCTCCAGAGGGAATTGTCCCCTCACTCTGTACCTGGATGTGGTTTCATGGTGAAACCCAGAGAGCTTAGGAGTGTGATAACACAAGTACAGGACCCGGGATTCCGTTGCGGTGCGAGGTCAGTCAACAGCATGGTTGTGCATTCTGTTGGGAGAAGGAGGTTCTGTTCACAGCCTTTTTAGATATGCAGTTAAAGGAAAGGACTGAAGGAACAATCTTGTGTCATAGTCTTGGTAAAAAAATCTGTCTTAATGTTTATGCACCTGTCTCAATATCTTAGTGTCCACTTCAGAGAAGAACTCATCACAGCCTCCTCTGCTCTTTTCTGTGGGAATTTGATTTAACTATGTCAGAGAAGACAATGGAATGATGAATTGAGATGATCAATGAAATGTCTTAAGCAAATGTTTGTTAATGCTCTGCATTTAAGCCCTAAGTGCATTGAAATCCCAACCCTGCATTCAAACCTAACCCAAATTTATTCAAATGTCTATTTGCCCTACAAATAATTTTGTTATGTCGGGCTTCTTCCTAAGCAGCTATTTGAATTATTAGAGAATTAATTTTCTCTTACAGTTTGCAGAAAAATAATGCCGTTCCTTTCATTTTTTTATAGTATTTTCTCTTTTGTCCAGCTCTTGGAGGACAGAGTATCCTTACAGAATAAGTTGCTTATTCCTTGCCTTGAACATATTTACCAACAAAGCCTTAGTTTTAACAGGTAATTTTCATGTATCTTGTAAGAAGTCCCTCTATTCTTTGACTTTTGTGACCGTTTCCCTTGATCATGTTTATTCTGTGCTGAGAAACAAAGCAAAGTGGAACAGGGAAAAAAATTAAACAACTCTATAAAACAACTCCAGGTTTCAAATATACATGTACTGAAATTTGATAAAGTTCTCGGAACATAAAAAACGCAGGCCTGCTGTAGGTAATCCCATTACAAACAACAGTATGAAAACATGCATACTCATAAAAAAAAATTACTTGCTGTGTTTTCCCACCATGAATCAACATGTTTCACTACACTGAAAAAGAGCAGTAGAGTATCTGCAATCTGGGTCAGTTTTCATTAGCAGCCTAAATGATAGCATAGCAACTGCATTCAATACATTTGCAAATAAGCAAATCTTGAGAGGGGGTGCCGACACGCTGGGCCAGGAATAGAATTCAAAACGTTCTTGGCAAATTGGAGATAAACTGAAAAGACTGGGCATATAAATAGTAATACAGCACATGTCATGTCCAGTTCTCTTCTGCTTTGCAAGGCCTGGTATGAAATGCCATGTCCAGTCTGAGGTGTCACATTTTGGGGAGAGTAATTGGAGGGAGAAAAGGGAAAATGATCAGAGCTCCAGAAAACTGGATCGTGGGTCTGCTTATACTAGTGGAGTGAATACTGAGGTGTCACATGGCAGGTTTGTAAGTACACAAAAGGCTACTGCAGGGATGGGCTAAACAGTTCTTCTTGTCTAAGCCGAATGGAGGAGAAACAATGCACTAAATACAAATTCAGGTCTGAAACAGAAAAAAACCCTGCCAATTATGGATGCAGAAGTGTTGGAATAGCATTGGGAGACTTCGTTATTACTGGAGGTATTAAAAAACATGTTACACTGACATCCATTAAAAGGGAACTGGGATTTTTGAGCTTGCCTAAGCATAGAGGATAGGGCTATAACCAGGATTCCAGAAGTCCTGTGTTTTATGGCTGTATAAATAGTCCACAGAGATGGAGGAAGCAATAACAGAGTAGAAGGTAGGTCCAGCCATTTTGTTGTCTACCTGCAAGGAAAGAGGTGCTTTCTGTCTTGTATCTGCCCCCTAAAAGATGTGGGTGACTGGAGTATTCGAAAGCTCAGTCCTAACTTGCAAATGCAGAATTTGCTTTCCTGCTGCTTTCATAGACACTATGTGACGCTGAAAATGTATTTCTGAGTTTCCATGTAAAATCATACAGGATAAAAATAAAATTACATTATATCTGTATCCATGAAAGCTGTGGGTGGGTGGGAGGGCTGCTGCCAAAGCCCTGATTTTAAGCTTCATGAATTGGGGAGAAATTGCAGCTCCTCAGTGAGATTGATTCCATGACTGCTCAGTTTGATAAGCTCAGCAAAAGATCAGCAAGAAAAAAACCCTAAAACCTGTGGGGATTTTTTATTTGAATAAAAGCCTGTGTTATGAAACTGTAGTACTGCTTGTTAGTAGGTTTGCTGTTTGACTAAAACACTACCCATCAGCTGATAGTGTTAGTGATTATTTATTATTTCAGTCTCTAATTAAGAAAGATAATGATAAAATCCTGCCGAAAATACCATTGTACTTTGCACTGGATACTTTTCTAACCATCTTTTATGTCTTCTACTGAGGCAGATAAATAGGATTCAGTAATAGAAAGGTTTTTTCTGCACGGTTGAGGTAGAAAAAAGGGTTGTGAATATTTTCTTCATAGTTTGAGAATTCAAGGACACAGAGGAGCTTTTGGCATATACATCTTGGCTTTAAAGGGAACTGGGAAAGCTACACCAGACTTTGTTGTGTTTTTCCTGTTGATCTCCATTCCCTTTGCCATCTCTCCTCCTTCTTTTCAGATGGGCTTTGAAACTCCTTGCGGACCTGATACAACATTGCTCTAGGAGTTTCCTCATAACCAAATCCTGTCACATGAGGATACTGCTAAGAGAAGAAAAAACACTAACAAGTTCTAGCAATGCCAAATTGCATTCAGTTCTTGTATTTTCACTTGGCATGGTAACACTTCCAAACAGCAATTGTTTCACAATCAGAACTTCTGCAGCCTGTTCATTTTCTTTCTCTTACTTAGCTGTTCAGAGACCATCAGACACCAGGCAAGCCAATAAATGTCCATCTGAGCAGTTATGTAGCTTAAATATCCAGCGAGACAAACTACTTTTTTTCTTGCAAGTACAAATAAAAGGGGCACTAGAAATAATCCATTTGCATAGCAACTCTTTTCTCTTTAATGAGCTTCAGGTATTAACGACATTAAAAATCCTGATTTTTAAGAACACTCTTCTCCCAAAATAGTCCCTCTGTCATGACAGATATGGGACACAATTCTCTTAAATAAAAATCAGTACTCCCATCCATGATTCATGTGACATTTTCAGCAAAGTACTCAAGAACGTGCTAGCTGTTTCTGGGGTGCTTGGGCTTAAGCTTACACTAAAAGTTGTGTTTATAAGCAAGAAGCTTGTGCCAACGTCACTGTGAGTAGAAGAAAGTCTTTTTTAGACTTGTCACTGGAAGAAACACTGCTATGCATAGGGATTTCAATGGCTCTTCCATTAAGGATCACTGGTAACATAATTTAAAATGCTTTTAATAAAGGGATTTAGTGGTTTACAGCTCTTCCTTCTGATCAGCATTTAAAGAAAAGGCATTCCTTTACACTGCACAGCAAATGTGCAAGAAGATGACATGATGCTTAATATCCATGCTGATAGCCATGTTACCCACAGGAAGTCCTGAGCAAGGGGGATTTCTGAATCAGAGCACTCCAAGGGCAGAGAAAACTTGATTGGTTAAGAAATTGGTTTTAGTGGGATACTTGTGAAAGAAGTCAAACCAGCTGGGTCTGGTCAACATGTCTTGCAGTGAAATCTGCAGGCTCTGTCCTGTGTTTCAGAGTCTGTGTGCAATGTGGAAGTACATAATTGACATTAAGTAGATACTTTTTGTAGTGTCAGATTAATTGTTATCCTTAACAGGACAATGACTTTCCATACTCTCATCCCAGTAAACTCCAGGTGTTCAGCAAAGTGGTCCACACTGTTGAGTCACAAGGCTAAAACTCCTATCTGCTGTCTTTAGTTATCTGCAGAATAAATGTTTTTTTGTACTCATATCCCTAGGCTGCCTTTATATTAATTGGAAGAGAATTTGATCCTATTTTTGGCCTCTGCTTGAAGATGGCATGAACCATACCTTCAAAATAGTTCTTTCTCTTTCCTGATTACAAAAGCAGCCAGCAGTGGCTAGCTCAGGGACAGGCACCTAACTAACAAATCTACTAGGTTAGGAGAGATGAATCCCAGACAAAAGTGCAAATACAAGCAGTATACACCCCTTAGGTGTGGTCCTCTGCTGATGTCAAATGACATCTGGCTGGGCAGTGCCAGGAAGCACTTCTGGGTGCATGCCAGCCTTTCACCAGACAACTGGAGAAGGGGAAGAGAGGAAAGGCGCTGTCTGCTGCCCAGCTCTTCTCCCAGTACGGAGCAGGAAAGTGGCTGCAGAAGCCAGCAGGCCCAAGACTTGACATATTCTGGGCTCTCACAGGATAGAAATAGCCAATGAGCCTACTGTGAAATGGCTATAGCTCAGTTCACCAGGCACCCCTTGGGCAGTAGATTAGGACCTCTCAGCTGGTGGTCTCATTCCCTCCTTATGTGATGATTGTCACAGAAAAAGAAGTCAAAGGCACCAAGGCTGAAAGTAAGAGCATCAGCTTTCCTCTGTTTTAATTTTCAGATATAGGAAATTATTGCTCAGCAAGGGAGGGAGTGTTAACATAAAAGCTCTGCTTAAAGGCCCATGTACCTTCTCTGGTCACAGACCTATCACTGCACTGACACTCACAGTCTGGCAGGGCACGAGGCATTGCTCCGTCGGAGGGTTTTTGGTGGGGCAGCTGTAGCAAGGCAGGTCACCCTCTCTCATTGTTCTTTGACTTTGCTTTCAGGTAATTTCGAAGAGAGATTAATAAAATCTGTTTTTCTTTAAGTGAAGCTTGCTTTCTGTGATCATTTTATGATAATATCATTTGTTTTCTACTTGGCTTTCCAGGGTTGAATGAGATCCCCCTGGACCTCCATGACTTTGTGTTTTACCTGGCAGTAAACATCTCAGCTCATTCTCTTGTCACTTGATCCGGGATGAAAGAAAACTAACCCTTTTTTAAGAAAGAAAAAAAGAATCCCTGAGGAAAAGAATGATTATAGGGTACATGGGATGTACACTGTACTAGGTGGCCATTTTCTGGGAAAGCCCTGAACTCAAACTCTGTTTATTAAGGAAATGAAATGTTTCACCATGTGCAGTGTGCCTGAATCTGCAGCAAGAAGCAGAAACCACCCCGTGTGCCAGGCAAGGGGTGAGATAGCATTACAGTTCTTCAAGCTCTAAAAAGAAGCCTTTGTGCCAGCTTTGGTGCAACATTTGGTTTGCTTGTAGAAAATCCAGTCTTCTATAATTTATAGTAGGTGTAATGAAATATATTTAATTTGATGGAAAGTCCTTGATAAGATACCAGTGGTTGCAGCATGGGGATGTTTCTTAACTGGCATTTGAGAAAGCAAACATGATTAAATCAGGGCTCATTTTAAGTTGACTTGTAATTGCCTTCACAGGAAAGGTAAAAAGTGAGTTCCCCTGTAACTATGAGATTTTGTTCTCCACATCCAGCTGGAATATAATATTGCTGCATTGGCTTGTAGGCCTGTGGGGTTTAAATAGTGCCTGCAATCTGGTGCCATGCTGATTTACTAATCCTTGATCTTAGCTGAACATGATCACAGTCCCTGCTTCTGTTCATAAGGGATAGGCTTACTGTTAATTGACAGGCTTTGGCGTCCTACCAAAAGAACTGCAATGTAGAGAAGGAACTAAAACTGAGCAGAGGATGTATCAGACAAGCCAATTTGATGGGGGGAAAATCTATTTAGTAGATCTTTATGCCAAAAATTATTTTCTATTTTATTGTTTCATTAGAACTACAGTATGTGATTTGCATTTTAGCATGAAACTAATAAAAACAGAATAATCTGAAATGTGTTTGCAGGGTGATTAAGTAACTAAGACGTGGTGTTTGGAATCTTCCCAACTATTCCACTTTCTGCTTATTTAATTATTATGTGTACTTTCCTCTTGGTGTCTGCTCACAAACACTTGTGTGCAATTGTACATGCTAGGCATACCCAATCTTATATTTGTCATATTGCTCACAGATTTCAAAGAGATTGTATCCAGGGATTGGGGACCACATGCCATTTTATCAGCATGTTTGAAATTTGATGGAAAAATGTTAGTAAGCTGAAGTAAGCCCCCAAAAGTTTCAAACTGACTTTGTTTTATTCAGAACTATGCCCCAAGTTTCAATCCCTTTCTCTGGCTTTCTAAACCTGGCAAAACCTGAGAGAAAAATTATTGTGGGGATAGGCTAAAATCCCCTAACATATATCTTCTACATTTCTGCACTGCTGACTTGCAGGCTTCAGGAATGTTAAACTGAAGGACAATATTTAGATGTCAGTGGCACTCTAGGAGAATACAACCTTCAACCAAATAGCCTTCAGTATGGCTGAACCTGCCGATGCAGATGTGCTTGTTTATTAATAATTTAAACCTATCTTGTGTTCTTGCTCTGTCACTCATACTAACTTTGAACCTTCCTACCTACAGCCGAATTTAAGTGCTTTGAAATCCCTGGAAGCTATTTTTCACACTGCGCACCAGACTTTGGGGAACTTCCTGCCTAGTTTCAAAATTTCATTTAACCAAGGGAAAAGAGTACTCTTTTTGGGTTTGGGTATTTGGAGGTGAAGGCTGTGATGCCAGTAGTCATCTCATGAGTGTGGGTATAACCCACTTGTGAAGTCTGTCAATAGCAGGCAGAAATGTCCTTATCAACACAAGGGTTTTGTTCTCAAGATAGATAAGTTCAATAATAAGAAACTCCTTCCTGCAACGATCCTAGGCCTCCACAGCCACACCAGAGCTATTGCCATATAACTGCATATAACTGTGTAAACCTTTGTCTTAATGGCAGTCAGTTTATACTTCCAAGTGTAGCACGTGGGTAAAATGTTCATATTCACTCTTATGCATATCTACTTTCCCAAGCTCTGTCAAGTTCTTCCAAACTCTGAGGCCAAAAACTCTCTACCTCAGGCTTAGTTAGCAGTGCCACAGCAATCTTTCCCTTGTCTCTGATCAGTTGGGTGATGTCAATGTTTTGGTTCCTGTGGGGTCACTGTATGCCTACCTTGTTATTTGCCTAGAGGGTTTTAGCAATACCTCTCATCCCTGCCATCTCTGCCAGCCATATCATCATGGAAACAGTGATGTCCAGCTCTCCTGGGAAGGGTTCTTATAAACATGCTCTCTCACTCCTGGGGCCTTGCTCTTCTGTGGAACTTGAAGTTGGTGTGAATCAGAATCAGAGAAGTCCTTCTGCAACTTACCTGTAGTGGCGTCCATGACTTTGACTCAATAATTCTGCATCATATCCTCTTCTCTGGCACCTTGATCATCTGGAATACGTTGAAATATTGCCCAGCTCTTTCCAGCCTGTGAGCCCTTGGTTTTGTTCATGAAGTTGAGAGAACTGGAGTGAGGAACTTAGTATAGGGGATGCTGTAAGCGAGATCCTCACCCTATCCTGGATTCAGACAGAGCTGGAGTGCACAGCTAAATGCTGGAAATGAGAAACAGTCCTGGGTTCAACACAAGAGCAATGAGATGGAGCATTTTTCTTACCCTCTGAAATAATTTTTAAGCAGGTCAAAAACAACAAAGACTTTGCCAGTCTTGCCCGATCAATTTATGCAACACTTCATAAAGTGATATTTAAATAGCAGTGCAACCAAAGCAAAAAAAGCATAATAATATTTTTGTATCAGACAATTGCCAGTGGATCATAGAGTATCCTGAATTGGTATGCACCTAAAAGGATCATTGAGTCTAACCCCTGTTTCTGCACAGGACAACCCCACGAATCACACCGTGTGCCTGAGAGCATCGTCCAAGCACCTCTTGAAACTCAGGCAGGCTTGGTGATTTTCATTGCTGGTCCCTTGGCATCCTGTGGTTGTGACAATCCAAATATTAAAAGACCTTTGGCTTCTAATAAGAGAGGCATGTAGGCATGTGCTGTATGGAAACAACAGATGTGCTGTTTCTAGAGCTGTAAGAGAAGCTGAAATCGCCCACCTTGTCTTAGGGCTACTGGATTGTCCACTTAACTCTGAACTGATAATAACAGTTGCGTAGTTTTTAATAATCTAAGAACAATCTTGTGATCACTGAGAAGACACCTTTTGAATTATTAGAGGTATGAAATTGAAGTGAATTAGCTAAATCATACTAAAACTCTTCTGTGTGCATTCTAATTCAAAATTAAAATGGTCTTAGTTCTTAGTTTCATTTATTTCCTGCTGTGATGGTTTATAAGTGTTTAAAATCAGGGCGAATTGAATTCTGAATAGGAAATCACATAGGGAAGGTGAATAGGATTTACCTAAAGCGCATTAAAAAGTTAACTTGAATTAACTTATTAAGAAAATCTCTTACCTTGAATGAGAGAAGAATATATTTGCTTAATGCTAAAAGTTGAAAAATAGTTTGTTATGAGAGGAACGTAAAATTGGAGATGAAAAATAATGTCTATTCTCAAAAAGCTATTTTTAGAAAATCCCTATAAAATTTAGGAGAGTTTCTAACTAAACAAATGGTCTGGAAAATTCAACTATTCCCTGAAGAGTCATTGTGTTCAATTTGGAGACAACACTCAGCCACTAGAGTGTGAAACAGCTTTGCTTTAAATGCAAATCTCAGAGCAGTCTCCTCCAGGAAGTTGTTTCCCACCTTTCATTAATACGACTTGACTGTGAGGGGCACCTGCTAACAGCTGACAACTGCCTTAGTATAAATATTTTATTAAAAGTACTTAATTTATAAATAGTTTTCTGTATTGGCAGAGACTTTTGACTAATGTTGGAAAACGTTAGCTACAATTAAGTACCTCAATAGTAATTCAAAGCTGGGAAAAGTTATAAGAAGGATGCTAAAACAAATATCTCAAGTTAGAAATGAGGACATGTATGTTTAAAGAGAGTCCTAGGGGGGGGAAAAAAGTATTGTGGTGAGACTGTAATGTATTTATAGAGCTCAAAAGGGTGTGCTCTGTGAAGGTATTGATAGGCAGTCTGTCCTTTTTTCAAGTCTTATCTTCAGGGTAGCAGAGCTCAAATGTGCCAAACACTTCTCGTGTTCAACTCTGATTGCATCTGTGCAATTTTCTCTGAGATTTATGTCTGGTGCCAATGAAAGCAGTGGGCATTGTCTCACTATATTTAACATATTTGTTAGATTAACTGATTGCTTAAATATTTTTATTCTTATCGCATCTGCAGTGCCTAAACTTCACTGATCAACAAAAGGATGCTGGCTGGACAGATAGCAAAGTGACTGCTGCTCCAGGCAAGAAATGCAGGTTCAAAAGTATGAGTACTGCAGCTGGGGGAGAACAGAACTCATGTGCCTACTGAAGTTGTACTCCTAGTATTGTATTAAGATTTTCCTAAGGGTTCTTGGGTATGCACCCCTCACACACATGCTTTGCTTCTTCATTTAGCAGATTGCAAAAAAGACAAAGGCATCTGGAGGAGGGAAGTCTAAAAAGCAGTAATGGGGCAAGAATGTTCACACCTTGACTTTTACTGTTGCCTTCTCAGTTAAAATATTCTTGGAGAATATTTCAGTGCCCTTCTACTTGCATATGCTCTGCTACCCCAGCATGCATCCAAGTTAACTGAATGTAGCCACAGATCGTGGATATAGGAAATCAATTATTGTTTCTATCTTTGTGTCGCAGTTTTTAATTCTAGAGTTAAGTAACTGGTTTGCTTGAAGTCAGGCTTCTTTAGCTTTCTGATGTGCCTTGTGGGGTCTGGTGTTCTCCAGGTACATATCTGAGTCCAAAGAAATTATGCCTGCTGTTCACTGGGTGCTCCTCTCTCTGATGCAAGTTGGTGCTTCAGGACGCTGCGCTGCTGGCCTTTCAAAAGAGGTGAGTAATTTACTCCTTGACTATGCTTTGTCATAAAAAACCTTTGAGCATTGCATAGCATGGCCATATGCTCATCAGTAGCCTCGGGGCTGGGTGATTGAAGTGACCTTTACTGGTGTATTTGCTGCATTGCACTTGCCAGTGTACTGTGGGACTGGCTGAAGCACTGTATTTACTCTGCTCTGAGAAGTGGATTGTAAATAGTAAATGTGGGATACAGAAACCAGCAATGTACCTTCTGACACACTTTTTTTGGTCTTGTTTCAGTTTATCAAGTGCCCTTTATCCCTACTATTTAACACTAGCTCATATTTTGTAACTGCTGTGGCAGAGAGAGGTTTGGAAGGGGATTTAAAAGAGAAATAAATACAGACCTTACTAATCAACTCACTTTGAGACTTTCTAGAGGAAAAAGAGTTACTGTGGTAGGAGGTGAAATCAAGGCTGATGTCGCAGCCAGAAAGGGGACAAGATCAGTGGGATTAGAGGAGCAAGAAGGAGTAAACAGAGAAAGACACAAAGTTAATTAGGAAGCATAAAACAAAAGCAGGGACTTCGATAGAGTGAAGGAGAAGAAACCAGTAAACAGGTCATGGAACAGAACATCAGGCAAGGGAAAGGACATTTGCCATTTCACCTGTAAAACTGCAGTGTAAGCCAATTATTCCAACTTCTAGCTTAGTCATTTAAGGAAATTTTTTTGCTTCGGTTGTTCCCGAATTTGAACTACCCTTTTAATGTTCAGGTTGACCTGGGATTTCCATTCGCTCTAAACTTTCAAATATGCTTTTCTATTCATGGGAACAGAGAAGTTTATGGGGACTAAGCAGGTATCTGTGACACAGCGGCACAGAAACAGAGGCTGTCTGTGCTCTCTGTGTGGCTGATACTGAGCATCGTGGCCACGTCCTTCAGTGCCTTGGCAGTGCTTCTTTCAAAACACATAAACAGGGTGGAGTATGAATTTTGGAAAGTCATGGTAATTTCAGATCTGTTACTCTTCCAACTTGCATGTCATTGTTTAGATTGTGTGGGCCTCCTTTATGTTCCTGCACAAGATGTACATTCTTACCCAGAAAACAATTGATAAGCTTTGAACCCCCATATACTTCACAATGCCTACATAATCCACATAAAATGGACATTTTATAATGCCCAAATTAAAAGTTGGTGAAGGAATTGTCCAGGATGTAGAATATCACAACAAGGTTTTGTACAGAGCAATTTTTTTAAATGAACCTTTTGGGGGGATTGTTGTTGTTTTTGTTTTAAGTCTTTGAAAATAGGATTTGATGCTGATCAGCTAAAAGGCTTTATCCAGCAGTACTGCTGGCAGTAAGTCACAGGGTAAACACAGCCTGGCAGTACAAGTCACAATGGACCACAGCTTGAAAATTACTGGTCTAGCAGCGCTGGAGTGGGAGCTCTCAGAGCTCTGCCTTTGAATCTTTCTATTTCCTTTCTGAATTTCATCACAAATGGTATAAACCCCAGCATTTCTGCTTTTTGCTTTTGCCTGTGTAAAGGGAAAAGTGCAAGCATAGAAATGCATTGCCTTTTTTCCCCCCATAAAGTCTTTATTCAGATGCTCATCAACCTAATTTTTCCTTCCTTCTCCTCTCTGCACATGGGCTTTCAGCTCTCCTTTTCCATATCCCCCTGCTTCTGTTAGCATTGCTCCTTTGTGCCTCATGTTGTTTCTCTTCTCAGCATGGCCTGCTGATGGGCCGTCGTGCTGAGCAGAGGGACTGGAGCAAGCAAGAGCCCTGACAGCAGTGGAAGGATGCTGTGCCTCCATTCAATGCCACACTTCTGTTCACTGATTATCAAGAGGTACGGGATCCTGCTGAGCCACTTCAGCTTGGTGTGACAGCATATCAGCAGGGCAAGAAGGGAGCCCCAAGCCCTGGAACACACTGATTCAGGAAAGCATCCCACAGCAGACATGGGCTTTCTTTCCTTCTGGCCAGCAGGGACTCAAGTCCTCTTGTGTCTGTCCAGCGAGACACTTTTGAGATGATGTGTTCGTATTGCTTTATTTGTTCACCTAGTAGCACACAAGAGAAGGGGCTAGAGGTTTTGTCTCCTGCATTAGTTCCTTGGATGGTACCCAAAACACTTCTGCTTAGGCTCTTGGTTGAGAACATCAGCCTGCTGCAAGCATGCTCCATTCTGCTGAAGGCTGGAGCATTTCAGTGTCCTTTTGGGTGCTGTACCAGCTGCTGTGTCTCTGCTGGGAGACACTGCCTTGTTAAGATGCTGTAATCTTGCTTACATTTGGCTGTGACTCTCCAATCTCCTAGGGTATGGTAGCTTGCATTGCCTATTTCCATCAGCAATTTGCAGCCACTAAGATGGCATTTGCCATGAGTCTGGATTTATTGTGCCACCACACTCACCTGCAGGGTGACAGTTCTCTGTTGGAGTTTCAGTCACTCTGATCATTTGGACCTAATTTGAATGACACTTTAGCATCTTGATTTTTACTTGGGTTTATGTTACATTTATATTCCCTCAAAATTCAAAACCAAGTGAGTTTTAGCCTATTGAGACAGAATTTTCATTGGATTTTTTGGAGTGTTATTAATATTTTTCCATAAAGGAAGCAATTTGTTGCAATTTTTTGCTAAAGTTGGTTGATTTTTGCACGTTTACTGCCAGGCAGATACACACAGTTCTGTCCCATAGCTTGATGCTGCAAACCTTGTCCTCAACTTGTCAGCAGACTACTGCAACACTTTAAATTCCATGCTGGTCAGAATAACTGTTTGGATTATAAACTCTCAAATAGTTTCCAACTTTTATTTTCTTTGCAAAGTATGTTGTACACTTTTATAAATAGTGTCAAACTCCCAGAAACCTTTATTGAGAGGCATATCCTCAGTCTCTGCATCCTTTCCGCTAGGATTACTTTTTATGTGATTTGTTCTAAGTTTTTTTCAGAAAGTCCATCTTTTGAGATGTGGGCATCTCCAAAATCTGCTTCACAGAAAGAGTAAAAAAGTCAGATCAGTGTGAGGAATGGACATTTTGTCCTTGAATTTTTCAATGGAATTATCAAGCCTCCAAGTCTTCCAAAGGACTGTGAGAACTATGATAGAAATGCAGAGTTTCTTTTCTTGCATGATAACTTCCTATTTCATCACAGAATCTGTTATGTTGGCTTTCAAAGTCCTGTCTTAATTTCCAGTCCAAATCTAATCCAGTACACTTTTCTTAAATTTTTGACCAGGCATATGTGTTATGGACCATTGGTAATACAAGGGTTTTGTCACTTGTTCCGACCTCAAGTTATAATACTGTTTGTTTCAATGGATTCTTTTTGTGGCTGTTGAGATGCTATTTTTATGTACAGGTGATTCTGTGAAACATTTTGTTGGTGCAACAGATTGCTCCCAGCTTGCATTCAGGTAATCCACTCTGCCACACTGGCTGAAGCAGATCCGATCCTGCAGGAGTTGAAGAGTCAGGTGTGCCCAGCTATGCCAAAGAACGAGTCGGGCAAGAGCTGTTAGTGATGAA
Source organism: Dendrocincla fuliginosa (assembly GCA_035047845.1). Taxonomy (NCBI): domain Eukaryota; kingdom Metazoa; phylum Chordata; class Aves; order Passeriformes; family Dendrocolaptidae; genus Dendrocincla; species Dendrocincla fuliginosa. The sequence continues at coordinate 92,837,250 of JAWWMO010000001.1, forward strand.
GAAGAGTAAAGGGACTTGGTTGGCAGTCAAACTTAAATGCTTTTGAATTGATGGGACTCTGTAAGGTGCCAGCTCAGGGATAACAATACCTGAGATGAGATGCCACTCCGTGAGTGTGCACTTCTCCTTCCAGGCACAATAGTACGATTTCCTTCTGGGGACAACTGCCACCTAGAGAGAACAAGGAAGAGCTCTTTTTTGCTCTTGATGGTCCTGGTCAGGGTGGGGTTTCCAGGGCAGAGGATGTCTGCAACCTCCATTGTATTCCCAGGAGAAGGCATCTACCCTTTCCCTGACTCCTATTTTACCAGCAGTCATTTTTAAAGAACCCTAAACCAAACTACATATATTTGTCTATTTATGTTCCTGTATTTTATTTTCTGTATGAATTTATGAATATCTTGATCTCTGTGTTTGTCCTTTTGGGAGTCTGGGTGTTAGCTTGGGTACTTTCTACCCTTGATCTGAAAGATTCCATATGTGTAGGTACCATTTGAACTTATACTCCCAAATCAGCTTCACTTTTGCACTCTCTCAGAGTGTACTGGTGGCTCTTATTCATGTGCAAAAGCCCTACACGTAAGTGTGTTGAGCCAAAATCCAAGTACCATTGTAATTTGGGCTTCAGGTGTTTCCACTGTAATGTGCCATAATTACTTCGTAAGTTCTTATCTTGGTAACTTTATTCATATCTACCTTGGTACCTTGTCAGCTACAGGTTTTGGGCTGCAAAGAAACCTCTGCTGGAGGCTCTTCCATCAGATTCAGCATTATCACATGAATTTTTGTGGGCTTTATTTTCCTTATGATGATATAACATTCTGATGTTGAATTTCTGTGGTGTATTCCTTTATACATGTCCTGGAAGAGCTTCTTTCCTTTTCTGTATTACTGCATTTTGTTTCTATTTGTTTGGTTTAACTTCTCCATTTTTTTTCCTTTTTTTTTTTTTTTCTTTTCCCTTTCTAGCACTGCAAGTAGAAAATGGTGTCTGTCTTATCTTCAGCTTGTGCTAATTTTTTTCTTCACATGCTGTGACTCTCTTTCTGCTAGAGCACTGATTTGTCATGGTAAATTATACATAGCTCAGTGTCATGTGGATTTCTGTGCTTTAAGTTGCAGAGATCCTTCACTATTTTCCTTAGAGTCTAGCACCTTTCATCAAATACATTTCTTTCTTTTGCAATTCAAAAAAAAAAAAAGTAAATAACCTTTTGCTTTTTCCTTAGCTGCTTTGTTTCAGATTCTACAGAAGTTTTACAGAACCATCTATGCAAACTACTGTTTATCCAGAGCGTGTGCTGAGAAATACCACAAATCGGTTCTCAGTGAGAAGTGGGAATTTGAGAAGCACTGTTATGTTCTCCTTTTGACTCTTCACTCTATCCATCACTTACTCTCTGAGGGTTTTGTGGTATGATTACTGTTATTGGGTATGATTTATTTTGCCTCTGGGCTGGTGAGCTGTGGGCTGCTTGGATGTCTTGATGCCACTAAAACCTTGTGTGTTGGGACAGACCTGTTCATAGAGCTGCTCTTTTCTGAGTTACAAGAGCTCTGCCCGTACCATACTCTGTAACAAAGGCCATGTTTTGTTGAGCACGTGGGGAAAGAATTTTCTTATTCCCATTCAGATGAAATTGAGTGAGGGAAAATTTGCTGTTGGAAAAGGGTAGATAAGGCAGAAAATCATCTTGGTCTCTTTTTCCCTCAGTGTGGAAAATGTCTTTCTTTGGTAGGTAAGTCAGCCTTTGCCAGGCCAAGGGACGAACGAAGCCAATGTTTGCTGCAGGGAGACTCATAAAGAGTGTTATTGTAGCCCTTGTGATACTGGAGTGGCTCTGGGTATAATCCCATCAGTTGTTTTGGGCACTACTTCTTGAGCCCTTGTTCCTGCAAGGGAGAGACAGGCTCCTGGTCCTTTCCTGCCCTAACTGCAAACTAGGGGAGGCAAAGGGGATGGGGAATAGGAGGCTGTGCCCATTTCAAAAGAGCTGAGTTTTCATCCCCAGGAAAACCTGAGTAATTGAAGAGAGAAGTGGTATTTTTGCTGAGCTATATCAGCCCTTTATACCTTCGTCCACCCATCCCGATTGCAAAAGCTGAAGTCAGTTCAAAGACCATTTTATACGAGGAATAATTGAAGAGGTGAGCTGAAGAAAACAATTTTTTGTGGCCTTCCTAGCTCCAAATCATAGTTGCTACCTTGTAACCAAACAGTTCTTGTAGTGACAGAGCAAGGAGCAGATAAATGCCTGCTAAATAGTACATACATCTCTCTAGTTTGGCACAGTAGGACAAAACATGAAGTAGGAGCTGCATATTGAAAAGCTGTAACACCATGACAAAAAGTCTCCTGATTTGCTTTGAGGGCATAAGCTTTGGTCCTAACTCTCAGAAGGGGGTGCTATTACCTCATCTGATTTCTTTGTGTTTTATATCTATATAGCTTGCATGCATATGTATGTATATGTAAACTTAGTGAAGTTTTAAAAGCAGACTAAAACAATTCTTTCCCTTTGCCTATTGCCTTAGTTCAAGTTTTTTTGAAACAATGGTAACAAAGTTGCTGCCTTTTCTTTGTTTTGATGACTTGCTAGTGCAGTACACAAAAAATTAGATTGGATTTCCAGCAACATGGTATTCTCTTGAAAAGAATGGAAAAGGAAAACCAGAGGAACAAAAGGAAGAAATTATACAAGAAAAGCGTTGTCTTTATTTCATACTGAGTAGGGCTTAAAAAATTTACTGTCTTGTGCAAGAAGTGAGAACAACATATTCATACTAAGAGTGTATGAGAAACATTGTTGAAATCAATGTATTTTACTATGCAAAAATGTGACGGTGTAGATTAAGAAATCAGATAATTAAAAAGTCTGGATATTGTTGCAATATTTCCACTATTTTTAACTCCTGAAATTCATTGGTTGGGTGTTAAGACAGACCTGTTAATTTCTTAAGTAATTTGAACATTTATTTATTTAATTTGCACCTCTAAATTATAAAACAATAGTTGCACATATCCATCTTGGACACTCTGCTAATGAATGTGACTGCTTTCTTTCTTTTCCTCACACCTGCCTGCCACTGCTAACACTTTAGAGACATGTCACAGTTCTTCCCCACCAAACCCCTGCTTTGGAAAATGCTACTTGGATCTGGAGCCTCTCCCTCTTCACTGAGCAAGAAGCTCAAGTACTCAATATCACAGACTGGGCACAAGAAGCAGCAAAAGGTGTGCAAGTTTTCCCCAGCATTCCTGGCAGATACTGGGGCAAAAAGGCCATGCTCCCTGGTATTCATGACCATCCATGGGGGAAGCTGACACAGCTAGTTTATGGTCTCCAGCTGTAACTTTGGCACACAGTCATGTGGCTTGCAAGGCTTTGAACTCTTATACGGTTAGGTCACAATCCTGACTTAGAGGCCAAAATATGGCTTTAGCAGTAACTGATAATGATTAAACGTCATGCCCTATGACACTGTGATTAGCAGCAGGATTTCTGTTTATTTGGGATTATGGCCATTCTGGGTCTAATGGGTGAACACAGGTCCTCCTAATCATTCCACAGTGTGGAGCATCGCTTCCCACAGATGCCTCCAATCCAGACTTCCTGCAAAAACCAACTATTGGCTTCAGAAGGCACTTTGAAAGAAGAATTTACAAGATGGTTCCTATTTTACATAGGGGCTTCTTTTGCAGATGTTTGACCAGTGCCTCTGAAATATTGTAAAAACAAAATCCTCAGTGTTCCCACATTCTAGGTTTCTTCTGCCATATTGTCTACATTGTGGTAAATTAATGGAAATTACTATATAGAAACGAGTGTGAAGATAGTGTTAAAATGGCATCAAGACAATAACCTTGCCTATTATTTCTCAGTTACCCAGAGAACATAGTTGGAATTTGGATGCAGAAGAAATTGAATGTGGAACTTCAGCAGAACAATAACAGCTTCTTGTAAATATTTCCCAAATCCTAGATTTGTAGGTCTGGGAATTGTTTCTTCTCAACCAGAGACAATATCACAGTCTTAGATATCTGCTTCAGAGTGAGATGAAGTGCCTCTGGATATGCACATTTCTTTTCAATATGATAAAAGAAC